>OX104122.1:48396166-48924767 GCA_944474755.1 Limnoperna fortunei
TAATAAGTTGCACAAACCACAATGAAAACGCCTCATAAGAGTATAGAATAAGTCATCTTAAAAGATAGATGCAAAAATTATGAAATTTTAAAAATGCTCACCTATTTTTAACGTTAACTATGTTGTCAGTTTAAGTCTAGAATTTGTAGTACTTTTTGTTAGAATAAGAGTGTCACTGATAACAAGACAATGACATCTGTTTACGCCATTTCAGTTAATACAGTTAATATTATGCTGGTTTTTTTAATGAGCCGATTTCATTCCCAAAAAGTATTTGTAACTGTACTATTGAACTATTAATATTATTTTCCTTTTGTATATTATACTATTCAAATGACGTTACGTCCTGAATATAGCTAAAATATTGCTTGCTGGATGTTAAACAAAGTACAGCAATAGTCTTGACTTGATACAGTCATTTCAAACGAAATGGTGGCTTTTACCAGGTTTTATGGCATGCCATACCTCCCGCTTCCACTACTGTAGTATGTGAGTTAGTTTGTTGGTTGAAATGGATGGGTAATATATACCATAGTCAGTAATAGGTGTATCCAATAATCATCGTAGCGCACTCACAGTACACTTGAAAAAAATTGGGAAAACTATCTGCAATCATTTTTTCAAACGATTTTTCGAAAAGGAAGTGGCATCTATAGAAAAACTTATTAAAGACGCGGACGAGGCTTTGTTTATACATTTATCCTGATGAAATTGATCTGTATACTCGCAAGCTTTTGCATATCCGTATGCAGGAAAAGCTGGATACGTGAGAAACATCTATAATTTTGAAATCCCAATCGAGAGGTGTGTCGTAAAATCTTGTGCTAAGCCTAAATATAATATTGATGAAGCTGTTTCTGTGGTTTCTTTAATTTCCAGGCCTGAAGGATAAATTAACTGACACCAATCAGCAAATTGAGGGTTGTTAATTGAAAGGACATAATCAATGTATCTATATGTAAAATTAAAGGACCTAGGTTCTGCTTAGACGTCGAAGAAATTCAGTTTTATAAGAATACAATAACAAATCGGCAAGGGGTGGGGCACTTTTTTGTCCATTTGATTTCCGATTTGCTGCTGAAAAACACATCCTGAAAGTTACAAATTTGTTGTCGATCAGAAAATTTAGCATACTTTAAACCGTTTTTAGCTATAGCATAATTTGCTTTTAAGTTTTTAGCGGAAAAAACGTATTGTAACCTGAAGCGAGGGCTTTATGTATGATTTCTTTAATACGGGATTTTAGTTTTTCGCGTGCCAAAATGGTAAGTCTTCAGACTTTTTGTCGTAATGAATATTCAAAGAAGTCGTGAAGGACTTATGGTTAGTCATGATTTAATCTTTGTCAATTATGGTACGTTTGTACAAGTATATGGAATTAATAGAGACACCTAGCTCCTTAATGAGGCATTCATAGTAATGTGACTTACATAAAACCACAATGTTGTTAGTAGCCTTGTCTGCATGGTGGACAACATATTTTTTAATGAAGGGAAGTAAGGGCACTTCATATTATCCTGGTCTTTAAATGCGGATTTATGTCGATCATAAAGGCAATGTCTTAGATTCTTAATTCGACGTTGTACCAAATACTTTATAGTTTTCATCCAGTTCGGCAGTGAATGTATTTCTGGGTCTTGTTCCCTTTCTCGTTTAATCCATTCTCTGTCGTAGTTATTTGACTATAATAATTTTGAAATTTAAATTCCAGTCTACTGGTTGAAGTTCTCTGAATTTTGGACAACGAGAAATAATGTTTATGAGATTCTCGTGGTCTAGAGGCTGCGTGATTTTAACAAAGGCGAAATTAAAATAACTTCCCAATGTAACAGTTGCTAGAATTTAAACAAACTTTGTAGTAATGTAATTTCATTAACCTTTTTGCTCTTAATGTGTTAATTTATTCAAATTTATTGTATGAAGTTGATTTTCATGCCAATTTAGTGAGTCTGCATCGCTATTTGTCCTAAAAACAAAATATGATGGACAAGAAATTGATTGCATGAAAAACGCAGAACTGAAGAATGCTTTAGTTAAATGACCGAATAATTAACTGGTATAACTCTACGATGGATCTGAATAAACTAACCATGACAATTTATGTTTTTTTATGACTTTTATGTAAACATATTTATTTGTACGAACTAACTGAAAGGCCAGTTTATATCATGTATTTTGTTTTTTATGTTATTGATTACAATGCACCAAAAATAATGTGTATCAAAAGGGGTTATTTACCATCAAGAAATAACACGCTTAATACTGCATATTAATAAACAATCAAGTACGTATTTAGATATATATAGGATTATTAAGCTAGTTTTGATAATAGCTAGACTTTATGTTTCTGATTCACAAAATTTTTAAATGTAGGAACAAATTGTAAATCTATATACACGCAATTAAAACACACTATATTTGGCAGTAGGACGGAACACAAATACCTACTATTGCTAGGTTTAAAAGATTATAATTTTGTCTTCTTATAACTTGTACAGGAGTTTACAGAACACCATTAAAGTAATCCAAAAAAAGAAAGAAAATGTACCAAACGCGAAACATTCACATTACGTAGAACATCAAAACTGGAACAGAGTATTAGCCCACAATAGACAAAAGCAACCTAGTTCTGATAATTGCACTGCTTCAAATCCAGTGACTAACACATATTTGATAACACAGGAAGTGTCCCTCAACAGTTACGAACTGTGCTGAACATTTAAATCGATTGATAGCATAAATTGTTTTCTTAGGCATCAAATACATAGAAAAAAGGCAAACTTGTTCTGACCACTGTCTTGCTTTAGATCCAGTGTCTGTTGCGACTTATAGTTACGAACGACATATTTGATAACAGCTGAAAAGTTTTCATACAGTTTCTCAGTGTATCAGGCATCTCCTTTTGTATCTATATATGAATTTCTTAATGCAAACTTTCTAAAGGGTAAACGTTTGCCATTATGAATTGGGAAATTGGTATGGAATGTCCATCGGTTAAAAGTAACCACTGGACTGCTTTAGATCCAGTGTCTGTTGCGACTAATAGTTACGCACGACATAATTGATAACAGCTGAAAAGTTTTCATACAGTTTCTCAGTGTATCAGGCATCTCCTTTTGTATCTATATATGAATTTCTTAATGCATGATTTCTATAGGGTAAACGGTTTCCATCATGAATTGGGAAATCGCTATGGAATGTCCATCTGTTAAAACTTAAACCTGATATACAGTACGTGGGTGGTGTCACATGTAGGGGAATAACTGCTTAATCTTTTTTTATCTTACTAATTTTGGTTAGTTATTTTTACTTTAGTGTACTTGCCCTTATAGATTTGAGTTGTCTGTATTTGTTTTATGTTGGACATATGTTATCTTATCATAGTCATTTAATATGTTCTTGTTAAAGTTATGTTACTACGTCAGAAGTATGTCGAATTTTACTGCCGTTATAATGCGATGTTAGATTTGTGATTTGTCGGAATGAAAAAGCGAGAGTACGATCGATTATTCGTTCTACGTCAGAAGTTATTGTTTGTCGCTAAGTAGCTTTTTCCAACTCTTCTTTTTTTGGAGATGTTGATATTATTAAACTTCTAATGTTCGTTTATATTATCATTTACAACTGCTTGCAAAACAAAACTAATTATATTTGTTTGTATCAAAAACCTGTTCATTCCACTGCCATTTTCCTTTAAAAATTACCGAATCTTGCCCAACCCCAAAACTCACTCGAACTATACTTTTAATTCAATCATTTTGAACTACTTGTATATTATATTTGTATAAAATAAAACATGAACTATATTTTTTTAATTCCCTGTTAAAACAAAATACATATTTGTTTTTGTTTTCTAATGCATATTTACATATTTGAGAGAATATTATATTGGGTTTCAAAATTAAATATGAAAATAGCAAGAAATTGATACACACAACCATACACAAAATTAAAAAAAAATGAAAAATACATTAACAATCATTGAGAATAAACATAGGAATTAAAGATATGAAATAAAGCCATGACACAACTAAAATAATAAAAATTATAAAAGAACACAATTCATTTCAATTATGTCATGTACTGATTAAGACATGACACATGAACAACAATGATGGTACTAGTGGTATATGGTACTAAAAGTTGGGCTTTTTAATCACCTATGAGTTTTGCCCGACCGGAAGTCGGTATTCAGACCTTTATATTTGTAACTTTTAATTTGCAGTAGTTAGACAAATGTAATTTGTTTGTTTACATTAATGAATTGAACACAAACCAGGAAGATCTGTGTATAAGTATGATATCTTAAAGGAGAATTGTGATTGGTTGGTTTGTTTAACATAAATGTAATTTGTTCCATTATATACATGGTCATTTTCACGTTTCATTCATAACTGACCAAAATATACTTCCGTATTCTTGTATTTTTGACAGACACTTCTATTATTTGTCAAATACAAAGGCTATTGTCTTGTCATGATCTACAAGGTAAAAATATTATGCAAAGAAAGCAAAGAAAAAACGATTTGTGTTTCTCTTTATTAGAACAAATTTGAAAATTACAAGAATTAGATGAAACAATATAATAAAATCCACCGCGCCCACTTTTTGACAACAAAGCCGTTGCTAACCACATTGCTACGCCAAACTTTCAAGTGGCAATATGGGGTCCATTAACAGGTGAGCAATTGTTTATTTTTGTTAAAAACAAATAAATTTAAAAGAATAATAACAGGTTAACATCAATTTACATAAAAAACAGAAAATAGTGAAATTAAAATTTGAAAAAACAGGTAACAGCAGAATTGATGATAATGATTGACAAAATTTCGTCCAAGAAAATACATAATGTCAAACTAAGCATGCATTTTAGTGATGACAGATAATAGTAGGTTACTGTGTTAATTTTTGGTCCAGTGGAAAATAACAAGTCAAAATGTACTTCAAATTGGAATTTAAAAAACAAGAAATTGTCATGTTTGATATCATTTCGTTATTTTGCTAATACTTAACTAGTTTTAGCTACAACTATGTACTATTCAAAAAAAAAGAAACGCGTAGCTACGTTTAAATTTGTTAAAATATTTCTTTAATAATTATCAATTATTATTTCAAATGGTAATTGAACCTTTTAGCAGGTACAGGTAATTATAAATGGTTTTATCTTCAGATTTAGCATGTTAACACTTTACAAAAATGACACTTAAAAATGCACACATCGTGTATTGCAGCGAAATTTTGAAAGCGTTACAAACGGAAAGTTCGTGGTCTACTCAACCGTCTATCTGTAGCGTATAACAGGAACATGTTTTATGGTCTAACTAATCGTAACGAAAAAGTTATGCATGCCGCGGTTGCATATAGCTACAAGAAACATCATCATCTTGCGACTACAGGCTAAAGTCTCCCAAAGTGATTTGGCACGAGAATGTAAACCAGAGTACCATTTCTAGACTATGGGTCCGATTCCAATAGACCTGTAGGAATCGACGCCTACAGTACTCCGAGAAACACAGGGTCACATTATTTTTTTAGTTTATAGTCATTAGGATCGCATTACAGATTTTACACCTGACAATCGTATCAAACATGTCAAAGAAGTCTCATATATGTGGTCCTTGTTTTGTTTCTCCATATAAAAATAATTATACCTAAAGCTGAAAAATAGTTTGATTCGTTTGTTTGTTTTTTTTTTTTGATTGATTGAATGAACGCCACTTTCAGCAATTTTCCAGCTACATCATAGCGTCCAGTTTTTATTTGGTATTGGAGAACCCGGAGACCTGCGTTAGGAAAACTGGCAAAACTTAAGATTGGCGTCGAGCGCACCCTGCCCGCAGTGAGACCTCAGAACTGGCAAACCACCTGATCAATAGTAGACAAACCTCAGCCACCAGGGCCCGTGGAACTACATTGAAGCTGGATGTGGTATAGTGAATATAGGAGTTATCTTTCTTTGGTTGATAAATACAAATCATTGTTGCCCAATTTGTTACAATAAACTTAAAATTTACCACTCAAGACGCGCGTTTCGTCTAATTAAGACTCCTTAAATAATGACTATATCGTTTAAAAAAAAACAATGATATTCAGGCTGACTAGCAGAAGATTTAGCCATAATTATTGAAACGATTCAGTTACACGACTGTGCTTTTTGGTTTGCGTAAGATCGCCCTTGTTACGTGGCAGTGATGTTAGATACATATAAATGCATGGATTTCATGAGAAATCTGTGTGATATTTTAAAATATGTTATATAGTCAAATGATCTATAATTTTGAAATCTCAATGAAGACCAATGTACAAAAACTTTCAATATCTATACAAGTATAAGGATTATAAGACTCGGTGTACTTTTAGTACGGTTTTGTCTAACAGTATCTTGACAATTGCTGCCTCAATCATAACGTCCATGATTCGACATTTTATATTGGAATTTACTATTTGGAAGATGAAAATCAGTGTTGGGAACGCAGAACTATTCTAAAACAATTGTTTTTTTATTGTTTGTTTGAATGTTGTTGAACGGTACTCTGTAATTTTTCAGCTATATCATGGCTTAAAGTTTTATTGTGTATAGCAGGAGAACGCAGTACCGGGAAAAATTTCCGACTTTCAAAAGGAAAACTGGCAATCATTGTCCGCAAGTGAGACTCGATAAAACAAATGATATCAGATACCATTACTTATAGTAATGATTATGCAATTAGTTTTAGTAATAAGTGTAAAATATAACGAGTTTCCAGTCCTCCTTGTACATCTATAATATACAAATGTGTACACATTCATTATATCCTCAATAAGAATTGGATATATGATTCAGACTATTATTATTCTTGGCCGACTGCCTTTTTTATTTGAAATATTGTTGGTTTTGGAATTTTTCTAACAGCTTATACAATATAACCTTTATAAGGTCTGTTTATTCGTAATAAACAGCGAAGCTGTTTATAAATTGTGTAAACAGATCCAAATCAGGCTATATAGTATAACCTGTTAAAAAATTTGAAATATTCGTTTTAATTTAATTTTGACTAGGTAATACTTGACAATTTTAACGGTTAAAAAGACGTCATTTTCACGCTGTAAGAACAAACAATTTGGCCATGCAAGTTATTTCCTCTCCATTTGAATTTGCCAATCAGATCAGTGCTTGCTTCAGGAATAGAATCAAAACATTTCTTGAGAGTGGATTAAAAAGAGAGATAGGAAACAAGACCCATATGCATTGTATACCTGTGTAAGAACCATAAATTCTTTGGTACAACGTCGAATTCAGAATCTAACATTGCATTAATGATCGACCTAAATCCGTATTCAAAAACAAGAATGCTATGAGGTGCCTCGCTTCCCTCCTTGACAAATATGTTGTTGTTCCTGCAGGCTTCTAACAACATTGTGTTTGTATCTAAGTCACATAACTATGAATGACTCATCAGAGATCTAGGCATCGATGATAACTGGTGTTCCATATACAAACATATCAGACTTGGAAAAGATGAAATTCTTGATAACCATAGTCCTTCGTGACTTCTTATAATATTCATAACGACAAAGTCTAAAGACTTGCCATACTTGAAATAGACTCGAAAATTACTTACAAATCCCTAAAAATAAACATCTGCGTGCTGTACCAAAGAGTTGTCAAAACGGTTGACTAAGATAGTGTCTGCAGTCACAGAAGGACAGCAAAATACTGTGAAACTGTTTACTCGCGAAGTAATATTAATTTTATGTGGATTCTTAACCATTCTAATAACTTTTGGACGATTTAAAATCAAGATCGATATCTAAAATCCTTGCTCTGTTCGTGTATTCATATGAAACTGAATTTCGTCAACGTCTTATTAAAGACAAGAAGATATCTGAAGCTAGGTCATATTATTTCACATACTAGTAGATATAGTGATGATGTACTTTTAATTAACAACCCTCAATTCGCTGAGTAGCTTTTATTAATATATCCCTCAGAACTGCTTCACATACATACTTTTTAGACTTGAATACAACAGCAACGGTCATCTAATCACAAGAATTTACGACAAACGTGACTATTTTAATTTCAAAATTATACATTTTCCTCCCTTTTGCAGCAATATTTCAGAATCTCTTGCATACGGTGTCTATATTTCTCATTGATCAGGTCTGCAAGAGCTTGCAGCAAGTATACTGAATTCGGAAACGTCACCAATTTCTTCGGGATAAACTATAAACCAAGGTTAACAGAAAACAAAACGACTCGTACGCGACTTTAATAGGATACTATATACTATTGTATTTATATATACTTCTTGTTGAAAAATATATCTCGTTTGAAAATATCACAGGCACTTTGGGTCAGGATAATTTTTGTATGGAATAAAATGTTAATAAATGAGTTTACAGTGTGTATTCACTCATTTGGCAACTGGTCTGACATGTCTTGTTGCGAAATATTGCCCTCAGAAAAATAATGAATTTCTTTTTCAGACCTGTTACGAAACGAGTGAATAATACACACTGTAAACTCGTTTATTAGCATTTTATTCCATACAAAAATTATCCAGACCCTAAGTGCCTGTGGAATATATGATGGCAGATAATTCCCAATTTTTTAATTCAATACTCAGTTATTGTGCGGCAATAATTATTGGATTAATGACTAGTTTTACATGATGCCTATCAATTTTCACCAACATGGAACGGAAGGTTTGGCATGCCAGAAAACCTGGTAAATCTCCCATTTTTTTTTATAAATGTCTGTTCAAAGTCAAGACCATTGCTATAGTGCTATATGTTTGGTTCTTGGCAGTTTCTTGGACTTTGATTTGTGTATTGTCTTTTTGACAGTTTCCTTGGTGTTCGATATTTTCATTGCAACTTCATTCCTGTTTAAGACACAATGTTCAAACATACCAGAAACAAGACGCTCTAGATGTCATTCCAAAACAAATGAATATGTTGAGTTTTCTTGACGACGAGATAGTTGGATCTAAATGAACTTATTTACCACGTTTAATCATCCTCCCAAGTCAGGGGTTCTGAGTCCGCGTTCGCTCCATCATCATCCGTGATGATGGAGCGAACGCGGACTCAGAACCCCTGACTTGGGAGGATGCGTTTAATATGTCGATGGCTTGCAAAAAGTATTGAATGAGCAGTAGGTAGCCTATTATAATATGATTCGTTTGTATACAATACAAAAATGGCCTTGATATAGTAGACCGGATATTTTGTAACAAAAGGAAGATATATTACATTTGTTCACAAACTGTTTCCTTGTCGATAAAACATGTTTTGTTAATTGTCATTTGTTAATATTGTAAGCATGGTAAGTTTGGAATATATTTGTTTATTTGTTTGTTTATCAACAGGAGATAATAACATGAAGAATGTATCATCTTTGTTCGATAGAGATTTCTAATTAATATTAAATATTTTTTAAAAATATTTAATCAATCCATGCATTTTTGTTTCTTATGAAATATGGTAGTCATGATCTAGGTACATCTCGGTAAGGTATACAGAGGATTTTTCCGACCTCTACGGACATTTTTCATACTAAAGTTTACCATTTTTGCGGCAGGGCGTAGGTTCCTTGTATACAAGTCATTTGGTCCCAAGCACAGTGAGAAGAACTGTTGTCGCATTGATAATAAGCAGTAAAATAGCAACTTCCAAATTTACCTTTAAATGTCTAAACCAGTTTATCATTAAGTTGTGTAAACAGACATTTCAAAAATTTTCAAAACTTCAAAACTTATTACCTGTAAGATTCAAAAGACCAGCTTCATTTCACCGTTGTACACAACTTACCACAGTTAAAGAATAGCAGTATAAAGCCAGCTTCTTTTTGTGGTGGTCAATTGTTATTTTCCTATAAACACCAAAGACTGGATTTTATAGAGTTCACATCTCCCGAGATTGCAATTCGCCGTGCAAGTGGTATTGCAGCAAAAAGTTTAAAATATTATTATTGATTGAATGGTTGCTTAACGGCCAGTGAACAATATGTCAGCTATATTCAGGACGAGAACAAAATTAAAACCACTGCAAATGTATGGAGTATATAATGGGTACGTACAATTTAGTATTTTGTAGCTTCTACCATCAAATTATAATCTACAAAAATGACCGATCTCGAGCATGAAGCGCGGTACTATTCAAACACGTTTACCACTATGGTTCATGGCCAGACTTTCTGTATTGTAACCTGACGCCTCGTTTCAAGAATTCGCAACATGTGAAGGCGTTGAGCAGCTCTTTGTGTCGAGCCCACATAATCAACCAATAATACACTTAGCATGTGCAAGCTGCATGTTTATTTTAACAGTGCAACAAACTCCACAATCATAAACAAGGGATCTTCACACGAAGTCTTGTGTCATATAGTATAGCATTACTCCGATAACATTCAGTTTTTGTCTTTTAAAAATGATCTATATAAGAGAAATTATTGGCATGGATCAAACCAAAGCTCGATAAATTGCTGGATATGCAATAATAATTCCTGTGTCTCCATTATCCTTGTAATTCTTGAAGGCAGGGCGTAGGTTCCTTGTATACAAGTCATTTGGTCCCAATTCCAACTTATCCCAAGTCAATTGGTCCCAACTTTGGTCAATTGGTCCCAACTTGCTTTTAACATGTTTTTATTTTTGTTTACGAGATTATTTTAACATTTTGATGTATATTTATGCTTTTAATTTAGAATTTAATCAAAAATGTGCTCTTAGTTAACATGTTATGTTAAGGTAATACCAATAGAAATCTAAAGAAACAAGTATGTTCTTTATTGAGATTTATATTAAAGCACTATACTATTTGAAGCACTAATTCCTCCACTTTCATTCTTGCATATAAACAAACTGTCTTTCTTATTTCATAAAATAAACTTCTCTCACTTGCTACTTTCATGCCTACTTTCACCTTGCAAACATGACTTTTTACAAATTCGTTCTCCCTGTACAAATACTACCACACTGACGATCATCTTAGCTTATAGAAAATATCTTTGATATTGTTTCTGTAATACTTCAAATATGACAGTGAGTAAAAAATTTAATTGTAAAATATTGTCAAATATACACATCTATGGTTTAAGAGGAAATGTTCTGATAAACATTTTACTGCTTGATGTTTGTATAGTGACAATCAAAGGCAATCATGTGCATTTATAGATTCTTAAATTTTTTAATAAAATGAAAACCTTGTTTTTTCGGTGTCTTCAATATATGCCAAAATTTTAGAAATTTCTGTTCAAGGAATGACAACATGCAGAATACAATAAAATAAAAAAAAAAACAAATAAAAATTAAAATGTTGGCATAGATTGAATAAACCGTTTTTTTTAAATGATAAAAAAAGTAATACTAAAATATGGCCAAGCTGCTAATGAAACTAAATAAGACACAATTATTATAATATACAACTTTTGTATTTTAAAAAGAATGCACAATACTCAAATATCTATTAATGTTTGTCATTACTTTCAGTCATTTATATATGTGTATATTAAATTCATAAATTAAAAAAAAAATATTTGTTATGTACTGTGAGCTTCTTAAATTTCAATAGCTCATAATTCTAATATGATTTGCATATTTAGAAATATGTTTATTTGATTGGTCTAGATTACTTCCGGTTGAGGTTTTTAACGAAATATATTTTTTGATAAATGAAGTTAACTCCATTTATTTTAGGATAAACGACGTTGACCGAACTATTTTTAGCGTAACCAATGTAAACAAAGATGGCGGCTTTCAATATCGAAAGTAGCGATCAACTTACAAATTATTTGTTTGATGAATTATCATTAATAATTTGTTCAATTTAAAACTTTACTTGTGTTCGATACAGAAAATAAGGTTACAGATTGATGTAAAACTAAAAATTGTGTTTATTAAAATCAGAAAATGGTTTATGGAAATAATCGTACGTTTAAAAATAAACAAAATATTCATACGTTCAGTCAATCCCGCTACCAAATACACCAGAAATATGAAGTTGAGAAACACGTTAGATAAATTAATTTCTTAATGCAATTTTAAAGAATTATAAGGATTAAACACCGTTTTCAATGGATTTATCGGTATAACAACAAGACCAACTCACTCACAAACATATCATAAAAGTCCTTCGGACTTTTATTTGTTTGTGAGTGAGTTGGTCTTGTTGATATACCGATAAATCCATTGAAAACGGTGTTTAATCCTATAATTATTTCTAGTAAACAAAACCAAAAATTGTTCTCAAATATATTTTTTAAGGTGTTGGGACCAATTGGAAAAGCCCAGACTTGGGACGAAGTGGATGTGACCAATTTGCATGTGGGACCAATTGACCAGACACTAGGTTCCTTAATGCGTCCGTCATTTTTCAAAATTTTCATCTATACTAGTGTATCCATATTTATTACAATATAGTCTTTTTTTTCTAACTCTTTGACGAGAATTGTAAATTGTGGAACAAAG
Source organism: Limnoperna fortunei (assembly GCA_944474755.1). Lineage (NCBI taxonomy): Eukaryota > Metazoa > Mollusca > Bivalvia > Mytilida > Modiolidae > Limnoperna > Limnoperna fortunei. Next base: position 48,408,619 of record OX104122.1, read on the forward strand.
AAACTTTGGACGAGTGAACCTTAAGACCAAGAAACCTTCGAATCATTGAACCTTTTATCGATACGCAGTTACGGAACTATAGTCTCATTTCCCCAATTATAGTTGAGAATCCCACAAAACAAATATGTGTAACCTGATTGTAGACAGCAAGAAAGATACCTTTAGACTATCGAATTATACGACAAACGAGCCTTCCGAGAACAATGACCTGTGGACCAGAGAAACTGATTGATTGATTGATTGATTGATTGATTGATTGATTGATTGATTCATGACCACGGCACTGCAGTGCGCGGCTCTATTAATTATTAAAAGAGAAGCAATGGGTCTATTTGAAAAATGCGTTGACACTTTGGATTGTGAAGTGAAAACTGTAATATACATAAAATTTCATCAATTCATCGTCTGGTAGTTTTCTTTCGACTCAGCAGGAAAAAATACGACCGACTCAACCCCTCCCCCTTTTCTAATGTGGAAAAAATATACAGACGTCACGTCTGTTAACAAGAAATTCAGGCCCGGCCCACCTGATTTTTCCAGCCTAAATAAAAAAATTATATAATTTGTGTGCAGCAATAACAATTCATAAATTGAAATTTATTTCTTGAAAACTTTTATTACTTCATGAAAGTACATTTTAAAGTATAGTAAATTACCGCAAACCCTGTCTCCTTAAAATAAACAGACACACATAATCTTGTGACACATGTGACAGGTCACTGAGTGTATTTTGGCAGTTTAAACCAGTAAAATCCAAAATCTGTGTCTTTTCCTGATTTGACTCTACATTTTACTTTATTTATTTACTTCCGGATTGTCATATCACAAGATGAAATATTCACATAAAATTTTCTAAGTCAAAGGTACTCATGCCATTAGGTGATCATCTATTTAATTGTTGGATAAAGCAACGCGTGAACTTGTTTTACATTTAGATTCTAAAGTAAGTTAATGTCAACATTTGCATGTGCGCTTTAAAGTCAGGAAAAATTGTGTTGCAGCTATATCTGGTGGTGCTGGTCCCCCCGCCCCCGGTGTTGCAGATATATATCTATCCTGTGATACACTGACCCCTTCAATAATTATATTTATTAACTAACTTAGTAAATTATCAGTATTTCTGCCCATACTTAATGAAATGCCAAACAGGGCCATTATGAGAAAACGGTAAACGGAAAGAAAGTCACAGGAAATAAAGTCACAGTTTTGATAGGAAAAAAAGTCACAGGAAAAAAAGTCACAAGAAAAAAAGTCACAGGAAAAAAATTCACAATTAATAAGTTGGTCTTGGTCACATATGTTGTCATAATAGGAAAATATTTTTATGTTTATGATAATTATAGTCATATTTTTATGTAAAAAAACTTGTATATTATTTTATTACTTATTAGTTATTTCATACCATTAATAAAAATTGTATTTTAGTCAATCAAAATCTATAAAACATTTTAGTTAAAACACATTACTGTTGACAGCTCTTTTTGTGCTGCTTTAACAGTTAAAAATATGTATACCAAAGAAAAGAATATGATAAACAACTATATTATTACATAGATCAAAGCCAGAAACATGCAGGGGCCGTGCTGGGCTTCGCCGCTAATTGCAATTTTTTTTTTCGTTTGGCGACAAAATATTGCGTCTGGCGATTTTTTTGGCGCCAAGGTTTTATATTGTTAAACGATGCATGTATGTTTTTAATTTATCGATAATCGGCGATTGCATCATGTCGGCTTCTATGGTGGTAAATACACGTGTATTGTGTAGTATCCAGTGACATGTGTGTTATTTGGAGTTATTAAACGGAAATCGGCAATAATTTGAATCAACAAAGTTGTCAAATGAAAAGCAGCTTTACCTGCATCACATTTGAGTAGACGTGTAACAAAATAATTGATGCTGTAAATTAATTTATAAAAATAACAAAACAAACATATTTTTGTAGTAATATTTTTTTTATAATGTAATTAATAAAATACAGGCATGAAAACTAACGTCGTTGTTGAGTGATTTACGGACCGGATGTCCGTCTGATGTTCGTAATTAGAAAACTCTTACACATGCGTAGTTCTATTTTTAGTATTTCCGGTTTTATGTTCATTCACGGGAAAAGATATTTCTAATAAATTACTGTAAAATTTTGATTTTCTGCCAACAAGAAATCACTCGCACATCTTTTCATGATTAAAATACAATTATTTTACGGATTGCTCGAGACCAAACTTTTGAAAAATTGAATTAAGAGTCCGGCAAACTTGGATTTCGTCCGACGTTACAGAATATGTCACACATAATGTTAAACAATTTCGCCATGTCATATAGCGATCTAGTGATTTCTAATATGGCGACACTTTTACAAAACTGGTGACGGAAAATTGCAGTTGGCGATTTTTTTGGCGCCAGCTTTTTAGAAGCCAGAGCAGCCCCTGAACATGGCTTCAACATTTTAGTGAATTTTTTATTAAATAATGTTTAGTGAAAAATGACCAATTACTGCACTACTAAATGCTTATTTATTCCTTTGTTTTTATATAAAATTTTGTTAAATTGTTATAATATATATTTTAAAATTAAATGTCTTTAAATATCCACTTAACTTTTTATACACAAGAATATAAATCTTACAAAAAGAACTTAAAACACACATTCAATACCTATACAACTTATTAATTGTGACTTTTTTCCTGTGACTTTTTTTCTTGTGACTTTTTTTCCTGTGACTTTTTATCCGTGACTTTTTTTCCTGTGACTTTCTTTCCTACAACCGAGAAAACAGGGCATTATGACGGGGCCATTATGGGTGTTTTCATAATGGCCTTGTTATATGTAACCAAATGAATTAAACCCCTTTACAAATCAATAATAAACAGCTCTACATATTATATATGTTTCTGTATGATTTACCTACTCAAACGCAGTCAATGTATACGTACATGCAATACATCAGGGAATTTTTTTAGGATTTTGAGGGTTTAGTCACTTTAGCAGATGAGCCGTATACTAGAGTAAGAATCTGCTTAGAAGTATGCATTCATTGTACTGTGAAATATCATAGTATAAAAAAACTATATTCTTTCAGTTGCAGTGTATAAATTTGTTTTAAAAAATGATTATAACAAAATGTTTATAATTTTTCAAAGAATTTTAATTTTAAAACTTATTTAAAAAGCGTTTGTATATCAATCGGTTACAATTTTTCATTAAGGGCCGTTGTACTCTTCGTTTTCTAAGTGGCAGCCATCGGTAATTAGATGTATCTCGGTTGTACACAAATGGCCAGTAATCCATTTAAAACCAGCAAAACATATGTAAAATGAGTTAAATACACAAAATCTTTGCAATTTTTATTTGCATTACATATTTAATCAAAAGTTGGAAGTCTGTGTGCATCAGAACGATCTGCAACAATTTTGTGTGTGCATATTGACCAGGAGCACCACTTAATCATGTTTAATCGGATTACCTGTAAAAACATCGATTCAGCGATTCCTGCTGTTTAAAACTATTGAGGTGAAATAATTAATTTTCCTGTTAATTGGCTTTGGGGTAATGAATACCTCGTTTTACACTTTGTAGAATTAATTTGTAACGAAAATTTTTAGTACTTGTTGGAAATCGGGTGACAAAATTGATTTAGAAATCTATCGTCAGTTTTCAAATGACTTTGTCAATGACCAATAAAGTGGCGAGCGCTAAAACATTCCCTGTAACATGTTTAATATGTCACATAAAATTTATGAAATTTCTACTTTAAAAATTACATGTATATGTAACATTTATGGGACATTAATGAGGAAATTTCATATGCATGTCATAAATTTATGAAATTGTCATGTTAATATTTTATTTTTAAAAGCTTTGAAAATTGTACATGTTTTCTAGTACCTGTATTTCACATTAACTTTTTTTCAAGCTAAAATGATAAAATAAATCAATGTTTGAATGATTTCCGCTGAATTGGTTGCACAACATTATTTACTGTTTCGACAATCAATTTTTTTTAACTTTTTAAACTTAACATGGAAATGGAACATTTGTTATCATTGGTACATGTAGCATCCAACCCATTGCATTTACTAGTACTTAAATCGCGTTATTATAATTATTGTGATAATTTTAAGACAGCTCAAAGTTGGAATGGTAGTGTGAACATTTCGGTCTGGTCTACTAGTACGTGTTGATTCACAATAATAATATTGTTTTACAGTATAATATAAAGAATATGAATTTCAATAGCTTAACATAATAACATAAATAAACCTATAGCTGAATAAATTGTGACTTCCATGTTGACTAAAAATTTGGTATGAAAAGCATTATTCCCTTGAAGTTGAGCGTAAAAAAATACAACCAAGAAAACCAAAGATGCTGTAGGTCATAAAAACATTCAGGCAACGAAGCAAGACACCACAAAATTATTTAATAATACATGTGTTTCAACTCTTAAACAAAACCACAAGAAATCTGAGAATTTAATGAATTACTTGGACATCACATTGAAAAAAAAATGGAGCATATTAAACACACCAGTTGGGTAAACAAACATCCATTAAAAACATGAATAATACTTTGGCTCTAATAATATGTAATTGAGGTCTTCAATTTTTATTTTAAATTCGTTCATTGGATTAGGTATATAGAACAAATCAACTTGTATTCCCCCTTCCATTAAAAATTTTTTTAATTTCTCTTAAAAATATATAAATTAAGTAAGGACAATATGCCCTCAGGAAATGACCAGAATGCAGGATTTTGCACCACATACCCCCGGCCGTAAGTCGCCTCGCTGACAGTCACTCACTGCGAGGCGGCAGGTACACTTACGCCCACCTGTACTGTGGGCCCCTACTTTCTGATGTGGACTACTAAATTCTCTTTTTGGGAGCCCTCATGGCCCCTACACACATTATTTAAGCTTCAAACCCTGCACAAACAAATGAAAGAATGTAGGTTCAGGTTTCTTTGTATTTGGAAATGTATGTCTATTGATTTCAAATTTCATTTTACTTATAATTACTCAGATTTCACATTTACACTGTAGTGGCAATTTTGTTAATTTGAGGGGGTTTTTCCATAGTGACTGTGTGTAGTGTTTACGTTTTGTCAGGAATAGCCCTATAGTTGGGGTGGGGTAGATGGTCATTTCTGGGAGTCATCAGAAGGTCTGGACTATTACTAGTACATGTAGCAATCTAATTAAAATTGGATCTTTCATTGCCCCTGTTTTGCGGACATGTCATGTGGGTGATCTAATAACATTCCATTATAGTCCATCTCAGAGTGACCTTTTGTACTGACCAATCAAAGTTAGCAGTACCAACTTTTTGTGTTGTGGAATTCTCAGTTATTATTCTAGAGCAATTAAACGAACAAAAAACATCGAAACATGCAGACAAAATAAACTGCATTGTCATTACAAATGTGATAGCAGACATGTTTGTTGGCTTTCTTTAAGTTAAAACATGTACATGTATATGCTATCACATTTTTACTGAAACAAAAGAAGATACTAAAATGTAGTATGGATAATGTATTTAAATTTTTTTAAATTTCATTTTTAGCTTACCTGAGCTTGGTGTCCGTCGTTGTCTCTGTCATGGTCGTCGTCGTTAACTTTTCTTTAAAAATCTTGTCCTCCAAAACCACTGAAGGGATTGCTTTGAAACTTTGCACACATCTTCAGTAAAATGTTCTCTACCAAGTTTGCACAAATCATGGCCTCAGACCAACCAACATGGCCGCCATGGCTAAAAATAGAACAGGGGGGTCAAAATACAGTTTTTGGCATATACATGTAGTTCATGAAGTATAACAGATACAGAAAAACCAAAGAGACCTACCTTCTTCAGCATCAAAAGCTCTACCAAACACTCCATTGGTTCAAAGTTGACAACTCCTTGTAGGAGTTATTGCCCCTTAATTGTCAAATTTGATGATTTTTGCCTTAAAATCTTGAAAATTATTAGAACTAGAGAAAAAGTTAGCATTGCTTAGTTGTTCTGCTCTATGAGAGCTACAAAAATGGCTAAGAGTCAAGATTGTCTGATTAACCGTTAAGAGTTATTCTTCTTGAACTGTGTTTTAAAATCGGTTTTAATTGATTTATAAAAATCTTCTCCTCTGAAACTACTGAAAGTACTGCTGTGAATCTTTGTACACATCATCCCTCAAATATCCTCAACCAAGTTTGCACAAACCATGGCTGCAGATTAACCAACATGGCCACCATGGCTAAAAATAGAACGGGGGGGGGGTCAAAATATAGTTTTTGGCTTACATGTATAGTTCAAAAATTAAACAGATACAGGAAAACGGAAGAGACATGCCTTCATCGGCATCGAAAGCTCTACCTAACAATCCATTGGGTCGAAGTTGTATGATGACTCCTTGTAGGAGTTATCGCCCTTTAATTGTCAAAATTGATGATTTTTGCCATTTTTGCCTCAAAATCTTGAAAATTACAAGTAGAGAAAAAGTTAGCATTGAGGGCTACAAAATTGACTTTAGGGTCAAGATTGTCTTATGAACCATTTAGGATTTATTCTCATGGAAAATTTTAATTATCTTGATTGTACAAGTACTAGTATACTAGTAAAATCTACCGGGGGGGGGGGGGGGGGGGTAAAATTAAGCTCTTAGCTTTACCATACTAGTATAGGCTTCAGGAAAAATGTAATGTGCTGTTTAATGATATTGCATACCATATTATAAAAAAAAATGAAGAAAAAGAAAGAACTGAATCCAAGTGAAGTGTGTTATTGTTTAAAAACACAAGAGAAATAATCCTGGAAATCCACAATTATGAAAATTTGGTGTAAATAAAAGAAAAAGGTTTGTAATGACAAATTATTATCCCTAGTGTCTCCCAGAAGTCTCCTTAACAGGGCCTCACTTCTCCTTGCTTGGCTGCTAGGGAGAAGTTATTTTTCCCTACTTTTTTAGTGTGGGGTGACCTCTGGTTTGGGTGTTTTTAGTCAATTGCATACATGTAAAAATTATTATCCCTAGCGCTCCCCGAAGTCTCCCTAACAGCAGTCTTCGCGAAATAAGTTCTTGGCTTGTCGGACCTAAACACAAATACTGCCGGACCAATTTAACATTTTTGTTGTAAATTTAACAAATTTGCCGGACCGATGTTAAATTTGGCTGTTTTTTGCCGGTCGGTCCGGCGGACCGGCACATTTCGGGAAGACTGTAACAGGGCCTCACTTCTCCCTGTTTGGCTGCCAGGGAGAAGTTATTTTTCCCTTCTTTTTTAGTTTGTGGTGACCCCTGGTTTCAGTGTTTTTTGTCAAATGCATACATGTGAAAATGTTAAAACTGAAGTATTATTACATGTATTTAGTGATGGGGGAATGTTTAAAGCAATTTAGATATCAGTTATTGATGCTTGTGGTTTTTTGTCTCGCCTGCGACGAAAGTCGCTGGAGGCGAGACATATGTATGGGAATCCGGCGGCGGCGGCGTAAACACTTGACATCTTGCTTCATATATTTGTAAGCCCAAGCCCTAGGTCCATCAAATTTGGTACAGAGGTAGCTTATGATGAGTACTTGCCAGTCAGTCACCTGTCACCTGACCTTGACCTCAATTTCATGGTCCAGCGACTACGGTAAAGTTTTTGGGTTACGGCAGTTCCTCTGTAACTACGCATGGTAGGATGACAATATTTGGTGTATAGGTTGCTGATGACTAGTACATGACTGTCTGGTAGGTGTCACCTGACCTTGACCTCAATTTCACGGTCCAGTGAATACGTCGTTGAAGTTTTTGGGTTACGGCAGTTCCTCTGTTACCACGCATGGTAGGATGACAATATTTGGTATATAGGTTGCTGATGACTAGTACATGACTGTCTGGTAGGTGTCACCTGACCTTGACCTCAATTTCACGGTCCAGCGACTACGTTAAAGTTTTTGGGTTACAGCAGTTCCTCTGTAACTACGCATGGTAGGATGACAATATTTGGTGTATAGGTTGCTGATGACTAGTACATGACTGTCTGGTAGGTGTCACCTGACCTTGACCTCAATTTCACGGTCCAGCGACTACGTTAAAGTTTTTGGGTTACGACAGTTCCTCTGTAACCACGCATGGTAGGATGACAATATTTGGTATATAGGTTGCTGATGAATAGTACATGACTGTCTGGTAGGTGTCACCTGACCTTGACCTCAATTTCATGGTCCAGCGACTACATTAAAGTTTTTGGGTTACGGCTGTTCCTCTGTAACCATGCATGGTAGGATGACAATATTTGGTATATAGGTTGCTGATGAATAGTTCATGACTGTCTGGTCGGTGTCACCTGACCTTGACCTCAATTTCACAGTCCAGCGACTATGTTAAAGTTTTTGGATTAGGGCACTTCCTCTGTAACCATGCATGGTAGGATGAAAGTATTTGATATATAGATTGCTAATGATTAGTACATGACTGTCTCGTAGGTGTCACCTGACCATGACCTCAATTTTATGGTCCAGTGACAAAGTTAAAATTTTATGATTAGGTCCGTTTCTCTGTAACCATGCATTATATATTTTAAATGATAACAATTTAATGCTATTTACGTAATGCTTATGACATAATTTTTTTTCGTTATTGATGCGGAATTCAGGCGAGACATCTTTCTGTGTCCACACTTGTTTTAAGCTAGATGAAAAGCTGTTTTATGAAGTATTATATGTATTAAAAATGTGAAAGGGGTGACACACGCCACACTAAATTCAAAGTATTTTAATTGTTTTGATTATTTTTTACCAATGACATGTTAAAAGGATATAGAGATCATTACTATTCATCCTATGTAAGTCTTTCTTTCGCAGATTTTTGCCTTAAAATGGTATTTGTTTACAAAGACTGGTTTAGCAGTGATAAGATGGACCTTTAATCAGCTCTGCTATGAATAAGTTATTGACAGTAAACAAGGTCTGATTAAGAGACTGGTGTAATAGATTGAAAATTCATGTACATACAAATACTGCAAGAGAAGTACTAGTACTAGTATCAGTACTATTTAATTTGGACCTATTAATAAATGACAACGGCTCTGTAAATGAACTTTGACTGAGGGAGAGGAAAATAGTTCTTATTTTGATATTTGACTGCGCCAAACTGTAGCATAGACAGTGGATTTATTATTCAATGGAATTTTAATATTGGAGCTGTATTTAAAAAGCAGTTTCATATAGAATTTATAAATAAATTTATTCAGATAATTTATTAAATGTATTGGGTATTTTTTTATCTGATTGTTCAAAGCCTATTTTTGGACTATTTTATGGGTGTAAGGGAGTTTCCATGAGTACCCTTCGGATTTTCTAAATTTGCACCCTGAAAATTTAATGTGATATACATGAAATTATTCCGGTGGTTTTGAGGGGTCTCTCATTACTCAACGAAACTTGGTGCCTAAGTGAGAGCAAAAAATGTCAATAGTTTCCCCTATACAAAAATAATTAAGAGGCCGTTGTCAAATGTATTAAGCAACATTGTACATGTATCAAGATAGAAAACTTACCAGTAGCACCATTTCTTGTGTACAAAATGTAAGTGCTTGTTTCCCCCTTCAGCTAAAACTTAGCACAACTTCTTGTGTACAAAATGTAAGTGTTTCAGTGTTTCCCCCATGATCTATAGTCTATGTTTCAGTTTTTCATACTATTTTTCAGTATCAACAAACACAAATGTCCAGTCTGAACACTGCAGCAGCAGATTTATCAAACCCGGCTTCTGACATAGGAGATGATGATCAAACGCCATTATTATCAGGACAGTCAACTCCACGAACACGCTTAGTATGGCAGTTGTCTCAGTCCACTACCGTTACAGTACCAGAAGTTGACCTGTCAAGCCCCAGGACTGTAAGGAGTCAGCGTACCCTTGGAACCTTTGCTGGCGTCTTCTGTCCCATTGCTTTATCTATGTTCAGTACATTGCTGTTTCTCAGAGCAGGTAATCCCCTGAATTTTACATTTAAATTTGATTTTAAGAAGGGGGCTGATTCTTACATAAATACAAGTTGAAATAGTATGCAAAAGCTACATATAGGATATAAACAGACAATTTTATTGAACATCCCAACTTATGTACATCTTTTATAACTTAATACTCAGTTCCTTGGTGACATTTAAATACTTTTTAAGCATGCCCTGGCCATAGGTGAACTACTTTTTCTGGTTGTTTTAAATTTAAGCATGAACAGTATGTTCTATTTTTAAATTGGGAAATCTGCTAATATACACTTTCGGTTGATGTGGAGAAAGGTCATCAGTGAAGTCTCCATCACCACTCCACATTGGTGGATGTGGGGATATTAAGTAAGTATCATCTAGCCCTCTAACCACTTAATTATCCTCCTAGGGATGTGGAGACAAGTCTTCATTACAATCTGCTTGGTGGATATACAGTGTATGGGGAAAACTATCAACCAATAATTATATATCCTTCTGCCGATGGGCGTGGAGATAAGTCATCAAGCAAATTGTCAACCACCATGTACTCCTTCCTTTTTTTATATTTGTATACATGTATGTTACCTGTGTAAAGAACTACATGTACTAGAGTCATGGTGGATTTCTGATGGAGACTGCTGTGACTATATACATGTATTTTATGTTGATCCTTAAAATATTTTGTGCATTTGTATGTCTTTAATTTGTTGTGAAGTGTGACAGCCATGCTTCACATGTTGTATTTGAAGTACATTGCAGATAACTAAAAATCTACTGCTATCAGATAGACATACTGTTGAAGGTCAATAATGGTACATGACCTTTATGAGTTTGGCCTTAATCTAGGACAATAACTGATTGTTTATCAGCCTCAGTCCTTGATATACCTTACATAAGGTGAATATTATATGATATTCACAGATTATACATAGTAATTTATTTGATCTTTGTGGGATACATGTATAAATGTACATGTACATAGGTTGAGAAAAAAAATTTTTTTTCACATGTTATGTGCAGATTTATGGATTCACAGTATGTGAACTTCCATTTAAATATTCTTTCTGCTTATTTGTTGTGTGTATTATTGTGTTCCCTTGATCTTTATATAAGAAAGACTTTATTAGTACTTATGTCTCATCTATTACCATGATTACTAAGAAATACAGAATGCCGGAAACAAGAACGTTGTTATTCTTCCATAACAACGTTCTTGTTTCTGTCATTTTGATTGGATGACGCAGAGAGTACAGATGTGTGTGCGTGAGCTCATCTAGCTGTACTAGGTCATCTGTACCAGAAATCAGTCATTTACGGAAGAAATACTATGTTAAAACATATTTATCTAAAACTCACAAAAATTCTTAATTTGTTCTGTCATTTAATTTGTATGTGTTAATGGTTGTTATAAAACACTGTCTATCTTACAGTTACAATATAAGAAATCATTTTGGTATTGGTTGGTTTGGGTTTTTTTTATTTTATTGAGGTTTAGCCCCACTTTTAGTAATGTTTATAAGCTATAAAGTGGACCCAGTTTTGATTGCAAGGAAGATGGAATACCCAGTGAAAACCTCCCACCTACTAAAGGAAAACTGTTAATTATTGACAGTTACTAGTACGATTGTAATTGACACCCTAATCATATTGAGACTTGTGCCTGCAGCCCCAGTGTTGACAAACTCGTGGTCAAAAGTACATGTACAAATGTAGATAACTAATTACCCTAACCACTCTGTTAAGGAGGCTCATTTTAGTGTTGTTGAAAAATGTACATATACAAACAAATGAAAACAACCCATATAATTGTTCAAGAAAGAATGTAATTCCCTTCATAATGGCTTAACAGGGTTCGGAAATCAGTAACAAGTTCACCCGCCAATGCAACTTTTTCAAGCCACGTATGCAAGCACTTATTTTTTCCTTAATTTTCGTTTTATGAGTTTTGTGTTTGGTTTAAGGCCTACAGTATATACTAGTATATTCTTAATAAAAAAGGGAAGGTTGTACTTGTACTTTTAAGTCATAGTTTAATCACATGTAAATTTGTTGACAAGAATAATGTTAGGACACACCTTTTTCCTCTAATAGCTAAATTATCTTTTAAGAAATTCATGTATATTCTTACAAGTGGATTATATATATAGTACTTGACACAAGTCTACATGAGTCACGTCTCTATGGATATGTAATATCCTGTGTAATTATGTCATTTCTTCCACCCCCCCCCCAACAGCACATACATTTACAACAAATAGAGATTGTTTAAATATATAATAACTTGCAGCATAACTTAACTTTTCGAAACCCCGTTCATCAATAATTGTCTGCTATATCATGGCATTCAGTTGAGTCGAGTGCACCCTGCCCACAACCTTAGTGTTGACAGAGCATGTGATCAATAGAAGACCAAATACCTTAACCACTCGGCCACTGTCAGGCCATAACTAAATGAGTTTTATGATCCACAATTGGCAAGAGTAGTTCTTATGGACTCCTTCTAAATTGTATCTTCCATAATATATGTTAAAGCAACATACAATAGTTTCTGAGAATAATTCACAAAAAAAGGCCATTTTAATTTGCTATGTCCCTGCGTGTAGCTGACAATGCAGTGACATAGGAAAAAGGGGAAAGCAAGTGAAAGATTTCATTTTAATTACATTGAAAAATGGTTTGTTATTAATTCTTAAAATAAATAATTTTTTTTAGTTTTGTCTGCAAAGTAATCTAAAACATTTAATATTTGGTTGAAAAATTGTGTGTTTATTCCAAATTTGAGTTGTCATAGTGGCAAATTAAAAAAAAAAGATGAATTACATGAATACTACTATTTTTTTTGCTTTGAATGATTTCTAAATATTTTTGTGTTCAATAGAGAAAAAAAACAATTATAAAGATTCATTATTATTCATAATTATCATAAAATACCTCCCCCCAGACATTAATGCTAAACATTTGTATGTACATGGATAATAGGAGTTGTCTTGCATACCATTAGTTTAATCAGTTTTATTTACTTGAATTAATTTTTATGTGTGAAGGCCATTACAGTACATGTATTTTTCACTATGTTGCAGTATATAATGCCCCATTCACACATACACTCATTGAATGCAAATCCAATGCTCATTTGAAAGCTTTTGGTGTTCACATGAAAGAAAATTTTAATTAAATGAATTTTAATTTGAATAACTAGATACTAGTGATATGGTATCCATCTCTGTGGGCTGCACTCATGTTGAGGTCAAAGGTCATCAATATTGGTCATCTTCGCTAGCCAAGGGTTACGATCAGGTCCCCCCTCTCTTCAAGAAGAGAGGGGGCACCTGATCATAACCCTTGGCTAGCGAAGATGCAATATTGGTATGCGACACATCACCTTGATATTATCTGTCCACATACAAGTACCAAATATCAAAAGCCTATTAGTACCTCAAAAGCAAAAATATATAGGCGGGGCACCATTTAGGACAGACGGAAGGACACAAAGGCAGACTGATTACTATAGGGCATCTGCTAGAAAGTAGCATGGCTCCTAAATATTGAATTCTCTTTCAAGGCTCTTTTTCAATAATTCACATTTTTTGGAATTGAAGTGTCATTTGAAATGATTGAAACTAATTAACATTCAAAATTGGTGCACATCCATTCAATTACTGTAATAATTTGTTTGTTTGTTTGGAGAAATAATCTGTTTATAACAAATACCTTCACTTACATTTATTACTGACATCTTAATACATGTATAACATTTTAATATTTTAATTATATCATTATAATACTGTATTTTGACATTTTTTATCATACAAATCACAGAATAGATTTATCAAAATGAATCATAGAAAAGCAATTTAGGCAAACTTTTTTTTCTGGTGGCTGTTTTGAAGCCCTGGTGTAAAGTCCTTTTTTGGTAAAAGGGGGGATGCCTTTCTATATCAATAAAGCCTTATGTGATGCTGAATTAGAATTAGTGTTCAATCTAGAATTTGGCCTAAGGGGGTCATGATGGCCCTAATAACTTACCATAGGGGGCCAGACTTTATAGCTAGGGGTCAATAAAACCAATATAGAAACATGACAACCAGACAAAAAGTGAAGGCTTACGATTCAGTTTGCAAAATAAAGGCATAAATTGAATAATTATATTTGAAGTAACTAACAAAAATTACAGTTGTTTTATATTCAATTATGTTGAATAAACTGAGTGTTCCTAAAAGTTGTTTATTTTACTTTAGGAAAAGCCCTTCTGTGTTTTGTATGAAGAAATATGCTTCATCTTTTTTGTTTTAAAAAAAATCGATAATATATTGTCTAGGTGATTTAGACGCTGGCTAAATTGTAATTGTACATGATAAAAAGCGTACTTAGGACTGAGAATACAGTTAAATTTCCAGTATATTTTAAAGGGACTTTCTCAAAGCTGTTGACTATGGGGGAATTTCTCTAAGCAATGAAAAATTATATTGCGCCAGTAATGACCCAGGAGGTTTTTAAAGCGCGTCAGTTCAACAAAAAATGCGGGAATGGAGCAATGGCGCGCTCTAGATTGAACACCGAAAATTCGCTTTCATTCGATCAGTGAAATTTGAATGGGCATGTGATGTTACATGTGAACTACAGATTACATATGAATGCACCATAAACACCATAAATTATTACCTTGATGACACTCAGGGTAAACTATTAACAATACATTGTACAGTCACCATGGTAAAATATCCAAGTTTTTTTCCTGTTCTTAAATCTTACATCATTTTTTTTTAATATAATTTATTTTCTTTTTCCATGACCATGAACAAGGATTTAAGGTAAAGTTTGGATAATGTATTATTCAACGTTTTAATGATACCATTGTTGGTTTAATGAATATACATGTACTTCAGCTTACTCAATCATTTAGTCAAAGAATCATCTGCTGTCCAACACTTTTTTAGACTTTGATGAGAGCGATGGACTGCAGAGGATTCTCGGACTGTCTATTGTTTTAAGGCTTTTTGGCTGGAAAGGTAGGGATATTAGTTAGTGTACTATTATTCAATGTTTTTATTGGTACCATTGTATGTTTTATATGTACATGTACTTTACCCTTATTGCTTTTTAGGCTTTGTGGTTGGACAGGCAGGGATATTAGAAACACTGCTCCAACTTGTCTTGTCTTATTTTATCTTGCTGATGACGGTCCTGTCAATCTGTGCGATATCCACCAATGGTGCTGTGGAAACGGGAGGAACCTATTGTATCCTTGATGTTAAAGCAGAATGCAATGAAAATTAGTATAAATAATTAAACATGTGTAACACAACATAAATGTTATGTCACAGTATTTAAAATCTTTTATTTAAATAATACCTTTCTACATAAAACAAACGTTTAAGCCCCAAAGATTTTCCTGAGGGAAAGGAGGGGTGGAACTTACATCTGCAAATCCTCCTTTCCTATTGGAAGGTATTGAACCAAATGTGTATTAAGGCATTATTGCATTTTTCCTCCTAAATGACAAGAAAAAGTCAATCACTCATTGATTAATTTTGGTTTGAAAAAAATGTAACACCCTTATGAAAATATTCATGCCTATACTTACATGTACTGATGACACTCATAGTAATATAAGAGCAATTAGTTATTGCAACAATTAATGTATAGACAATTTTTCTTCAAATGGCACATACCAAATAATACAGTTCAGTTAATTTTGGTTCACAATTGCAAAACAATTCCTCCCTAAAATCAATGTAGGTTCATGTATTTTCATCAGGATGAGATCTGTTTTTAGAATACGAAAATTAATCAATGGATGATTGATTTCTCCTGTTCAAATAAAACTCCCATTGAATAAACTGCAATAGCTACTGTATTTAAACAATGGTAGAGTTCATCTTCCAAAAATTTAAATACTCTCACCAACAACTTATAATCAGGAAAGGTTTCATGTGGCCCACTATTACAGAAACTATCTCAAGTGTGTAAATATTTTAATCCATACAAAACTGGAGGAGAATCTATACATCGACTACATGCATGTGTGAAGGAATTGAACTAAACTTGCTCAAATTCAGTGTATGATTTGTTTACATGCACCAACCATTTATCTCCCCTTATTGACGTTGGCATTTGAAAAATAGCCATTTATATTTCATGAAAGATAACAGAAAAGTGGGATGGCTACTATGATCTACTAAATCTAAACTGTTTGAAAGAGATCAACCCAATCTTTCACAAATCTACATTGTCTATTTGTGAACATTTTGGCTTCAGGGGCTCGCAACACGTCTTACTTGTTGGGACCTGATCCTATGTTAGCCATTTCATTCTGTTGAGTTTTGTTGCGGACAAGTCCTGACAAACCATTTAGAACCAGGAAAATTTGCAATTCTTGCCAATTATGTTTTGAGTCTTACACCTGACTCAAGGTAATGATGTAACTAGAACCTCAGGGTTGATCAACAGTTTACTAACTACATAGACCATTTTGTTAACATATACCCGAAATAATAATAATTAATGTCATTAATTTAGCACATGCAGGTTACCTACTAGGACTTCATTTACCCATATTTCTTTAAAGATTTTAGTTTTAGTAATAGTTTCTTACTTTCCTTTATTATTCTCTCAGACATGATAAGCAGAGCTCTGGGACCAGAGTTTGGTGGCAATTTAGGTTTTTTGTTATACGTAGCCAATGTGTTAGCATGTGGACTTTATGTGGCCGGTTTCGTTGAAGCAGTCCTTGACAGCTTTGGTCCTCAAGGCAGTATGATTTCCGATGGTGCTGCCCACCTACCATTAAATGATTATTACAAGTACCTGTATTCATCTGTGGTATTGTTTTTCTGTCTCGTTATTTGTCTCATTGGAGGAAGTATGTTTGGAAAGACACTGATAGTCATATTTTTTGTAAGTGCATTGAAACTTTAAAAATTATCTTTTATTTTATAAGTTGCTTTTAAATGGAGTTTTGATTAATCTACATGTAGATGTCTATATATTTATTGAAACATTGTTATTAAATTTCATTTCTTAGTGCACCTCATGAATAATAGTAGATGACTCTGTTGTCTATACTTTATTTAGCTTAATATTAGTGTACTGTATATTGTAGTTTCTATTTATTTTGTAATAACTTAAAAAATTCAAACCCTTGTCGGGCATCTACACATTGTTTTTCAAAATATCTTACATCCAATCGAGTGTCTGGAAATCAATTTCAGCAAGAAGAGTCAAGAGAGTAATGTCAAACTTTTTTGTGATAATGGACCATTGACCATATGCATTAGTCACACATAAATATACAGTCAACATTTTTAAGCTGCTTGAATAGGGTGATTGCAGGAAAAGTTTTCTGTAGTTTGTTAAATTAAAACATGTGTGACATTTTTCATAGATTCTCTTGTAATGGAAATGTGGTACAGATGTGTGACATTTTTCATAGATTCTCTTGTAATGGAAATGTGGTACAGATGTGTGATATTTTTCATAGATTTTCTTGTAATGGAAATGTGGTACAGATGTGTGACATTTTTCATGGATTCTCTTGTAATGGAAATGTGGTACAGATGTGTGACATTTTTCATAGATTCTCTTGTAATGGATATGTGGTACAAGTGTGTGACATTTTTCATAGATTCTCTTGTACAAAAAGTAAAGGATATGTGGTACAGATGTGTGACATTTTTCATAGATTCTCTTGTAATGGAAATGTGGTACAGATGTGTGACATTTTTCATAGATTCTCTTGTAATGGAAATGTGGTACAGATGTGTGACATTTTTCATAGATTCTCTTGTACAAAAAGTAACGGATATGTGGTACAGGTGTCTATGTTGACGGATATGTGGTACAGGTGTCTATGTTGACGGATATGTGGTACAGGTGTCTATGTTAACTGACATGTGGTACAGGTGTCTATGTTAACTGACATGTGGTACAGGTGTCTATGTTAACTGACATGTGGTACAGGTGTCTATGTTAACTGACATGTGGTACAGGTGTCTATGTTAACTGACATGTGGTACAGGTGTCTATGTTAACTGATATGTGGTACAGGTGTCTATGTTAACTGATATGTGGTACAGGTGTCTATGTTAACTGATATGTGGTACAGGTGTCTATGTTAACTGATATGTGGTACAGGTGTCTATGTTAACTGACATGTGGTACAGGTGTCTATGTTAACTGATATGTGGTACAGGTGTCTATGTTAACTGACATGTGGTACAGGTGTCTATGTTAACTGATATGTGGTACAGGTGTCTATGTTAACGGATATGTGGTACAGGTGTCTATGTTAACTGACATGTGGTACAGGTGTCTATGTTAACTGACATGTGGTACAGGTGTCTATGTTAACTGACATGTGGTACAGGTGTCTATGTTAACTGACATGTGGTACAGGTGTCTATGTTAACTGATATGTGGTACAGGTGTCTATGTTAACGGATATGTGGTACAGGTGTCTATGTTAACTGACATGTGGAACAGGTGTCTATGTTAACTGACATGTGGTACAGGTGTCTATGTTAACTGACATGTGGTACAGGTGTCTATGTTAACTGACATGTGGTACAGGTGTCTATGTTAACTGATATGTGGTACAGGTGTCTATGTTAACTGACATGTGGTACAGGTGTCTATGTTAACTGATATGTGGTACAGGTGTCTATGTTAACTGACATGTGGTACAGGTGTCTATGTTAACTGACATGTGGTACAGGTGTCTATGTTAACTGACATGTGGTACAGGTGTCTATGTTAACTGACATGTGGTACAGGTGTCTATGTTAACTGATATGTGGTACAGGTGTCTATGTTAACGGATATGTGGTACAGGTGTCTATGTTAACTGACATGTGGTACAGGTGTCTATGCTAACTGACATGTGGTACAGGTGTCTATGTTAACTGATATGTGGTACAGGTGTCTATGTTAACTGACATGTGGTACAGGTGTCTATGTTAACTGACATGTGGTACAGGTGTCTATGTTAACTGATATGTGATACAGGTGTCTATGTTAACTGACATGTGGTACAGGTGTCTATGTTAACTGACATGTGGTACAGGTGTCTATGTTAACTGACATGTGGTACAGGTGTCTATGTTAACTGATATGTGGTACAGGTGTCTATGTTAACTGACATGTGGTACAGGTGTCTATGTTAACAGATATGTGGTACAGGTGTCTATGTTAACTGACATGTGGTACAGGTGTCTATGTTAACTGATATGTGGTACAGGTGTCTATGTTAACTGATATGTGGTACAGGTGTCTATGTTAACTGACATGTGGTACAGGTGTCTATGTTAACTGACATGTGGTACAGGTGTCTATGTTAACTGACATGTGGTACAGGTGTCTATGTTAACTGACATGTGGTACAGGTGTCTATGTTAACTGACATGTGGTACAGGTGTCTATGTTAACTGACATGTGGTACAGGTGTCTATGTTAACTGACATGTGGTACAGGTGTCTATGTTAACTGATATGTGGTACAGGTGTCTATGTTAACGGATATGTGGTACAGGTGTCTATGTTAACTGACATGTGGTACAGGTGTCTATGTTAACTGACATGTGGTACAGGTGTCTATGTTAACTGATATGTGGTACAGGTGTCTATGTTAACTGATATGTGGTACAGGTGTCTATGTTAACGGATATGTGGTACAGGTGTCTATGTTAACTGACATGTGGTACAGGTGTCTATGTTAACTGACATGTGGTACAGGTGTCTATGTTAACTGATATGTGGTACAGGTGTCTATGTTAACTGATATGTGGTACAGGTGTCTATGTTAACTGACATGTGGTACAGGTGTCTATGTTAACTGACATGTGGTACAGGTGTCTATGTTAACTGACATGTGGTACAGGTGTCTATGTTAACTGACATGTGGTACAGGTGTCTATGTTAACTGATATGTGGTACAGGTGTCTATGTTAACTGACATGTGGTACAGGTGTCTATGTTAACTGACATGTGGTACAGGTGTCTATGTTAACTGATATGTGGTACAGGTGTCTATGTTAACTGACATGTGGTACAGGTGTCTATGTTAACTGATATGTGGTACAGGTGTCTATGTTAACTGACATGTGGTATAGGTGTCTATGTTAACTGACATGTGGTACAGGTGTCTATGTTAACTGATATGTGGTACAGGTGTCTATGTTAACAGATATGTGGTACAGGTGTCTATGTTAACTGATATGTGGTACAGGTGTCTATGTTAACTGACATGTGGTACAGGTGTCTATGTTAACAGATATGTTGTACAGGTGTCTATGTTAACTGACATGTGGTACAGGTGTCTATGTTAACTGATATGTGGTACAGGTGTCTATGTTAACTGACATGTGGTACAGGTGTCTATGTTAACTGATATGTGGTATAGGTGTCTATGTTAACTGACATGTGGTACAGGTGTCTATGTTAACTGAGATGTGGTACAGGTGTCTATGTTAACGGATATGTGGTACAGGTGTCTATGTTAACTGATATGTGGTACAGGTGTCTATGTTAACGGATATGTGGTACAGGTGTCTATGTTAACTGATATGTGGTACAGGTGTCTATGTTGACGGATATGTGGTACAGGTGTCTATGTTAACTGACATGTGGTACAGGTGTCTATGTTAACTGATATGTGGTACAGGTGTCTATGTTGACGGATATGTGGTACAGGTGTCTATGTTAACTGACATGTGGTACAGGTGTCTATGTTAACTGACATGTGGTACAGGTGTCTATGTTAACTGATATGTGGTACAGGTGTCTATGTTAACTGACATGTGGTACAGGTGTCTATGTTAACTGATATGTGGTACAGGTGTCTATGTTAACTGACATGTGGTACAGGTGTCTATGTTAACTGACATGTGGTACAGGTGTCTATGTCAACTGACATGTGGTACAGGTGTCTATGTTAACTGATATGTGGTACAGGTGTCTATGTTAACGGATATGTGGTACAGGTGTCTATGTTAACTGACATGTGGTACAGGTGTCTATGTTAACTGATATGTGGTACAGGTGTCTATGTTGACGGATATGTGGTACAGGTGTCTATGTTAACGGATATGTGGTACAGGTGTCTATGTTAACTGACATGTGGTACAGGTGTCTATGTTAACTGACATGTGGTACAGGTGTCTATGTTAACTGATATGTGGTACAGGTGTCTATGTTAACTGACATGTGGTACAGGTGTCTATGTTAACTGACATGTGGTATAGGTGTCTATGTTAACTGACATGTGGTACAGGTGTCTATGTTAACGGACATTTGGTACAGGTGTCTATGTTAACTGATATGTGGTACAGGTGTCTATGTTAACTGACATGTGGTACAGGTGTCTATGTTAACTGACATGTGGTATAGGTGTCTATGTTAACTGATATGTGGTACAGGTGTCTATGTTAACTGACATGTGGTACAGGTGTCTATGTTAACTAACATGTGGTACAGGTGTCTATGTTAACTGACATGTGGTACAGGTGTCTATGTTAACTGATATGTGGTACAGGTGTCTATGTTAACCGATATGTGGTACAGGTGTCTATGTTAACTGACATGTGGTACAGGTGTCTATGTTAACTGACATGTGGTACAGGTGTCTATGTTAACTGACATGTGGTACAGGTGTCTATGTTAACTGATATGTGATACAGGTGTCTATGTTAACTGACATGTGGTACAGGTGTCTATGTTAACTGACATGTGGTACAGGTGTCTATGTTAACTGAGATGTGGTACAGGTGTCTATGTTAACGGATATGTGGTACAGGTGTCTATGTTGACTGATATGTGGTACAGGTGTCTATGTTAACGGATATGTGGTACAGGTGTCTATGTTAACTGATATGTGGTACAGGTGTCTATGTTGACGGATATGTGGTACAGGTGTCTATGTTAACTGACATGTGGTACAGGTGTCTATGTTAACTGATATGTGGTACAGGTGTCTATGTTGACGGATATGTGGTACAGGTGTCTATGTTAACTGACATGTGGTACAGGTGTCTATGTTAACTGACATGTGGTACAGGTGTCTATGTTAACTGATATGTGGTACAGGTGTCTATGTTAACTGACATGTGGTACAGGTGTCTATGTTAACTGATATGTGGTACAGGTGTCTATGTTAACTGACATGTGGTACAGGTGTCTATGTTAACTGACATGTGGTACAGGTGTCTATGTCAACTGACATGTGGTACAGGTGTCTATGTTAACTGATATGTGGTACAGGTGTCTATGTTAACGGATATGTGGTACAGGTGTCTATGTTAACTGACATGTGGTACAGGTGTCTATGTTAACTGATATGTGGTACAGGTGTCTATGTTGACGGATATGTGGTACAGGTGTCTATGTTAACGGATATGTGGTACAGGTGTCTATGTTAACTGACATGTGGTACAGGTGTCTATGTTAACGGATATGTGGTACAGGTGTCTATGTTAACTGATATGTGGTACAGGTGTCTATGTTAACTGACATGTGGTACAGGTGTCTATGTTAACTGACATGTGGTATAGGTGTCTATGTTAACTGACATGTGGTACAGGTGTCTATGTTAACGGACATATGGTACAGGTGTCTATGTTAACTGATATGTGGTACAGGTGTCTATGTTAACTGACATGTGGTACAGGTGTCTATGTTAACTGACATGTGGTATAGGTGTCTATGTTAACTGATATGTGGTACAGGTGTCTATGTTAACTGACATGTGGTACAGGTGTCTATGTTAACTAACATGTGGTACAGGTGTCTATGTTAACTGACATGTGGTACAGGTGTCTATGTTAACTGATATGTGGTACAGGTGTCTATGTTAACTGATATGTGGTACAGGTGTCTATGTTAACTGATATGTGGTACAGGTGTCTATGTTAACTGACATGTGGTACAGGTGTCTATGTTAACTGACATGTGGTATAGGTGTCTATGTTAACTGACATGTGGTACAGGTGTCTATGTTAACGGACATGTGGTACAGGTGTCTATGTTAACTGATATGTGGTACAGGTGTCTATGTTAACTGATATGTGGTACAGGTGTCTATGTTAACTGACATGTGGTACAGGTGTCTATGTTAACTGACATGTGGTATAGGTGTCTATGTTAACTGATATGTGGTACAGGTGTCTATGTTAACGGATATGTGGTACAGGTGTCTATGTTAACTGATATGTGGTACAGGTGTCTATGTTAACTGATATGTGATACAGGTGTCTATGTTAACTGACATGTGGTACAGGTGTCTATGTTAACTGATATGTGGTACAGGTGTCTATGTTAACTGATATGTGGTACAGGTGTCTATGTTAACTGATATGTGGTACAGGTGTCTATGTTAACTGACATGTGGTACAGGTGTCTATGTTAACTGACATGTGGTACAGGTGTCTATGTTAACTGACATGTGGTACAGGTGTCTATGTTAACGGACATGTGGTACAGGTGTCTATGTTAACTGATATGTGGTACAGGTGTCTATGTTAACTGATATGTGGTACAGGTGTCTATGTTAACTGATATGTGGTACAGGTGTCTATGTTAACTGACATGTGGTACAGGTGTCTATGTTAACTGACATGTGGTACAGGTGTCTATGTTAACTGACATATGGTACAGGTGTCTATGTTAACTGACATGTGGTACAGGTGTCTATGTTAACTGACATGTGGTACAGGTGTCTATGTTAACTGATATGTGGTACAGGTGTCTATGTTAACTGACATGTGGTACAGGTGTCTATGTTAACTGACATGTGGTACAGGTGTCTATGTTAACTGATATGTGATACAGGTGTCTATGTTAACTGACATGTGGTACAGGTGTCTATGTTAACGGATATGTGGTACAGGTGTCTATGTTAACGGATATGTGGTACAGGTGTCTATGTTAACTGATATGTGGTACAGGTGTCTATGTTAACTGACATGTGGTACAGGTGTCTATGTTAACTGACATGTGGTACAGGTGTCTATGTTAACTGACATGTGGTACAGGTGTCTATGTTAACTGACATGTGGTACAGGTGTCTATGTTAACTGACATGTGGTACAGGTGTCTATGTTAACTGACATGTGGTACAGGTGTCTATGTTAACTGACATGTGGTACAGGTGTCTATGTTAACTGACATGTGGTACAGGTGTCTATGTTAACTGACATGTGGTACAGGTGTCTATGTTAACTGACATGTGGTACAGGTGTCTATGTTAACTGACATGTGGTACAGGTGTCTATGTTAACTGACATGTGGTACAGGTGTCTATGTTAACTGACATGTGGTACAGGTGTCTATGTTAACTGACATGTGGTACAGGTGTCTATGTTAACTGACATGTGGTACAGGTGTCTATGTTAACTGACATGTGGTACAGGTGTCTATGTTAACTGACATGTGGTACAGGTGTCTATGTTAACTGACATGTGGTACAGGTGTCTATGTTAACTGACATGTGGTACAGGTGTCTATGTTAACTGACATGTGGTATAGGTGTCTATGTTAACTGACATGTGGTACAGGTGTCTATGTTAACTGACATGTGGTACAGGTGTCTATGTTAACGGATATGTGGTACAGGTGTCTATGTTAACGGATATGTGGTACAGGTGTCTATGTTAACGGATATGTGGTACAGGTGTCTATGTTAACTGACATGTGGTACAGGTGTCTATGTTAACTGACATGTGGTACAGGTGTCTATGTTAACTGATATGTGGTACAGGTGTCTATGTTAACTGACATGTGGTACAGGTGTCTATGTTAACTGACATGTGGTATAGGTGTCTATGTTAACGGATATGTGGTACAGGTGTCTATGTTAACGGATATGTGGTATAGGTGTCTATGTCTTGTACTTCATTCACAAATACAATATGTGTATTGTTATTAGTTGGCTTTAGAAAAATCTTAACTCAAAATCAGCTGTTCCATGTTTATATTCTTGTTGTCATTTCCTGTGATATTTTTGGTTCTGGTTCACAACATGTTGTAGAAAACAATAGTTGTCTTTGATGTCCTGTTAATAGATTACATATAAAACCTTCAACCAAGAAATCTGCTGAAAATGCTCTTTTTTTCATGTTTGTTTAAGGTACAAAATTTATTTCCTCATTACCAGCTACATGTAAACACAATATTGGTACATGTACGTTGTCAAAAAATATATTTTTTGTTTGTTTGAATGTTGTTTAACACCACTTTCAGCAATTTTTCAGCTATATCATTGCAAGCAGAAAGCCAGTGTACCTTGGAAAAACCCTGAAACTTCGATAGGGAAACTGACTAAAAAAGTATTAAGTTTCTTTATATTGTCTGAAACAGATGAGAATCACTGAGTATAGCCTTGCATTTCTATCTGTTTCTAAGGCTCTTACAAATAAATTGTATATCTTCTGAATAGAAATATTTTTTACTCTTGGACTTTAATAACATGTACTCCTCTTGTTTCAGATTACAGTTATTTGTCTGTTGTCTGCTTATATCAGTATCTTTGCCAAAAGTAGCAAAACATTTATCGACAACCCTAGAATTGATGGCTTAAAAAAGATCAACGACACCTGTGCAGACAAGACATTCTACACAGGAATGTCCAGCAGTACATTTACTGAAAATCTTTATAGTATGTATACATATTTATGTGACCACATATATTTCTTCATTAACTGAAAAATAAATAATTTTATTTTACATCAGTAAAAGTATGTTTGTTTCAATTGGATAAAACAAGGTCAGCTGGTATTAATAAAGCTACAGTAATTTGACTTGAGGGCATTATTACGCTGGGTAATGCCCGCTGGCATTATCATGTTGTGGTAATGCCCTTTTCAGTAACAAGCTACATAAAACTGTTTATTTTGAATTTATAAAAAAAATATATGTACATGTACAACCTAAATGAGGAAAAAATGTCATTTAGTTTAGAAAACTAACTGTCTATTTTTTTTAAATGCCAAATAATGATATATCATGAGGCCCACATTCAAATCATGCAGCAAGAAGCTACATATAAGTAATACAGTCTTAAACACATGATTTCCTAATTCTTCAATAAAATAAATATAATAGTTGCTCATATAGAAGATATTGTCATGATACTTTACAGCACACGGGAGATTGGTATTGTCTTTAAACTTGATAATGCCCTCGACTTTGGCCAATGTTTCAGGCAATACCACTCTCCCTTGTGCAGTCAAGATATCATGACAATGCCATCTATATAAGCAACTATTGTATAAATAACACAGGTCAATATTTCTGCATAAAACCAGATTAAGCTCTGACATCTATGATACATTCTGCATGATGCTAGACCTGGTCATTGTCTACTCTGCTACAGTATATTCATAAAAGTAACAGACTGCTTTATTTAACTCAGGCTAACATTATCAAATTAAAGGAATCAGTCTTCACCAGTCATTTATTCTGCTCTGAAATGTTCTTCCTACATGTATTTTCAAATATTAGCTCAACTAACCAAAGGGTCGTGTGAGCTATTTTTATCACTTGGCATACAATACCGGTATATTTGGCCATGTTGACATCATCCATGTTGTAATCGGCTGTAATCTTTTCACATTTCAATCTCCTTCTATAGAACCACTTGGCCAACTGAAAAAAACTAGGCAGGAATGATTATTGAAGACTTCTGGTAAAAATCCATACACCAAACAGTTTCAACACCTGAAATTGATTGATGGAGTATATATCGTTCGACAACCACAGACGATGATACCCGTAATCAGCTTGTATTACCATCAGCACATGTAGCAACCTTATTACAACTGCTACATGACAACTATGGACAACCAGGAAAAGACAGAACAACATCACTTGTACGAGACAGATTTTATTGGCCTGGTATGCACAAAGATATACAGAAATGGATAGAAGAATGTGGAAGATGTGTAAGGAGGAAATCACAGACCAACCAACGAGCACCACTTGTGAATATCACCACCAGTTCACCTTTGGAGCTTGTATGTATGGATTTCTTGACCCTAGAAAGATCAAAGGGAGGCCATCAACACATCTTGGTAATAACTGACCACTTTACCAGATTTGCAGCTGCTAAACCAACAAGAAATCAACTTGCCAAAACAACAGCTGAGGCATTTTACCAGCATTTTATAGTACATAATGGCATACCAGAACGCATCCACTCAGACCAGGGAGCGAATTTTGAAAGCCAGTTAATCAAGGAACTCTGCACCATTACAGGCATGAAGAAATCTAGAACCACCAGCTACCATGCTATGGGTAATGGGATGACAGAGAGGTTCAACAGAACTTTATTGGACATGCTTGGCTCACTGGATGAGGAAAAGAAAGCCAACTGGAAGGCCTATGTAGGACCAATGGTGCATTGCTACAACTGTACCAGACATGAAAGCACCGGCCAAACACCTTACCTGCTGATGTTTGGAAGGAACCCTAGGCTACCAGTAGATGCTGTATTTGGACTGAGAGAAAATGACAAAGAACCAACCACTAAGTATGTCCAGGACCTGAGGAAAAGAATATCAGAAGCATTCCAGCTAGCTGACACCGCAGCGGAAAAAGCCAGAGCAAAACAGAAAGACTTGTATGACACCAAAGTAAGAGGAGGTACTGTTGAGGAAGGAGACAGAGTATTGGTGAAGATTGTTAGATTTGAAGGGAAACACAAGTTAGCAGACAGATGGGAACATGACCCTTACATCGTCATAGGAAAGAAGAATGGGGACATTCCTGTTTTTGTGGTGAGGAAGGAGAATGGACAAGGCAGAGACAAGACAGTCCATCGCAACCTCTTGCTTCCCATTGGAATATTGAGAGACACACCAATACCTGTTCCAAGAGCAACAAAAGTTAAACCAACAACAGCTCCAAGACCTTCCAAGATAAGACCAGTCCCAGCGAAACGAAGAAAGGAACTTATAATCCAGACTGATGATACTGAGGATCTTGAATCTGAAGAGGAGTCAGAATGGAGATTTGTAATCAGGGAGGAACAAGACAGCAGTGATCCATCCATCACTCAAGAACCTCTTGTTATGTCGGACCCTGATGGACAGAATCAGACAGAAGCTGGAGCGGACACCTTTCCATCTGAAGACACTGATAGTGTAGAAGATGACCAGCTTGATGTCAGTGATCAAGGAAGTGCTTCGGACAGAAAGGAGACAGTTCAGCAGGACAGCAGTGCTGACAGTGATAGTGCTCCAGATGATTTACCAGTTCCTACATTAAGACGATCGACCAGAGAAAGAAGACCACCACTTAGGTACAGGTCTGGAGATTTCATTCTGGCAAAATCTAGCGTTTCACATGAAAAACCAGACTGGGAAAAGAAGATCCATTACATTACAGCACTGGCAAAGACTACCAACTTTCTTACCGATTTAAAGGAAGAATCAGGAAAGACCATCCTAAGACTGTTGGATCCTGCCCATACTCTAGAGTGACAGACAGAATGCCCAGACGTCATTTTCCGGCTGGGGGGAGTATGTGGCAGAGTGTTATTTTCCAGAATTTAGTTAGTGTCTATACTTTGCAAATTAGTATTGTATTGCACATATATTATTTAGTTTGATTATTAAATGAACAGGTTTATATATTATTATATAAACTGACTCACTATAAAATCTTATCTAGTTTTGTGATACCTATTTTGGATAATTGTAATCACTGATTGTGGAATTTGGAGTTACCTGTCAGGTAACAGTTATTTTTAGCAACTGTTCTATTTTTATTCTAGTACTTCTTACAGTCTTATTGTCTATTGGTCATTTTGAGTCACATGTATTCTTTTGGAGGTAAAATTCTAATTCTATTGTTTTGGTGAACACTTCTTGATGAACCTTGAGAGAGAAAGTCAGACATTTTTGTTTCATACTGATTTTCAACAATATTTCACAGCCTTTGTTCTGAGAAACTTTCAACTCAACTATATTGTGCTGAATTAGGTATAACCATGATGTAGAAGCATATATGATTGTAATGTTTTGACTGCCAGCCTATTCATCTTTTTGAGTGGGCTTTATTTAGTCATTGTTTTCTGTTGATTCCCACTACAAATAAAGAACCTGAAAATTAAAACCAGTGTGTGTTATTTTCCGCATGGTTTCAGTATAAACTATAGTTTTTGGAGCAAATTGGAAATTTAAAATGGCTGCCAGGGCTGTTAATATATTCAAATTGGTGAAATTAACAAAATCTTACACACCTCTTCTTGGTTGATTGAATTATGATTTTGTAAAAACATATCTTTTGATGGTTATGTCTCCCAATAAAGCTTTTATCTGGTTTCTTAATGAAGTATGAATCATAAATGAAGTCATTTGGTAGACATATTGTTTTTGTTCCATTTCTTATTTAGACTTTTTGTTGTGTTCTGATAACTTATTATTAAGTTGGCCAAAACAAAGTTTGGGTGACTGTTTTTGTCTGCTTTGTTATTATTATTCTTCTGGTTTTTTTTTCCCTCAGTCTTATGTGCTTGTTTTCAAAGAGGTGCTATGTCTGATTGAATTGAAATTTTGTGAGTGGGCTGACCTGAAGTTATGCAATCCATTTTTGCAAAAACTATATCCAATGTAAAAAGCCAGTGGAACATAGGGACCCTATAGGACTTGTAGAAAATTAACACCTTATTTTCTTCTTCTAAGAAACAGTCAAACTCATAAACCAAATCATGCAGACATGATGCTGACAAGTTTTCTACAATATATCAGTTTTTGGTGCTGATTGGAAAGTTAAGGGCCTTATTTGAAAAATATGTGACAATTTTGTCTACAATAAATCATGCTAAATATCAAATATTACATATTGTGACTGTTTTTTTGCATTTATTTATTTTCGTTTACTGTTTGACAACAATATTTATCAGCTACATGTATACCCACACATAATAATGTTCTAAGGTTCAAAATGGTCCTCTATGTCACATTACATCCATACTCAAATTTTCTAACGTCAAATAATTTTGATAAATTTAAAAAATTTAATTATGTAATTGTTTTTACATTTTTATTGATAACTTAACATTAAATTTATTTTTATTAAAATTAGAATTATGTAATTGTTTTAAACATTTTTATCGATAACTTAAAAATTTAATTTTATGATTCAAGACTACTTTTTGTATCCAATCAGTTGTATCCGAAGAACTAAAGCTAATATTTTTATGAAATACGAACATAATATTAGATATTTATTGTGATACATTCCAGGCCATTATCAGATAGACTACAGCACAGGGAACATGATGAGTTTTGCTACAGTGTTCTCTATTGTCTTCAGTAGTGTTACTGGTATTTTGAACGGAGCAAACATGTCCGGTAAGATTTGAATAGAGGCTTGTACAGTTACTGATACAAATGATTAATGTTGTCTATAAAAAGAAACGGCTTTATACCAATTTACTTATCATTCTTGTTCATTATCCTAGACAGTACATGCAATATTAGAAGGTAGAGCTAATGGCACATCTATGAACCGCTACACTAAATTGAAATCCTGTTTGATGTGGATAGATATGGAAACCTGAGGCATATTGAATGTGATAGTAACAAGTCCATTGAGGCATAATAGCATGAACCAAATTTAATGTATAGGTCTGGTGTCGTAAACCTATAAATTAGAGACTGATTATTTTAAAATTAATTCAGTACATTAAGAACTTGCATGTGTATTTCTACAGATCTTTAAATAATTAGCAAGAAGAAAATTTATTCCGTTTCAACAAGATATAAAGGACAGTGATTTTTGACCATTTTGGCATACATTAAAATAAATACCTCCTTGTAAATTTCTTGTGAAACCTAAAGTAACCCAGTTAAACAAGTTTTCAACTTAAACCATTTTATAACATATACAAACACAAAGTTATTAAAATATTTTTCATGTCTGACTCTTTGAATCTTTAAGGTGATAAAATTCTTATTGAACTGTACAGTTGAGAAATTATTGACAACATTTTAGGATTAATGTAAATCTGTTGTAGTGAGGCTGATATATCACATCACCAGTATAGCTCCAAAGTTAAATTTCATTTCTAAGATCTTGTTTTATACAGCTCACTATAATGCTATAGTATGTCATTGTTTTTGTTAGTTTTACTGTGATATCATAGTATGTCATTGTTTGTGAGTTTTAGTGTGATACCATAGTATGTCAATGGTTGTGCGTTTACTCATATTCATGTATTTTGGCATGATATGGTTATGACAGGTACGATTTTTTTATGTTACAGGTGAGCTCAAAGATCCCAGTAAGAACATTCCAAAGGGAACATTATCAGCAGTGTGCTTTACCTTTACATCCTACATTATCTTGGTCTTTCTAGTAGCCTTCTCAAGTAGCAGGTATGTCATTAGATCTATTTCATTTCATTTATATTTATTGGAGAGTTATGTGTTGATAATTCTATTCATGCTGTAATTTATTTATATTATGTGCTTTGATTGGATAAAAACACTTAAATTACATCATCTAAGGTAATTTATCAATCTATATTTCCTCTAAACGTACTACTTTCAGTATCCAATGTAAACAAGATGGCATCCTCCTAGCGTTGAGTTCTATGGGATGGTTATGATGTGGTTTTCTATAGGAGGTTATAGGGTGGTGTTCTATGAGAGGGTTGTTGGGTTGTGTTCTATGGGATGGTTGTGGGAGGTTTTTTGGGGTTGTGTTTTATGGGAGGGTCGTGGGGTGGTGTTTTATGGGAAGGTTGTTGGATGGTGTTTTTGGGAGGGTTGTGAAGTGGTGCTCTGTGGGAGGGTTCTGAGGTGTTGACTTCCTCTTCAAGTAAAAACTGGATGTTATATCTGAAAAATTGCAGCAAGTGGCTTTAAAAACCATTCACACAGACACATATTTTAATTTTAAGGTGAATTTGTTTGTATTTTTTATGCCCCTACGACGACGATATGTCGGGGGGCATTAAGTTTTACTCATGTCGGTAAGTACGTCCGTCCGTCCGTACGAATTTCCGTCAAGCTTTTCTCAGAAACCGTACATGAGAACAATTTGAAATTGGCAAGGTGGTTCAGTTTCACAAGTTGTGCGTCCTAAGCAACTTTCAGACCTGTCAGACAACTACTTCCTGTTTGTGACTTCATTTAGCGGGGGGCATCTGTGTCCCATGGACACATTCTTCGATTTTTTCTTTACATTTTGGCATAGGTAGTACATGTATATTTTACATTGTTAACATAATAACTAATTTCAATAAAGTTGCCACACAAAATACTGTAAATAACAACTTTTACTAAATGTGTACCATTTAACTATATCCATTGATGAATATCTGAGGGGGCCTAGGTGGCTGAGTGTTTAAGGTAGTTCGTCTACTATTGATCACGTGGTCTGTCAATAGTGAGGTTGGGGGTTTGAGTCTAACACTCCAGTCTTAATTGACAAGGATTGCCAGTTTTCCTACCCAAGGTGGGGGGATTTCTCTGGATCCTTCTGTTTCCCTACTCAATAAAAACTGGATGCCATCATATAGTTGAAAAATTGCTAAAAGTGTGGTTAAAACAACATTCAAAGGAACATCTGAACTTTTGAAGTGTTGCTCAGTGAAAATTTTGTGATTTTTTATTACAGGTGTTTGCTTCTGAATGATTACTTGTTTCTACAGTCAACAAACCTGTGGGAGCCCTTTATTCTGGTTGGAATATTTGCAATCACACTGTCAGCAGCTCTAGGAAATCTAATCGGAGGTTCCAGGATATTACAAGCTCTGGCCAATGATGAATTATTTTGTAAGTTGTTGATGTTTAATGTGATTGTAAAACAATCAGGCCTGCAGTTACACATATGATAGTTTTCTGAAGTATTTGAGCATTTTATTGTCGTTTACATTACCTATGTCATCATCAATATCCTATATTTCTATTGGTTCAAACCGTTACAGATGACTAGAATCATTTGTTACATTTCTCGATGAAACCGGTAGCCATTAAGAGCATGCACCTTCTAGAGGATGTCCACAGTAAACAAACAACGTGGAGTAATTAAAATCAACAAAAATACATTGTGCCTGATTAAAATCTGGACCCATAAATTTTTTCAAATGAGATAAAATGTAAATATAAGAATTGAATGCATTCTTTGAAGTTTTATGTGACATATGAGAGCATTATGTGCTTGGTCAACGCTTTCATATGCAATGAAACTTCAAAAGAATGCATTCACTTCTTAAATAATGTTTTACAGTTGGCATTCATTTTCAGATTTAACAGCTTCTATACTTTCAGCAATAGGATTGTTAGAAAATTGTTCGAAGGCAATTTTATAGCTAACTACAATGTATTTAACATTAACCTAAAGGCTCATATAATCCCCTTCAAAACCAGTTGCATTTGCAAGGTCACAATTTTGCAATGGTTAGTAGATTTCTCCACCAATAAAAATGAATGTGTAGCTGAAAAATGCTGAATTTATCATAAACTCTTAAACAAGTGATACACAAACATCTGTGCGTGGCCCTTATTTAAAAAAAGCCACTTTAACTGTCTGGTAATTAGTAGTAAGATATATGAAAGCAAACCCAAATCAGAGACTTACATTAAAATAAAAATTCTTCTATTTATATTGACAGGGGTTTTATTAAAGCCTGCTACATTGGTCACCAGGGGAGGTAATCCTTATGGTTCTGTCTTAATTACCTGGTTCCTAGTACAGGTAGGATGATGGTTTTGCAGTTTTCTTTTTAGATGCTGTGGTAGTATATGCATAATTCACTTGTAATGGGTATCAGATTTATTTTTATAACCTCAATGAATAAGTTTCTAAAAGAATTATTACAAAAGACCAAAATTCTTTGTATATAAACGGAGGCAAACCACAAATTTCACAATTCAATGAATCAAAACCATACACCAAATTGCCAAATATTTTTGAATAAAAAAAATAACAAAGAACAAATACAATGTCAATAACATACAGACTTGTAACACTGACATAAAACATGGGAGGGATGAACAGGTTAAAGAAATCACTTTCTTACATTTGTGAACTGAAAACAGGACATTTTTCTTGGAAAATGACTATTGTTACTTGTAAAATAATGTACATTAGAAGGACCAAATTACTTGCTGTAATAATCTTTTTTTTTAAAGAACCTTAAAGCAATGTCTTCTATTGAATCTGTTGAATCTTTTGGTGAGATTCTTCAAATCCGAAATATTCCAGTTAATCACTGCAAACTAGCTATCTTTTAAGAGATTTGATATAAATAGCCAGAACATATGTTTATGGAAATTACAGTACAACAATTAGGATTACCAATTTTCTGTTTTTGTCATTTTTTTCAAACCAAAGAGAAACTATACTTAGATGTTAGAGCTGTTAATTTTAAGCAGGGAATGCCCATTCATAGTCAAATTAATAGTTGTTAATTTTAAGCAGGGAATGCCCGTTCATAGTGACATTAATTCCTTTTAAGCAGGGAATGCCCCTACATAGTGACATTAATTCCTTTTAAGCAGGGAATGCCCGTACATAGTGACATTAATTCCTTTTAAGCAGGGAATGCCCGTACATAGTGACATTAATTCCTTTTAAGCAGGGAATGCCCGTACATAGTGACATTAATTCCTTTTAAGCAGGGAATGCCCGTACATAGTGACATTAATAGTTGTTAATTTTAAGCAGGGAATGCCCGTTCATAGTGACATTAATAGTTGTTAATTTTAAGCAGGGAATGCATGTTCATAGTGACATTAATAGTTGTTAATTTTAAGCAGGGAATGCCTGTTCATAGTGACATTAATAGTTGTTAATTTTAAGCAGGGAATGCCCGTTCATAGTGACATTAATTCCTTTTTGCAAAGTTGTGTTCTTGTATTTTGTTATTGCTTTTCTTTAACCCAATGTTTTTGTAGCAGACGGTATAAAAAAAAACACACAGGAAATGTTTGGTTAAAACATTTTCAGGAAAATTTTCATGACATAGTTTTATCATAGACCAGGTGGCCTACTTAGCTGTTTTTTAGGTGACTAAACATGGTTATAAACCATTTATAATTTTAATTTTAAAAAAAACAGACAGGAAAAAAATCATCTTTTAAACCAGTTATTTAATGTTTTCAGATGGTGTTATTGATCGGATCATTAAATGCTATAGCACCAGCTACCACTGTGTTTTTCCTGCTGTCCTATGCCTCAGTCAATCTAGCATGTCTGGCTTTAGAACTGGCTTCAGCTCCTAATTTCAGGTAAGATATAAAGGATAAAGCAAATGTTCGTGCCTGTCAACTTTGAAGTTGGGCTCGAGCCTTACTGTGGGCAGGGTGACTCCAACCTTAGGGTGGGCGTTTTCACTTGATACTTTTAGGTTTCATCACTCTGGATGCAACAATGTAAGTAAACAAATTGCTGAAAGTGGCATTAAACCCCATTCAGACAAATAATCAATCAGTCACAGTCCAGGGTGGCTAAGTGGATTACCAGTATTTAATTCATACCATTTATCTGTACACTGAATCACATTACTAATGACAATGGAAGTCATGGCTCATGCATATTATTAATTTGTTCATGGGTCTACCTCTTGGCATTGTGACATTTGTACTATTTATTGTATTAATATTTACAGTATGTATTATACAATATTTATATGTCACCCCTGTTTACTGGAATCCATACAGTGAGACGTGAATTCAAAAGACTCCTATTTAATATTTTCAATGGCATTACTGTTCATTGAGAGTCAAGTCAATATATGTTCAAGTCATTAGGAATGATAGGGTCCTTGATGCTAAATGTCAGTCTGAATGTGTGGGCTTGGCTTTTTTTATTTCAGTCCCACAGGTAGCATATATGTTTTATTTCAGGCCCACATTTAGCTTTTTATTTTATTTCAGGTACACATTTAGCATATTTCGTTTATTAAACCAATATGGCCGCCACCTCAAGACTTAGTTTAACATAGGACCCTATGGGAAAAAAGTTAAAAAGGGCTTCTTCTCTGAAACCGTTTAACCAATCAAAACAAAACTTACTAGCAATATTGTTTGGATGGTCCTCTATAAAGTTTGTGTTTTTGATGGGAATTGGAAATTCAAAATGGCCGCCACCGCAGGACTTAGTTTAACATAGAACCCTATGGGAAAAAGTTTTAAAAGGCTTCTTCTCTGAAACCGGTTAATCAATGGAAACAAAAACTTACTAGCAATATTGTTTGGATGGTCCTCTATAAAGTTTGTGTTTTTTATGGCAATTGGAAATTCAAAATGGCTGCCACCGCAGGACTTAATTTAACATAGGACCCTATGGGAAAAAGTTTGAAAGGCTTCTTTTCTGAAACCAGTCAACCAATGGAAACAAAACTTACTAGCAATATTGTTTGGATGGTCCTCTATAAAGTTAATGTTTTTTTATCCCAATCGGAAATTCAAAATGGCCGCCACCGCAGGACTTGGTTTAACATTCGACCCTATGAGAAAAAAGTTTAAAAGGGCTTCTTCTCTGAAACCGTTTAACCAATCAAAACAAAACTTTCTAGCAATATTGTTTGGATGGTCCTCTATAAAGTTTATGTTTTTTATGGCAATTGGAAATTCAAAATGGCCGCTACCGCAGGACTTAGTTTAACATAGGACCCTATGGGAAAAAGTTTTTAAAGGCTGCTTCTCTGAAACCGGTTAATCAATGG
Source organism: Limnoperna fortunei (assembly GCA_944474755.1). NCBI lineage: Eukaryota > Metazoa > Mollusca > Bivalvia > Mytilida > Modiolidae > Limnoperna > Limnoperna fortunei. The sequence continues at coordinate 48,445,236 of OX104122.1, forward strand.
AAACAAAAACTTACTAGCAATATTGTTTGGATGGTCCTCTATAAAGTTTATGTTTTTTATGGCAATTGGAAATTCAAAATGGCCGCTACCGCAGGACTTAGTTTAACATAGGACCCTATGGGAAAAAGTTTTTAAAGGCTTCTTCTCTGAAACAGGTTAATCAATGGAAACAAAAACTTACTAGCAATATTGTTTGGATGGTCCTTTATAAAGTTTATGTTTTTTATGGCAATTGGAAATTCAAAATGGCCACCACGGCGCAGGACTTAGTTTAACATAGGACCCTATGGGCAAATAAAAAAAATCTTCTCTATACAACCGGTTAACCAATGAAACAAAGCTTTCTAGTTATATTGTTTGGATGGTCCTATTTAAAGTTTATTGAAAATTACAGGACTTAGTTTAACATCAGGGAAATGCCATCTTCATTGCCTATAAAATCAGGTGAGCGATACAGGCTCTTAAGAGCCTCTGGTTTTATTTCAGGCCCACATTTATCTTTTTTTTTAAATTTTAGGCTCACATTTACCTTTTTTGTTTAATTTCAGGCCCACATTTACCATTTTTTTTATTTTATGCCTACATTTACCATTTTTAGCTCACCTGACCCGAAGGGTCATGTGAGCTATTGCCATCACTTGGCATCCGTCGCCGTCCGTCGTGGTCGTTGTCGTTAACTTTTCTTCAAAAATCTTCTCCTCCAAAACCACTGAAGGGATTGCTTTGAAACTTTGCACACATCATCAGTAAAATGTCCTCTACAAAGTTTGCCCAAATCATGGCCTCAGACCAACCAACATGGCCGCCATAGCTAAAGATAGAACAGGGGGTCAAAATACAGTTTTTTCTCCTCTGAAACAACTGAAAGTACTGCTTTGAAAATTTGTACACATCATCCGTCAAATGTCCTCAACCAAGTTTGTACCAACCATGGCTGCAGATTAACCAACATGGCCACCATGGCTAAAAATAGGACGGAGGGGAGAGGGGGGTAAAATATAGTTTTTGGCTTATATTTAAAAAAGTGTAACAGATACAGGAAAACCTAAGAGACATGCCTTCATCTGCATCAAAAGCTCTACGAAACACTCCATTGGGTTGAAGTTGTATGATGACTCCTTATAGGAGTTATTGCCCTTTAATTGTCCAAATTGATTATTTTTGACATTTTTGCCTCAAAAGCTAAAAAATTATTAGAACTAGAGAAAAAGTTAGCATTGCTTAATTGTTCTGCTCTATAAGGGCTTCAAAAAATGACTTAGGGTCAAGATTGTCTGATGAACCGTTTAGGAATTATTCTCCTTGAACATTTTTTTAATCAATTTTACTTGATTTAAAAATCTTCTCCTCTTTAACCAATGAAATGACTGCTTTGAAACATTGGGGGGGGGGGGGGGGGTGGGAGTCGAGAGTTTTCGACTGATAGTTAAAAAAGTATAACTGGTACAGCAAATTTGAAGTGAACCTCCCTGCTCCCTCTAAGCATCAAAAGCTCCTCCTTATAGGAGTTATTTCCCTTAAAAGGTCAAAATTAATGATTTTTGCAGAAGTGTTGGGCAATTCCTTATAGCAACGAAAAGCTGGATAAAAAAGGGTTGTTTGGTTTCAGGTTCAGGTGAGCGATACAGGCTCCTGGGAGCCTCTAGTTTCTATTTCAGGTCCACATTTAGCATATTTCCTTGGCATACCTGTATATTAGGAATGATAGAGTCTCTTGAAGTAACATGCTGACAGTTTTTTACACATGTATATGGCTATTTATTAGATGTCTGACTGCTATTGATAGCAAGAACAAAGTCACTTAGTCTGAATGATGTGTGTTTTTTTTATTTCAGGCCCACATTTAGCATATTTTCATGGCATACCTGTACACTAGGGATGATAGGATGTATGGTGATGTGTTTCCTGGTCAGCGCTCTGTACACGGCTATAACCATCATTGTCATGCTGTTGATAGTCATTATACTCCATCTGTATTCACCTCCGGTAGAGTGGGGCTCTATAAGTCAAGCACTGATCTTCCACCAGGTAAGTTTAGATATTGTCTATAATTGGTTAATTGACATGTTTACTTACACTGTGTAATCACAGGTAAGATAAGATATTGATAGAATGATAAAAAGACTTAAATCTGACATCTTATTATAGATGGTCTCTGTTGAACTGTCAACAATTTTAAGCTACAGACAACTAACTGTCAAAATATAGAGATATAATGTTGTTTAAATTAAAATAAAATCTTTATTTTATCAGGTATACATAGCGAGGATGCTTGTAATAAAAGCATGACAAATGTTGGTACGACATTTATTTCAAAGTAACAAACTGATCTTGTAAACATAAAGTATTATAGGTCTGTAGAAGAAATAAACAACATACAGTCTAACTTGTCTTAGCGACCCCGTCCATTTAATGATTTTCTGTGTTGTCGGACCACATTTATTTTTTCCGGAGCATTTTCCTATTCATTTAATGACTCCTTATCTTGCATGACTAACAACCCTATTTTTTTTTTCTCTTTTTCCTGAGTGAACCTGTGTAAAACAACCAGTGAGATAGTTGTTAAACAATAAACAAACCCTTTCTGATAGAAAGAAGAATTTTTTTACCAACATCAAATATCAAGCTTCATTGAAATGTAAAAAAAAAGTTTAAAGCAATAAAAATATAGTCTTTAGAAAAAAGTTTCAGATTGCTGTATCATTTTTAACAGTCATCATTGTCGTCATTCGATTTTATTTAATGCCATTTGGCTTGGAAACAGTGATGTTTTTCTCATTCATCGTGTTTATTATGTATACACTTTCTGCATTACAGTATATTTTTAAAATGCACACAGGTACCAGTAAAACCAGTACAAAGTAAAATACAACCATGGGGAAAAATGTTCACATGGATACCAGTAAAACCAGTACAAAGTAAAATACAACCATGGGGAAAAATGTTCACATGGATACCAGTAAAACCAGTACAAAGTAAAATACAACCATGGGGAAAAATGTTCACATGGATACCAGTAAAACCAGTACAAAGTAAAATACAACCATGGGGAAAAATGTTCACATGGATACCAGTAAAACCAGTACAAAGTAAAATACAACCATGGGGAAAAATGTTCACATGGAGACCAGTAAAACCAGTACAAAGTAAAATACAACCATGGGAAAAATGTTCACATGGATACCAGTAAAACCAGTACAAAGTAAAATACAACCATGGGGAAAAATGTTCACATGGATACCAGTAAAACCAGTACAAAGTAAAATACAACCATGGGGAAAAATGTTCACATGGATACCAGTAAAACCAGTACAAAGTAAAATACAACCATGGGGAAAAATGTTCACATGGATACCAGTAAAACCAGTACAAAGTAAAATACAACCATGGGGATAAATGCTCACATGGATACCAGTAAAACCAGTACAAAGTAAAATACAACCATGGGGAAAAATGTTCACATGGATACCAGTAAAACCAGTACAAAGTAAAATACAACCATGGGGAAAAATGTTCACATGGATACCAGTAAAACCAGTACAAAGTAAAATACAACCATGGGGAAAAATGTTCACATGGATACCAGTAAAACCAGTACAAAGTAAAATACAACCATGGGGGAAAATGTTCACATGGATACCAGTAAAACCAGTACAAAGTAAAATACAACCATGGGGAAAAATGTTCACATGGATACCAGTAAAACCAGTACAAAGTAAAATACAACCATGGGGATAAATGCTCACATGGATACCAGTAAAACCAGTACAAAGTAAAATACAACCATGGGGAAAAATGTTCACATGGATACCAGTAAAACCAGTACAAAGTAAAATACAACCATGGGGAAAAATGTTCACATGGATACCAGTAAAACCAGTACAAAGTAAAATACAACCATGGGGAAAAATGTTCACATGGGTACCAGTAAAACCAGTACAAAGTAAAATACAACCATGGGGAAAAATGTTCGCATGGATACCAGTAAAACCAGTACAAAGTAAAATACAACCATGGGGAAAAATGTTCACATGGATACCAGTAAAACCAGTACAAAGTAAAATACAACCATGGGGAAAAATGTTCACATGGATACCAGTAAAACCAGTACAAAGTAAAATACAACCATGGGGAAAAATGTTCACATGGATACCAGTAAAACCAGTACAAAGTAAAATACAACCATGGGGAAAAATGTTCACATGGATACCAGTAAAACCAGTACAAAGTAAAATACAACCATGGGGAAAAATGTTCACATGGATACCAGTAAAACCAGTACAAAGTAAAATACAACCATGGGGAAAAATGTTCACATGGATACCAGTAAAACCAGTACAAAGTAAAATACAACCATGGGGAAAAATGTTCACATGGATACCAGTAAAACCAGTACAAAGTAAAATACAACCATGGGGAAAAATGTTCACATGGATACCAGTAAAACCAGTACAAAGTAAAATACAACCATGGGGAAAAATGTTCACATGCATTAATACAGTTGGCACAGTAATTGGAAATCAAAATACTCATGATCATTATATATTTGAACTTTTTAATGACATGAAATAAATGTCATTTTTGGTTTTTTACTTTGATAAAAGAAACAATACATCATTATACAAATTTAGTACTGTTTTTAAAACAATGATCAAGTATGTCAATTTTGAAATGTGACAATAAATCGTTAAGTGAGTAGTTTTTCAGTATTTCTGTCAGTAGTCTTTGACTTGAAAGTTTTGACATGGTTAGGATTATTTCTTTTTTTTGTTGTTCATTGATAATTCATTACAATTAAACAATATAATTGATTTAAAAAATAGATTGACCTATATTTGGGTATCTTGAAACCGTATACAAGATCCTAATTTTCTCATTACACGTTGATTGTGGGGATCTAGAAAGTGTATGAACATTGTTGTGTGCTGGTGATAATGAAGCAGTCCAGCTCAGCTTGGGTTGCAAAAAAGTCGGACTCGGTTATCACAATTAACAGGAGAAACACTGTTTTGTTTATCTGTCAACGATCAGTGCACCTGGTAATGATTTAATATGTATTGATCTCAGCTGACAGTTAAGAGGGAAAAATTATTCTGAATACATTATGTAGAGCCTCAAAATTACAGGCAGATATTGACCAATCACCAAAATAACACACATGCTGTATTAGTAAAAAAGGCAGAATTATCCTGACATCAAAATATCGGTATATCCATAGAGTGTTTTCTTTTCTCTGCTTTAGGGTTTTATTACAGTATTTTTAATTTGTTTAATGTTTTAATTAAATTACTGTGCATTATTGTTGCTTTTTTAGGTTAGAAAATATCTGCTGATGTTGGACCCTAGGAAGTCCCATGTCAAGTACTGGAGACCACAGATACTATTAATGGTGGCACATCCTAAGCAGTCATGCGAGTTAATACATTTTATAAATGACGTTAAAAAGGGGGGATTGTTCATCATAGGCCATGTAAAAATCGGTGACTTAGACAAGTTTGATGTTGACCCTGTTCAAAAGGAGTATTTACATTGGATGAGTTTGATTGATAACCTGAAGGTCAAAGCTTTTGCAGAAGTGACTTTATCAAGGTCAGTGACAGAAGGGTTTTTGCATCTTGTCAGACTCTCTGGATTGGGTGGAATGAAACCAAACACTGTGTGTTTTGGTTTTTACGATGAATCCAAACCAGTTGATTCTTTGTCGAAAAACTTAAAGAAGAAGAAAAAATTCTTTTCAGGAAATGGAAAGGATTTGAATAATGGAACAGAAGCATTATTTAATGACAATTCCATACGAACAGATACAGCTCCGAAACATATAAGTCCATCTGATTATGTGAAAATGATTTATGATTGTCTCAAATTTCAGAAAAATGTCTGTTTGTGTCGTCATTTCAACCAGCTTGACAAGGCTGCAATCATGAAGTCAAAAACAGAGTATTACATTGATGTTTGGCCACTAAATTTATTCAGACCTTACACTGCTAATATATTTGATGATACCTGCCTATTTATGCTTCAGTTAGCATGCATATTAGACATGGTTCCTGGTTGGAAATCTAAAACAAAGCTACGTGTGTTTCTTTGTGTGAACAGGGTACCAGTAGTGGGTACAAACATGGAACAAAAATTGCAAAAAACCCTTGGAAATCTTCGTATTCATGCGAAAATTGAGCCAATTTCTCTAGATGTAGGAGAAACATACCAGGAATTATCCCAGGCAGAAGACCATGAAATGATTCTATACAAATCGCTGCCAGAACACTTGGTAAGAGCCGTGAACTCTAGAATTAAAGAGCATTCTAAGAAGACTGCAGTTACATTCCTTTATTTACCTAGGCCACCAGAGGCCACTGCTGAACAGTTGGAGTATCTTCATAGTCTGACAGCACTGACCAATGACCTTCCTCCCACTGTGTTGGTTCACGGATTACATCCTGTCATATCTACAACTTTGTAAGTGTTGCAAAAATATACTGTGATAAGCTATATACTGAGATTTCCCTGTATTTATACCCCCCCCCCCCCCCCCACGAACTTGTGGGGTTAAATAGGAATCACCTTGTCTGTCCGTCTGTCTACTTCCTTTGTAAGCGCAACTCCTCCTAAACTGCTTGATATAATTTAATGAAACTTAGCATAAATGAAGTACATTATATGTAGATGTGCATAAAGGATTTTTATTGACCTCGGATATCATTAAGGGGAGATAATTGGACTTGAAAGCAAAGCAGGGGTAACCCTTTGTGAGCGTGCTCACAGTCCACACTTGTTTGTTTTTGTTAAAGGGAAACTTCGCGAAAAAATGAAAATTTGATATGTTACTTTTCAATTTAAAAGAAATATAATTGCCTTTTGATGTTTTATTGTATTCTTTACCGTTACGCTTCTAGAGTGGATTAAAGGTGATAAAATTTTGTGTATGGGGGTTGCCATATTGACAGAATTTTAACACGTGACTGCGTTTGTGACGTGATAAATGTAATTATCCAGTAAATATGATAAATAATCCAGTTTAAAAATATGTTTTTCTGCATTAGCTCTTTGAAGAATATATAAACTGTGGCGATGACTAATGACCGGCTGACAACATAAGATTACTAAATACGTTTTAATGTTTTAATGATCTTTGTTTTAATAGAAGTATTTTTAGACACAAATTTTAACCTGTCTTAATTTAACTCAGATATAATTTACCTAAATAATAATTGTAATAAAAGATATATTTATATGATTATTTTTATATATAAAATAAAATTACGTGGATAATTTTGCACGTCTTGAAACGGCAGTTGTACCTGGACGTGAAAATGTTACAGGTAAATCATTACTCGTTTATGAAGGGTAATTAACAGAATTAGCAGGTAAAAAACAGGATGTTTATTGCAATCACTAGATCATTTGACGCCGACTTTGAAGTATGAATATTCTGACTTTTTCAAAAGCTAACCAGATTAAAGGTTAATCATGTAATTCGAGAAAGGCACTCCCCCTCCTGCCAAGACAGGTATGATTTGAATACACCGAAGTGTCAGAACACAGGATGTATATAAGATTTCGAATACCTTTAGATGTCAGAGGAAACGTAAAACTTACACGTTAACTCAAATATACACAACATGTAAAATTTTGGAAACTGTGTTTTACGCACACGCACAATAAATGTTACCAATAATAATAATTATAATAATAACAATAATAATAATTATAAATGTACTAAACGTGAAGTGAAATTTTAATGCGCGAAAACCAGAGTATTTACAAATATTTCATTTAATGACCGCTATTTCTTAAATAGTCAACTTCGCAAAAGTTTCGTTCAATAAGTTGCTTAATTTGATTAAGTTGAAAATAATAATACGAATAATTTTCAATTTAATTAATATTTATGGACTTTTTTTCCTATCAAAACTGTGACTTTTTTCCTGTGATTTTTTTTCCGTTTACCGTTATTCCTGCTGTGGAAATAATCTTAAGGAGAAGCTTAAAATTGGTTAACTACTTGTTAACAAGGTGGGTTTTTTGCTTATATATAGATCAGGAATACGAAACGTAATCTTTCCACAACCTTGTCTTATAGTACAACCTTCTGTTATTGACCGTTTCGCGTTATTATCATTCGACGACTTTTAAGGTACTTGGATGTCTAGTATCGCCATCTAGTGACGAGATGGTGACAAGATGGCGGACCTCCATAAGTGCATTTTTTACACAATAAATTCCATGCAGAAACTTAACCACTGGAAATATAATAAAACATCAAGAGGCAAATGTGTTTCTTTTTAGTTGAAGAATAACATATCAAATTTTCATTTTTTCGCGAAGTTTCCCTTTAACATTCAGATATCTATATGCATGTATAAATATTTTTTTCAACAGTCATTTTGTTACATTATTTTAAAAAAAAAATTCTAACAAAAAAATATCAGTGTAAATATTTATGATATTTATTTCCCACAAATTTTCAATAATAAATCTTTGAGAATAACTTAGGTGGTTTGGTTTGGTGGGTGCTACAGTTATTTTGTCTCTCAAAGAAATCAATGACAGTATGCTGAATTGATTTTTCTTTGCTATATATTATATCTGTATAAAAATGCTATATTTTTTGTTAAGCAGTTATTGTATTGTAAATATCATTTTATGCAACTATTATTTTTCCAATTGTTTAAAAACACTAATCTTTTAACTGCTCAACATATCAGTGCCCTTTAAATGTATCATTTTACTTTCATATTGGCCCAGATTTCAACACCTTTTGCAATATGATCAACCTTATGATGCCTAAATGTTTGTGAAAAACAAAACTATTTAAAACATGATATTTCATTATTATGCCTTTCTGGAAATGGAAATCTGGTCCCAGTTTAGTGATAAATCTTGTACAACAATATAACATACCATAAGTCATGCAATATTTTGTTAACAGAGTGCCATAAAATTTTAATTTCCATCGTAGGGACAATGTACATAAGGTTAACAGAAAACATAGAAATACAACTAAATTGGAATTATTGTTATTATGAAACCTTGTATTTTCAATGATTATACAACTTTATTACTTAATTATCTGTAGAATAAGATTAACACTTTAATGGACACTAGTTCAAAGGTTATCTTCCACTCATTTTTGATACCCATATACAGCCTGGAAGTTTTACTATTTGTTCACATATGAAGGGGTTTGAAATGCACATTTATTATATATTAAGTTTTTACATTGTTTGTTACTTACTTTGCATGTTTTATATGGCATAATTAATTGGTTTCCCGTAGAACTTCATAACTACTAAAATTGTATTTATATTACAAAGCAGTTTATTTGCAAGCAAATATGAACAGTTATTACATCTTATTTGTAATTTGTTAATTAATGGCATTGTTCAGAGTAATCATGATGAGGATCAGTTTTCTTGTTAGAAAAACTTTTTATTTACATTGAATTTGTTCTATTTTTTTTCTATGATTAGAGATTATTTTTTTTAAAAGATGCATTTTCTCATCCATATCTCTTTGTACAGCACCAGCTCAGAGATGAGATTATGAGAAAATGCATTGATTTTTTAAAAAACGTAAATAATCTGTTTATCACTGTTTTGTAACATTGTGACATCATGTTATTCAGTAAAAAATTTCTTGAAAGTGCAGTGGGATGAGCCACACAGAAAAGTTGAAATGAAAATTCTCCGAAACATGGATAATAAACTATGTCAATTGTGTTCATAAAGAATGATATTTTACTCATCTATTTATTAAATAACTTGGGTATCCATTTTTGGAAAAAGTTTCAACAATGCTCAAAGCCTTGTCACACAATGCTTTAGTGCTATACTTCTGTTCAAATCTTAGTTTTAGAACAAAGAAATGTATGTATTGTATATGTCTATTTTTTCTGTATTTTTGCAATAAATAATGCTTACTATCATTAGGATTTTATTTTTTGGTGCTTTTTAAAATTTTATTTTAGTTTAATTAACAGGACAGTTAATCTGAAAATTGTTTGCTTTCGATGTATTGTCTTTTGGTGTGTATAATGTGCACCCCCTTTTCTGCTTTAAGAATCTTGAAAAAAATGTAGTTCGTAGTCCAACGGGGAAAATGTCCATACAACACTAAATTACAAAGGCATAAAGAACGAAACAAAAACACTTAAACCAATTTTAATAAGTTTAGTGTTAAATTATAAGTGTTATTCACATTTATTATACAAAAATACGTAGCACACACAACTTGAATATGCTTGGCCAGAACGGTGATGGAAACCAAGTTACGTTCCGGAACTCTGGTTGTACCTGAAAGAAAGTACAAAGTACATACACATGGATTTAAAAAAATGTTCCAGAAGAATAAATGTGCGCATTATACACACCAATTGACGGTACTTATTTCGTGTGAAGAGGGGACTGAAGAAAAATCATGAAATAGTCTCATTGGTGGTCTCTATAAAAGTTCAGTTGGTATCTAGGCATGGGTACTCTTTATATCAGAGTATCACATCATAACCATTGGCTAGTCAGAGTGAGATGGTACAAAAAGGTCTAATGTTGAAATTTTGATAGGTTTGTCTGCATATAAGAAAATAGCAAAGAAAACCGACCAAACAACAAGAACCAAAATCCAAGGGACAGGTTCAAATCCAGATATTGACAAACACAACACAAAAACTAAAAACATAAAACACAGAAAGAGAGTAACCCAAACCTAATAAAACCATTTGTGCACTCCGGTGCTCCGGAAGAGTAAGTAGTGCCTGTCTCTAATTAGACACCCGTCGAGTTACTCATTGTCTTGTCTAGGGTAAAGTCAAATCCAGGAATAGGAAACACTACCTATGACTCAGCGAAAATGTCAGATCGTATTTAAGACACTAATTTCCCATAAGGATCAATTATGTCATGGTGACGAACAACAAACCCTTGTTTGAGTAATTTAGCTGTCAACGGCAGTGATCTGTCTAGAAAATGGGATAGAATAACGTATAAGTTGTTAAATGTACACACCATTTAATAACTACACCAATGTTCTGGGGTTTTTTCCTTGCAATTCTGGGGTGTAACATTTAGTATAAGTGTTATTTAATTACCAAAAATCAAGAATTGGGACCATACTGGAATGGAAGTCGGTGCTTGATTTACTTTTAAACTGATTGATGGGCCTTTAAAGTTTATGAAGCAGTAATTATAGTACTATATTACATAATTGATACATGAATCAGTATTTAGGCATGTATATGAGGCACAGATTTACTTTTATATTATATCAACAAAAATTTTTATATCAAAAAAGATATACTTTTTTTTTATCGAAAATGATATATTTTTATACCGACAATAATTTTTGTATTATTATCAACAAATTTTTATATATCAAAAAATAAGTTTTTGGGATCAATAAATTATATAAGCTTATTCGGGCCACTTTGTTAGAAATTTTTTTTATTGAAAATATTGTGATTAAATCATAATAATCATTGCGATTAAATACAACAATTATTGCATTAAATATAATACTTTGTGATGAAAAGAAAAAACTGTTTGTGATGAAACACAATACTTTGTGTTTAAACGTAAAAGTTACTGCGAATTAATGCAAAACATTGCATTCAAATGCAAAACTTATTGTAATTAGATGTAATACTTTGCCTTTAAATGCAAAACCTACTGCGCTTAAAAGCAATCATTGTGAATAATCACAATCTTTCGCGTTTAAGGTAAAAGTTTGCAAATAAACACAATACTTATTGCGAGGACATGCTAAAACTCACTGCGTTTAAATGCAATAAATATTGGCATTAAATGAATTGAGTTTTTGCGGTTTTTTAGTTAATCGCAGTAATCGTGCGTTTAAATACCAATAAAGTGGCTTGAATGAGATTCCTATTACCTTAAAGTAAAACCAAATCCATCTGATTGTAATTTGTATTAAAAAGATTTCATATTTTTAAAACTTTATTCGCACTTGGTTTAGTCAACAACGGGATGTAGACAACTAAGGCTGATAGTACCTCCTGTGACTCGCATTGCCAAATAGTAGTAATTAAACATCGGAGCTTTCATTAATAGCATGTGCCGGATATGTTAGATGCTCGTGTTAACATTATTGTCTAGTAAGTAACGTATTAAAGCTTCACAAATTGCTTATCTCCGACTTCCCGTCCTCAATAAAAGCTAGACCCCATGAAATGGCTGACAAATTGATGAAGGTAGCATAAAACTGCATTGAAAAAAACACGCAAAACATAACATTGAAACGTTTTTTGTTTTTTGTTTTTTTTGTTTGAATGTGTTTTACGCCACTTTTAGCAATTTTTCAGCTATACCAGTATTATTTAGGTATGAAAGACAGGGTACCCGGAAAAAACTCCGACCTGCGGAAAGAAAACTGGCAATCCTTGTCAATTTAGATTGTTGTCGAGGACACCTTTCCCGCAGTAATATCGAACCTACCACCTCAGTCTTGAAATATCATGTGATGAATAGTAGATGACTAACTACCTTAACCACATGTCCACCGAGGCCCCACTCAAATATGTGATATACAATATACAATAATAATGCAAGGAAAACATGTATTACATTGTACAATGTAAAACAATAGCAGGTGCCCTCCGATACATGCATGATATACAATAAAAAAAAGAACGAGTAGATGAGCAGATACAAGCCTCACACTTAAACTAAAATACTAAAATTCCGAACGATAAATCACCAAAAATCAAGAAGCTGGGAAAAGTCACTCAATGCAGTTTGTATGTTGGTTTAACGAGTTAATGGAATCCCTAATCCTCCTCCTTTTATGACCCAACAAAACAGACAAGCAGAAAACAAACACCTTTATATACAAACTACACACAATCAGCAAACATTTAAATCGTGACAATCGGAATGTCGATGCGTTGGGTGCGATCAGACCCCCAACACACATTTTACTGAGAATTAAAAAAAAAAGAAATAACCGGTTATTTATTGGACGTTAATAAATCAATCAATCAATCACGCCACCTTAAAAACAGTTTAATTTTGTTTAAGTCAGACCACATTTCTACATCGTAAATAAATAATAAAAACAAAAAGGGTGAATCCATGGAGGAAGTCGAGGGTGATAATTCTTTTACATTTCATAATGTAACCCTTTACACTTGAGATCAAAGGCAGTATGATTTTTATTAAACTGAATTTCTATTATCTAAAGAAGAGAAGGGGAGATCCATAATACAGCACTAGAATAAAAGTTTAAGCAAAATGCTTGTTTGTCTACTAGTTGCTTTTCCAAAAAATAATTAACCATTTTTATGAATTTGTTGTGTCTTTGGCGTTGTTTGGCCGAAAATACAAACGACGAGTTAGTAAACTTCAGCGAAGCTAGTTATCATTTTCCAGGTCGGCAATTTTCGGTCTGTACGGGTAATAACTTTTTTATATCACCCGTTGGGAGGAGAGCTATTTTTTGTCCACACATGACTGCCTGTGGGTAGTACTGTAAATTCAAAGCTTGGCCACGCATGACTGCTTGCTGCAGACATTGCGGGAAGTACAGTGCATTCCAAAGCTGGTCCACATTGACTGCATGCTGTACATTCTGTAGGTAGTACAGTTCATTTCAAGGTATCCACACTAAACTGATTGCTGTACACCCTGTGTGTGGAACAGTTCATTCAAAGTTCTCCACACATGACTGATTGCTGTACACCCTGTGGGTGAAACAGTGCATTCATAGTTGTCCACACATTACGACTTGCTGTACACCCTGTGGGTAGTACAGTTCATCCAAAGTTGTCCACACATTACTGCTTGCTGTACATCCTGTGGGTGAAACAGTGCATTCAAAGTTGTCCACACATGACTGATTGCTGTACACCCTGTGGGTAGTACAGTTCATTCAAAGTTGTCCACACATGACTGATTGCTGTACACCCTGTGGGTGAAACAGTTCATTCAAAGTTGTCCACACATGACTGATTGCTGTACACCCTGTGGGTGGAACAGTTCTTTCAAAGTTGTCCACACATGACTGATTGCTGTACACTTGTGGGTGGAACAGTGCATTCAAAGTTGTCCACACATGACTGATTGCTGTTCAACCTGTGGGTAGTACAGTTCATCCAAAGCCGTCCACACATGACTGATTGCTGTACACTTGTGGGTGGAACAGTGCATTCAAAGTTGTCCACACATGTTTGTTTAAACAGTTTTTAAACGCCACTTTCAGCAATTTTACAGCTATATCATGGCGTCCAGTTTTTATTGGGGGAGAATGCCGGAGTACCAGGAGAGAGCCCCCGACCTTCGGTAGGAAAACTGGCAATCCTTGTCAATAAAGATTGGAGTCGAGTACACCCTGCCTGCAGTGAGAATCGAACCCGCCAGCTCAGTGTTGACAGACCACGTGATCAATAGTAGAGGAACCACTTTAACCACTCTGCCAAAGAGGCCCCCTGTCCACACATGTCTGATTGGTGTATCCCCTTTGGGTAGTACAGTTCATTCAATGTTGTCCACACATGACTGATTGGTGTATCCCCTTTGGGTAGTACAGTGCATTCAAAGTTGTCCACACATGACTGATTGCTGAACACCCTGTGGGTAGTACAGTTCTTTCAAAGTTCTCCACACATGACTGATTGCTGTACAACCTGTGGGTGGAACAGTGCATTCAAAGTTGTCCACACATGACTGATTGCTGTACACCCTGTGAGTAGTACAGTTCATTCAATGTTGTCCACACATGACTGATTGCTGTACACCCTGTGAGTAGTACAGTTCATTCAATGTTGTCCACACATGACTGATTGCTGTACACCCTGTGGGTAGTACAGTTCATTCAAAGTTCTCCACACATGACTGATTGCTGAACACTTGTGGGTGGAACAGTGCATTCTAAGTTGTCCACACATGACTGATTGCTGTACACCCTGTGGGTAGTACAGTTCATTCAAAGTTCTCCACACATGACTGATTGCTGAACACTTGTGGGTGGAACAGTGCATTCTAAGTTGTCCACACATGACTGATTGCTGTACACCCTGTGGGTAGTACAGTTCATTCGAAGTTGTCCACACATGACTGATTGCTGTACACCCTGTGGGTAGTACAGTTCATTCAAAGTTGTCCACACATGACTGATTGCTGTACACCCTGTGGGTAGTACAGTTCATTCAATGTTGTCCACACATGACTGATTGCTGTACACCCTGTGGGTAGTACAGTTCATTCAAAGTTGTCCACACATGACTGATTGCTGTACACCCTGTGGGTAGTACAGTTCATTCAATGTTGTCCACACATGACTGATTGCTGTACACCCTGTGGGAAGTACAGTTCATTCAAAGTTGTCCACACATGACTGATTGCTGTACACCCTGTGGGTAGTACAGTTCATTCAAAGTTGTCAACACATGACTGATTGCTGTACACCCTGTAGGTAGTACAGTTCATTCAAACTTCTCCACACATGACTGATTGCTGTACACCCTGTGGGTAGTACAGTTCATTCAAAGTTGTCCACACATGACTGATTGCTGTACACCCTGTGGGTAGTACAGTTCATTCAAACTTCTCCACACATGACTGATTGCTGTACACCCTGTGGGTAGTACAGTTCATTCAAAGTTGTCCACACATGACTGATTGTTGTACACCCTGTAGGTAGTACAGTTCATTCAAAGTTGTCCACACATGACTGATTGCTGTACACCCTGTGGGAAGTACAGTTCATTCAAAGTTGTCCACACATGACTGATTGCTGTACACCCTGTGGGTAGTACAGTTCATTCAAAGTTGTCAACACATGACTGATTGCTGTACACCCTGTGGGTAGTACAGTTCATTCAATGTTGTCCACACATGACTGATTGCTGTACACCCTGTGGGTAGTACAGTTCTTTCAAAGTTCTCCACACATGACTGATTGCTGTACATCCTGTGGGTAGTACAGTTCATCCAAAGCCGTCCACACATGACTGATTGCTGTACACTTGTGGGTGGAACAGTGCATTCAAAGTTGTCCACACATGTTTGTTTAAACAGTTTTTTAAACGCCACTTTCAGCAATTTTACAGCTATATCATGGCGTCCAGTTTTTATTGGGGGAGAATGCCGGAGTACCAGGAGAGGGCCCCCGACCTTCGGTAGGAAAACTGGCAATCCTTGTCAATAAAGATTGGAGTCGAGTACACCCTGCCTGCAGTGAGAATCGAACCCGCCATCTCAGTATTGACAGACCACGTGATCAATAGTAGACGAACCACCTTAACCACTCGGCCAAAGAGGCCCCCTGTCCACACATGTCTGATTGGTGTATCCCCTTTGTATAGTACAGTTCATTCAATGTTGTCCACACATGTACAGTTCATTCAAAGTTGTCCACACATGACTGATTGCTGAACACCCTGTGAGTAGTACAGTTCATTCAAAGTTGTCCACACATGACTGATTGCTGTACATCCTGTGGGTGGAACAGTGCATTCATAGTTATCCACAGATGACTGATTGATGTACACCCTGTGGGTAGTACAGTTCTTTCAAAGTTGTCCACACATGACTGATTGCTGTACATCCTGTGGGTGGAACAGTGCATTCATAGTTATCCACAGATGACTGATTGATGTACACCCTGTGGGTAGTACAGTGCATTCAAAGTTCTCCACACATGACTGATTGCTGAACACCCTGTGAGTAGTACAGTTCATTCAAAGTTGTCCACACATGACTGATTGCTGTACACCCTGTGGGTGAAACAGTTCATTCAAAGTTGTCCACACATGACTGATTGCTGTACACCCTGTGAGTAGTACAGTTCATCCAAAGTTGTCCACACATGACTGATTGCTGTTCAACCTGTGGGTAGTACAGTGCATTCAAAGTTCTCCACACATGACTGATTGCTGAACACCCTGTGAGTAGTACAGTTCATTCAAAGTTGTCCACACATGACTGATTGCTGTACATCCTGTGGTTGGAACAGTGCATTCATAGTTATCCACAGATGACTGATTGATGTACACCCTGTGGGTAGTACAGTTCTTTCAAAGTTCTCCACACATGACTGATTGCTGTACACCCTGTAGGTAGTACAGTTCATTCAAAGTTGTCCACACATGACTGATTGCTGTACACTTGTGGGTGGAACAGTTCATTCAAAGTTGTCCACACATGACTGATTGCTGTACATCCTGTGGGTGGAACAGTGCATTCATAGTTATCCACAGATGACTGATTGATGTACACCCTGTGGGTAGTACAGTTCTTTCAAAGTTCTCCACACATGACTGATTGCTGTACACCCTGTGGGTGAAACAGTTCATTCAAAGTTGTCCACACATGACTGATTGCTGTACACCCTGTGAGTAGTACAGTTCATCCAAAGCCGTCCACACATGACTGATTGCTGTACACTTGTGGGTGGAACAGTGCATTCTAAGTTGTCCACACATGACTGATTGCTGTACACCCTGTGGGTAGTACAGTTCATTCGAAGTTGTCCACACATGACTGATTGCTGTACACCCTGTGGGTAGTACAGTTCATTCAAAGTTGTCCACACATGACTGATTGCTGTACACCCTGTGGGTAGTACAGTTCATTCAATGTTGTCCACACATGACTGATTGCTGTACACCCTGTAGGTAGTACAGTTCATTCAAAGTTGTCCACACATGACTGATTGCTGTACACCCTGTGGGAAGTACAGTTCATTCAAAGTTGTCCACACATGACTGATTGCTGTACACCCTGTGGGTAGTACAGTTCATTCAAAGTTGTCAACACATGACTGATTGCTGTACACCCTGTGGGTAGTACAGTTCATTCAATGTTGTCCACTCATGACTGATTGCCGTACACCCTGTAGGTAGTACAGTTCATTCAAAGTTGTCCACACATGACTGATTGCTGTACACCCTGTAGGTAGTACAGTTCATTCAAACTTCTCCACACATGACTGATTGCTGTACACCCTGTGGGTAGTACAGTTCATTCAAAGTTGTCCACACATGACTGATTGTTGTACACCCTGTAGGTAGTACAGTTCATTCAAAGTTGTCCACACATGACTGATTGCTGTACACCCTGTGGGTAGTACAGTTCATTCAAAGTTGTCAACACATGACTGATTGCTGTACACCCTGTGGGTAGTACAGTTCATTCAATGTTGTCCACACATGACTGATTGCTGTACACCCTGTGGGTAGTACAGTTCTTTCAAAGTTCTCCACACATGACTGATTGCTGTACATCCTGTGGGTAGTACAGTTCATCCAAAGCCGTCCACACATGACTGATTGCTGTACACTTGTGGGTGGAACAGTGCATTCAAAGTTGTCCACACATGTTTGTTTAAACAGTTTTTTAAACGCCACTTTCAGCAATTTTACAGCTATATCATGGCGTCCAGTTTTTATTGGGGGAGAATGCCGGAGTACCAGGAGAGGGCCCCCGACCTTCGGTAGGAAAACTGGCAATCCTTGTCAATAAAGATTGGAGTCAAGTACACCCTGCCTGCAGTGAGAATCGAACCCGCCATCTCAGTATTGACAGACCACGTGATCAATAGTAGACGAACCACCTTAACCACTCGGCCAAAGAGGCCCCCTGTCCACACATGTCTGATTGGTGTATCCCCTTTGTATAGTACAGTTCATTCAATGTTGTCCACACATGTACAGTTCATTCAAAGTTGTCCACACATGACTGATTGCTGAACACCCTGTGAGTAGTACAGTTCATTCAAAGTTGTCCACACATGACTGATTGCTGTACATCCTGTGGGTGGAACAGTGCATTCATAGTTATCCACAGATGACTGATTGATGTACACCCTGTGGGTAGTACAGTTCTTTCAAAGTTCTCCACACATGACTGATTGCTGTACACCCTGTGGGTGAAACAGTTCATTCTAAGTTGTCCACACATGACTGATTGCTGTACACCCTGTGAGTAGTACAGTTCATCCAAAGTTGTCCACACATGACTGATTGCTGTTCAACCTGTGGGTAGTACAGTGCATTCAAAGTTCTCCACACATGACTGATTGCTGTACACCCTGTGGGTAGTACAGTTCTTTCAAAGTTCTCCACACATGACTGATTGCTGTACACCCTGTGGGTGAAACAGTTCATTCAAAGTTGTCCACACATGACTGATTGCTGTACACCCTGTGAGTAGTACAGTTCATCCAAAGCCGTCCACACATGACTGATTGCTGTACACTTGTGGGTGGAACAGTGCATTCAAAGTTGTCCACACATGTTTGTTTAAACAGTTTTTTAAACGCCACTTTCAGCAATTTTACAGCTATATCATGGCGTCCAGTTTTTATTGGGGGAGAATGCCGGAGTACCAGGAGAGAGCCCCCGACCTTCGGTAGGAAAACTGGCAATCCTTGTCAATAAAGATTGGAGTCGAGTACACCCTGCCTGCAGTGCGAATCGAACCCGCCAGCTCAGTGTTGACAGACCACGTGATCAATAGTAGAGGAACCACCTTAACCACTCTGCCAAAGAGGCCCCCTGTCCACACATGTCTGATTGGTGTATCCCCTTTGTATAGTACAGTTCATTCAATGTTGTCCACACATGTACAGTTCATTCAAAGTTGTCCACACATGACTGATTGCTGAACACCCTGTGAGTAGTACAGTTCATTCAAAGTTGTCCACACATGACTGATTGCTGTACATCCTGTGGGTGGAACAGTGCATTCATAGTTATCCACAGATGACTGATTGATGTACACCCTGTGGGTAGTACAGTTCTTTCAAAGTTCTCCACACATGACTGATTGCTGTACACCCTGTGGGTGAAACAGTTCATTCAAAGTTGTCCACACATGACTGATTGCTGTACACCCTGTGAGTAGTACAGTTCATCCAAAGTTGTCCACACATGACTGATTGCTGTTCAACCTGTGGGTAGTACAGTGCATTCAAAGTTCTCCACACATGACTGATTGCTGTACACCCTGTGGGTGAAACAGTTCTTTCAAAGTTCTCCACACATGACTGATTGCTGTACACCCTGTGAGTAGTACAGTTCATCCAAAGCCGTCCACACATGACTGATTGCTGTACACTTGTGGGTGGAACAGTGCATTCAAAGTTGTCCACACATGTTTGTTTAAACAGTTTTTTAAACGCCACTTTCAGCAATTTTACAGCTATATCATGGCGTCCAGTTTTTATTGGGGGAGAATGCCGGAGTACCAGGAGAGAGCCCCCGACCTTCGGTAGGAAAACTGGCAATCCTTGTCAATAAAGATTGGAGTCGAGTACACCCTGCCTGCAGTGAGAATCGAACCCGCCAGCTCAGTGTTGACAGACCACGTGATCAATAGTAGAGGAACCACCTTAACCACTCTGCCAAAGAGGCCCCCTGTCCACACATGTCTGATTGGTGTATCCCCTTTGGGTAGTACAGTTCATTCAAAGTTGTCCACACATGACTGATTGCTGTACACCATGTGGGTGGAACAGTGCATTCAAAGTTGTCCACAGATGACTGATTGATGTACACCCTGTGGGTAGTACAGTTCATTCAAAGTTGTCCACACATGACTGATTGCTGTACACCCTGTGGGTAGAACAGTTCGTTCAAAGTTGTCCACACATGACTGATTGCTGTACACCCTGTGGGTGGAACAGTGCATTCAAAGTTGTCCACACATGACTGATTGCTGTACACCCTGTGGGTAGTACAGTTCATTCAAAGTTGTCCACACATGACTGATTGCTGTTCAACCTGTGGGTAGTACAGTTCATCCAAAGCCGTCCACACATGACTGATTGCTGTACACTTGTGGGTGGAACAGTGCATTCAAAGTTGTCCACACATGTTTGTTTAAACAGTTTTTAAACGCCACTTTCAGCAATTTTACAGCTATATCATGGCGTCCAGTTTTTATTGGGGGAGAATGCCGGAGTACCAGGAGAGAGCCCCCGACCTTCGGTAGGAAAACTGGCAATCCTTGTCAATAAAGATTGGAGTCGAGTACACCCTGCCTGCAGTGAGAATCGAACCCGCCAGCTCAGTGTTGACAGACCACGTGATCAATAGTAGAGGAACCACTTTAACCACTATGCCAAAGAGGCCCCCTGTCCACACATGTCTGATTGGTGTATCCCCTTTGGGTAGTACAGTTCATTCAATGTTGTCCACACATGACTGATTGCTGTACACCCTGTAGGTAGTACAGTTCATTCAAAGTTGTCCACACATGACTGATTGCTGTACACCCTGTGGGTAGTACAGTTCATTCAAAGTTGTCCACACATGACTGATTGCTGTACACCCTGTGGGTAGTACATGACTGATTGCTGTACACCCTGTAGGTAGTACAGTTCATTCAAAGTTGTCCACACATGACTGATTGCTGTACACCCTGTGGGTAGTACAGTTCATTCAAAGTTGTCCACACATGACTGATTGCTGTACACCCTGTAGGTAGTACAGTTCATTCAAAGTTGTCCACACATGACTGATTGCTGTACACCCTGTAGGTAGTACAGTTCATTCAAAGTTGTCCACACATGACTGATTGCTGAACACCCTGTGAGTAGTACAGTTCATTCAAAGTTGTCCACACATGACTGATTGCTGTACACCCTGTGGGTAGTACAGTTCATTCAAAGTTCTCCACACATGACTGATTGCTGTACAACCTGTGGGTGGAACAGTGCATTCAAAGTTGTCCACACATGACTGATTGCTGAACACCCTGTGAGTAGTACAGTTCATTCAAAGTTGTCCACACATGACTGATTGCTGTACACCCTGTGGGTAGTACAGTTCATTCAAAGTTCTCCACACATGACTGATTGCTGAACACCCTGTGGGTAGTACAGTTCATTCAAAGTTGTCAACACATGACTGATTGCTGTACACCCTGTAGGTAGTACAGTTCATCCAAAGCCGTCCACACATGACTGATTGCTGTACACCCTGTGGGTGGAACAGTGCATTCTAAGTTGTCCACACATGACTGATTGCTGTACACCCTGTGGGTTTGTTTGTTTGTTTGATGGAGTTTAACGCCAATTTCAGCAATTTTTCAGCTATATCATGGCGTCCAGTTTTTATTGGGGGAGGAAGCCGGAGTACCCGGAGAAAACCCCCGACCTGCGGTAGGAAAACTGGCAATCCTTGTCAATTAAGATTGGAGTCGAGTACACCCTGCCCGCAGTGAGAATCGAACCCGCAATCTCAGTGTTGACAGCCCTGTGGGTAGTACAGTTCATTGAAAGTTGTCCACACATGACTGATTGCTGTACACCCTGTGGGTAGTACAGTTCATTCAAAGTTGTCCACAGATGACTGATTGCTGTACACCCTGTGGGTAGTACAGTTCATTCAATGTTGTCCACACATGACTGATTGTTGTACACCCTGTAGGTAGTACAGTTCATTCAAAGTTGTCCACACATGACTGATTGCTGTACACCCTGTGGGTAGTACAGTTCATTCAAAGTTGTCCACACATGACTGATTGCTGTACACCCTGTGGGTAGTACAGTTCATTCAAAGTTGTCCACACATGACTGATTGCTGTACACCCTGTGGGTAGTACAGTTCATTCAAAGTTGTCCACACATGACTGATTGCTGTACACCCTTTGGGTAGTACAGTTCATTCAAAGTTGTCCACACATGACTGATTGCTGTACACCCTGTGGGTAGTACAGTTCATTCAAAGTTGTCCACACATGACTGATTGCTGTACACCCTGTGGGTAGTACAGTTCATCCAAAGCCGTCCACACATGACTGATTGCTGTACACTTGTGGGTGGAACAGTGCATTCAAAGTTGTCCACACATGTTTGTTTAAACAGTTTTTTAAACGCCACTTTCAGCAATTTTACAGCTATATCATGGCGTCCAGTTTTTATTGGGGGAGAATGCCGGAGTACCAGGAGAGGGCCCCCGACCTTCGGTAGGAAAACTGGCAATCCTTGTCAATAAAGATTGGAGTCGAGTACACCCTGCCTGCAGTGAGAATCGAACCCGCCATCTCAGTATTGACAGACCACGTGATCAATAGTAGACGAACCACCTTAACCACTCGGCCAAAGAGGCCCCCTGTCCACACATGTCTGATTGGTGTATCCCCTTTGTATAGTACAGTTCATTCAATGTTGTCCACACATGTACAGTTCATTCAAAGTTGTCCACACATGACTGATTGCTGTACATCCTGTGGGTGGAACAGTGCATTCATAGTTATCCACAGATGACTGATTGATGTACACCCTGTGGGTAGTACAGTTCTTTCAAAGTTCTCCACACATGACTGATTGCTGTACACCCTGTGGGTGAAACAGTTCATTCAAAGTTGTCCACACATGACTGATTGCTGTACAACCTGTGGGTGGAACAGTGCATTCAAAGTTGTCTACACATTACTGCTTGATGTACACCCTGTGGGTAGTACAGTTCATTCAAAGTTGTCCACACATGACTGATTGCTGTACACCCTGTGGGTAGAACAGTTCGTTCAAAGTTGTCCACACATGACTGATTGCTGTACACCCTGTGGGTGGAACAGTGCATTCAAAGTTGTCCACACATGACTGATTGCTGTACACCCTGTGAGTAGTACAGTTCATTCAAAGTTGTCCACACATGACTGATTGCTGTTCAACCTGTGGGTAGAACAGTTCATTCAAAGTTGTCCACACATGACTGATTGCTGTACACCCTGTGGGTAGTACAGTTCATTCAAAGTTGTCCACACATGACTGATTGCTGTTCAACCTGTGGGTAGTACAGTTCATCCAAAGCCGTCCACACATGACTGATTGCTGTACACTTGTGGGTGGAACAGTGCATTCAACGTTGTCCACACATGTTTGTTTAAACAGTTTTTAAACGCCACTTTCAGCAATTTTACAGCTATATCATGGCGTCCAGTTTTTATTGGGGGAGAATGCCGGAGTACCAGGAGAGAGCCCCCGACCTTCGGTAGGAAAACTGGCAATCCTTGTCAATAAAGATTGGAGTCGAGTACACCCTGACTGCAGTGAGAATCGAACCCGCCAACTCAGTGTTGACAGACCACGTGATCAATAGTAGAGGAACCACCTTAACCACTCTGCCAAAGAGGCCCCCTGTCCACACATGTCTGATTGGTGTATCCCCTTTGGGTAGTACAGTTCATTCAATGTTGTCCACACATGACTGATTGCTGTACACCCTGTAGGTAGTACAGTTCATTCAAAGTTGTCCACACATGACTGATTGCTGTACACCCTGTAGGAAGTACAGTTCATTCAAACTTCTCCACACATGACTGATTGATGTACACCCTGTGGGTAGTACAGTTCATTCAAAGTTGTCCACACATGACTGATTGCTGTACACCATGTGGGCGGAACAGTTCATTCAAAGTTGTCCACACATGACTGATTGCTGTACACCCTGTGGGTAGTACAGTTCATTCAATGTTGTCCACACATGACTGATTGCTGTACACCCTGTGGGCGGAACAGTTCATTCAAAGTTGTCCACACATGACTGATTGCTGTACACCATGTGGGCGGAACAGTTCATTCAAAGTTGTCCACACATGACTGATTGCTGTACACCCTGTGGGTAGTACAGTTCATTCAAAGTTGTCCACACATGACTGATTGCTGTACACCATGTGGGCGGAACAGTTCATTCAAAGTTGTCCACACATGACTGATTGCTGTACACCCTGTGGGTAGTACAGTTCATTCAATGTTGTCCACACATGACTGATTGCTGTACACCCTGTGGGTAGTACAGTTCATTCAAAGTTGTCCACACATGACTGATTGCTGTACACCCTGTGGGTAGTACAGTTCATTCAAAGTTGTCCACACATGACTGATTGCTGTACACCCTGTGGGTAGTACAGTTCATTCAAAGTTGTCCACACATGACTGATTGCTGTACACCCTGTGGGTAGTACAGTTCATTCAAAGTTGTCCACACATGACTGATTGCTGTACACCCTGTGGGTAGTACAGTTCATTCAAAGTTCTCCACACATGACTGATTGCTGTACACCCTGTGGGCGGAACAGTTCATTCAAAGTTGTCCACACATGAACTACAATCTTAATTGACAAGGTTTGCCAGTTTTCATACTGAATATCAGGGGGTTTTCTCTGGTAACTCCGGCTTCCTCCCCAATAAAAACTGGACACCACAATATAGCTGAAAAATTGCTGTACATTGTTAAACATCATTCAAACAAACAAACACCCAAAGTTGTCCAATCATGCCTGCTTGCTGTACACCCTGTGGGTATTATAGTGCATTCAAAGACTGCAAGTGAAAGGTTCATTGTGAGCTGTGCAGATGTTATTTTTACCAGTTTGACGTAAATCAAATTGAAAACTAACTGTAAGCAAGATAGCTTTATTATAACATTGACTTGAAGCCTTACAAGCACTGGTCACAAAAACACTAAAATATGAATGTTTTAGAGTTGCTATGGCAACTGTTTTGCCAAAAATATAAAGCAATAATACACCTTTACATGTCTACCATTACATATCTACAACATTATTAATACAATATAAACTTCATAAGTGATCAACAAAATAGCCCAACAAAAAATAAAAAATATAATTTTTAGGATAAATCCATTAGCACGGTTGACCTGATTAGTCAGGTGTATTATATCTTTAGAAATCTATATCTGATATATGTATGTCACTTATAATATAAGGCTGAACAAAATTGGTGTAGAGTTGTAAAGTCTAATGTGTAGAGATACTCCAACAGAAGGCTAAACCACATTTATTGAAACTGTCTTCAGTTTTGGTAAAAGTTTGAAGATTAATTAACTGATTAATGTTTTATGTCCAGCAAGCAATATAAAGGTTTGATGAGAATCTGAAATGGGAAATTCACTTAGCAAGTGTTTCACAATTGCACAAATGTCCCATACATACACTATAAGGTCAATAGTTTCAAGTCTTACAAGTGCTTTGTTAAAGAGTGTAGTGACATCCAAGGCAAAAACTTCTAAGACATGACCAAACATGATCTCATGAAATGTTTTGTGTTAGGAACAGATCTGTGTAAAATGCAGAATTTTACTATTTAAGAAGTACAGTTGTGTAAAATGCACTCCTTTATGAAAAAAAATCCATGGCAAAAGTCAAAATAATTGCAAGATACAAATTACCAAAACTACATAGTATTTTTAATTTTTGGCATAGTACTTTATAGAATTTACAATAGATTCTCTTGTAGGTTTTCTAGTTATCTTCCCCTGGTTTTCTATTTATCTCCCTTTTGACATTTTTGCAGTGCATTCTGTTGAATTTATTCTCTCAAGACTAAAATCAGAATTACAAATGTTTTTTTCTACCATTCTTTATCTTTTGCATATAATTCTTAAAAATAATAAGAGATTGAAAAAAGGACAGTGGGTGTTGGGGGGTTCTGTCTGTCAGGTTTGATATATCCATATGTCACAGTGGAGAGAAGATGGAAGCGGGGCTGTCGGTCAAATCTGACACAGCCTTATTTTAAACTGTGCATAAATAAATATATCTGCAGTGTATCATTCCACAAAAAAGCAAAGAAATCAATATTTGAAAAATATATTCCCTCTGAAATAAATAAACAATGCAAATATCTATACAGATAAAAAGTAACAAAGTAGAGAAAATGTGAAAATGTTCTCTTTGTTTTTGTCATTCCATCCATCCATCATGCAATACAATCATCCCTTATCTTATAAGTTAACTCCCACCAAAGCCACACCTCCAATCTGGTAAAGTTTAGTATAATACTATTAAACTGTTATCTCTGATAGAGGTCACCACTCAAGGTTTTTGCATACTAAGGGAGACTACTCTACTTTCAAATAATATTTCCTTTTAACATTTTCTTTTAAAATGTTGAGTTATGTTCCTAAATAACATATATTTGTGTAAACACATGTGACTTTAATTGGTTTAAAGTTAACTTTATACCACTGTTAGCTCATAAAAAAATTTGCAAACTTGTACTATTCTCATCTAACACAGTATAATAATAGTATGTTCTAGATTTTACAAGCTCAGTCTGAGTTTGAAATAAAAATAGACGACTGTGGTATCAGGTAATACAAGTTTACAAAGTACCAGTCTCTAATATGATAACCTTACCTATATATTTGCTACAGCTAGGGCTTTAACTAGGTAAAACACTCTATTTGTTCTCTTATTGCTACCAACACATTTTTTTACCAAAAGACACAAAATAAATAACCATGTTAACGTGTGCTGCCCCCTATAAAAATGCATGTATACCCTGTCTGTCAGTACCCACAGATGAGCCACAAACACTTAGGATAAAAACATCAATAAGAGATATTTTGATTTAAAAATGCACCAATTAAAGAGTTATAACAATATAATAACATAAATAATGATATGGAATTAACAGTATGTACAATAGCACCATATACAATGTTGCATTATGGGAAAACAAAACACTGATGTCAACTAATTACCGTAAAATGAATTGACAAATTTTTAAATGGAAATTTATGAAGCACTATTAAGGAAAATTTAGATATTTAACAAATTTTATACAAGATACAAACATAACAATTAAATGTGTTTGTAAAATTAAAATACAACACTATGTCACAACATTCCTAAACATTAAAGGATTATCTCCCCTTTTTGAGGCATGTGATGATGCCATATTATGAAACTTTAATTAAAAATATTCAAATAATAATTTAAATAGTAATACAAGTTTGTAGTGTAGATTGACTATATTTTATATAAGGTACCATAAAAGGTATTTTACATGAAGAACAGATAACTATTTCTCTAAGACTATTTTTTGAGTACATGGATGGTAAATCTAACACAAAAAAATGTATAAATAGCACTGGATCTATAAATGTTTTAAACCGACAGTATTCTAAATAACTAATATATATATGTGACACAAAGAATATATAATTCAAATATTCTGATGATAATATGATACATTAAGTAAAAACAAATGCATGTTAAAATGGCTGCTATCCAAACCACACAATGAACATACTATGATAGATGTGCTAAAATTGTGTGTCTGTTATAAAAAGGATCTGTGCTGAAATTGATAGAAAAACATCAGAAATGAATACAAAAATAGTAAATTTATGTTGATATGGACTTTCATGCAACATTGAAACATTTGTACTCCACAAATGATCAAAGGGTTACCAGCAGAAATACTGTGTATCTGAGCCAATGGTTAACATCATAGGTGTCACTTTCATCAGTGTTCATCAGTAACAGAGTTAAAGGTTTTAGGAAAATTCTTGAAGTTCATCAAAGCATTATCCATCAAATTTGTTTTTAAATAATGCTGAAATCATGTAAGGACAACTCTGCAAGGAGAGATAAGACCTGATGTTTTTGTGACATTTTATAATTGGAAGGTCTTCTACTCATACATTTTATCTTGAACCTTCATATCCAGCCATGATAACAAAAATGTACACATGTTTAATTTCCTTTGACACTCATTTTCAAAAATGCTTCATTGATCTGCATTAGGATAATGACACTGGTACAATTTTCCACAAATAACCACTGTAGATGTCTTATTATTGATGCAATAAACTGCATTAAGTCATAATAAAAAACCCTTGATTCAATAAAGACATTTTAGTGAATACTTCTATTGCTTAATGGCTAATATCCTTAGACATTTTAATCTGAATTTTAAGATTTCTAAATTTGGCATTTATTCAAACAAGTTTCTTGTAATTATTTTCTTTTTTTATTGTTCTTTGGTGTATATATATATACAAATTTTTCATTTTTTTTCTCATCTTTTTTTACTTACTATTGTCTATATGTGTATAAAGTCCTATAGTGAACAGCAACATGCAATTTATTATTTGAACAAGAACATTCATGAAAATGAGCAATATTAAATGGAATGAAGGATACATGTTATATTTATCCTGTCTTTGAGACAATGTATTTGTGGAGTAACCGTATTTACACAATATCTACTATTTTATTACAACACAAAGCCTTTTTTTTTTCATTGAATTAACATAAATTTTCATTATGTGTCAGCCTTTGTCTTACATAATAAGTACATACAGTTTTTATGTTGTTGCCATAACAACTGATATAAAATATGTCAGCTATGAAAGGTACCCTATGAAATTACACAATTGTTAAACATTTATTTATTAAATTTCAATTGCTTGGAAAATTGCTATATTTTATTTTTCAATTGTGAATCAAACAATTAAACAAATGGCAGTAAAAATACAAAAAGCACATGAGTTTTAAAATCTTGTTGACAACAGACTTAAAACAGACATTCATGATCTTTTAATCCAATGGGTAGGTGACACTGTCTATAAATGAGACACTATTTAATAAAAATCAGACTGGTACCCTTTACAACTATAGGATAATTATTCAACCAGGCATAAATCCCACCTTCCCTAAATGATTGCACCAGAGCTACCTGACATTGATTTCCCCAGGTTTTGAATATGCAATAATGTAAATTAAAAATGTTTTCCAACAGATTTAAAGTAAAAAAATCAGTTCAAATGACAGTCAACAAAAATGACAGAGTAATCTCCCTTCAACAATATAGTATATAGTACAAAACAAACAGGTAATTGTAGTTTTTGCCTTCAAGTTTCTTCACATAAAGATAAACAAAACACAAAGTATTATTATTATTTCCATAGCAACACAAATTCTGAATAATCACGACAAAAATGACCCAGATTTAGGTGTAGTACAAAGTTTAACCTTGGTCTTAATGCACGTATGAACATTGATTAAAACTACATACAACAGTCAGTCGTTCAAAAAATTTACTCTTAGATATATCTTTTTACAACAAACAAAAAATCAGAACATTACTTATGCATAATACATGTTGTCTTATTTCTGATTTAACACAAACAAATTAATGAATACAAGGAATCAGACAAAAGAAATATGGAATACAAAGACTATGTTGACAACAAATCTGACATGATATCTCAGTTGTGTTTGTCCAGTTATCTGCTGTGGTTTTCTAACATTTCTTTTACAGTTATTATTTTTTATCCAAGAGAAATCTACATTCGAATGGAGTATTTATTAAAGTCTTATTAAGACCTCCAATGCTTAAGGTAATTAGTCATCTACTATTGATCACACTGAGGTTGTGGGTTCAAGCCATACTTCGGTAAAGGTATGCTTGATTATCACCTTAATTGACAAGGATTGCAGGGGTTTTATCCAGGTAACCCTGGCTTCCTCCCCAACTATCCAAAAAAACTGAATGCCATAATATAGCTGAAAAATTGCTGAAAGTGGCATTAATCCCAATTGCAACAAACACTTTTGTTTATTATTTTGAAATTGACCAGCGAACAGCCTTATTTAAAATGGTTAAAGGTTCAGTAACAACCAATACATCCATGAAGGACTTGTATAACAATATTACAATATTTAATGAATGCGCTAAAGTTCTATCACACAGTTATCACGGCAGCCGTGCAGCACTAGCACTTCCAGTCGTTGTAAATGAAGGCATCTGTTGAGATGCATAATTTTTGATGGACTGTAGACTAAGGAGGCTATTGGCCAATAATTGGTTGTCCTGACGATTTATCGTTGAATGAAATGTCCTTTCTTGAGCATCAGGTTTACGAAAGCTAAAATGGTGGTCATATGGACTCATATAACTTCGAGGTGTCATGGATGATATATGGGGTAACGATGGATTGGTGGATAGGTGGGTGTTTCCATAGGGAAATGTGGGTCCAGATGTACTGACCATATTAGCAGGAAACTGTGGAATTGGCATGAAAGCTGAATTGACCTTCCCACAGTGTGCAGATCCATCTTGTGACCTTTCCTGGATTCGATCCATACTTCGACAGATTTCGGCTTCTATGGAATGGTCCGAAGGCTCCTGTTTGATTGAGCGAGGAGGTCCCATTTTGTTATTGTCTTGATTATGTTTGCTCATATGTCTAGTTAGATACGTCTCCTGAGTGTACGATTTTCCACATAGGTGACAAATATGAGTCTTTAGATGTTTAGTTTCCGAATGTTTTGGGATATGTTCACGTAATCCTTGCTCACTTCCAAAGCACTTGTAACAGCTGTTGCAACGGAACGGCTTGTCAGTCATGTGTGAGCGTGAGTGTGACTGAAGATTAGACAACTGTGAGAAAGCCTTCCCACATCCTGGACTCATACATTTATAAGGTTTCTCACCAGTATGGGTTCTAATGTGCTGTTGGAGATGTGAAAGTTGTGTAAACTTCCGTTCACAGATTTCACACTTGTATGGACGTATACCTAGAATAAAGGAAAGAAAACTCAATATCAATTATCTATAACCATACAAGGAAGTTCATTAGCAAATGGGACATAATCTTACCTATTACAATGTGAGAGCCGTCAGATTGCATAAGTTGTGACAGTTGTGCACTAGTAAACAGTTAACAGTGATCATTAAAAGCAAGTTTTATTAGTGCAGGAAGCAACAGTACTTTGATCATTGAAATGGAAGAAGTGAAAAAAAGATCTTAAGGCAATGAAACAGCTCATCCAAAATGATCTTGATGACAGAGTGATTATTTAGCTACGTCAACCTAGGTCATTATTAATACAACAAACTGAAAAATAACATTCTGTTTCTGGACCTTATTTAGTCCTTTTTTATTTTACCAATATTCACAAAAGAGACTGTTTATCAAAACTCAAAATTTGCCAAAAATGATAGAAAAAAAGACCCCAAGAAATGAGACTTGTCCTGTGTTCTTTATTTACATATATATAACATTTAAGCAAAGAACATTTTGTTCTTTTTCATGATTATTAATTATAAAATAATTAATACAAGGTACGGAGCAATGAATAGTTTCTGGTATATTTGGTCAAGATAATAATACTACAGGTAGTTTCTAGGATGCTTTTACTTCTTCAGTTTTGTGACTACAGTGAAAGGGCCTCTGAGTGGCAGATTTTACAGCGAAGGGGCCTCAGTGCCAGGTTCTACAGTGAAGGGGCCTCTGTGGCAGGTTCTACAGTGAAGGGGCCTCGGTGGCAGGTTCTTCAGTGAAGGGGCCTCTGAGTGGCAGGTTCTTCAGTGAAGGGGCCTCTGTGGCAGGTTATACAGTGAAGGGGCCTCGGTGGCAGGTTCTACAGTGAAGGGGCCTCTGAGTGGCAGGTTCTACAGTGAAGGGGCCTTGGTGGCAGGTTCAACAGTGAAGGGGCCTTTGTGGCAGGTTCTACAGTGAAGGAGCCTCAGTGGCAGGTTCTACAGTGAAGGGGCCTCAGTGGCAGGTTCTACAGTGAAGGGGTCTCAGTGGCAGGTTCTACAGTGAAGGGGCCTCGGTGGCAGGTACTACAGTGAAGGGGCCTCGGTGTCAGGTTCTACAGTGAAGGGGCCCCAGTGGCAGGTTCTAGTGAATGGGCCTTGGTGGCAGGTTCTACAGTGAAGGGGCCTTGGTGGCAGGTTCTACAGTGAATGGGCCTCGGTGGCAGGTTCTACAGTGAAGGGGCCTCTGAGTGGTAGGTTCCACAGTAAAGGGGCCTCAGTGGCAGGTTCTACAGTGAAGGGGCTTCAGTGGCAGGTTTTACAGTGAATGGGCCTCGGTGGCAGGTTTAACAGTGAAGGGGCCTTGGTGGCAGGTTCTACAGTGAATGGGCCTCGGTGGCAGGTTCTACAGTGAAGGGGCCTTGGTGGCAGGTTCTACAGTGAATGGGCCTCGGTGGTAGGTTCTACAGTGAAGGGGCCTCTGAGTGGCAGGTTCTACAGTGAATGGCCTTGGTGGCAGGTTCTACAGTGAATGGGCCTCTAAGTGGCAGGTTCTACAGTAAAGGAGCCTCGGTGGAATGTTCTACAGTGAAGGGGCCTCAGTGGCAGGTTTTACAGTGAATGGGCCTCGGTGGCAGGTTTAACAGTGAAGGGGCCTCTGTGGAAGGTTCTACAGTGAAGGGGCCTCGGCGGCAGGTTCTACAGTGAAGGGGCCTCGGTGGCAGGTTCTACAGTGAAGGGGCTTCTGAGTGGCAGGTTATACAGTGAAGGGGCCTCGGTGGCAGGTTCTACAGTGAAGGGGCCTCTGAGTGGCAGGTTCTACAGTGAAGGGGCCTCGGTGGCAGGTTCTACAGTGAAGGGGCCTTGGTGGCAGGTTCTACAGTGAAGGGGCCTCAGTGACAGGTTCTACAGTGAAGGGGCCTCAGTGGCAGGTTCTACAGTGAAGGGGTCTCAGTGGCAGGTTCTACAGTGAAGGGGCCTCCGTGGCAGGTACTACAGTGAAGGGGCCTCGGTGTCAGGTTCTACAGTGAAGGGGCCCCAGTGGCAGGTTCTAGTGAATGGGCCTTGGTGGCAGGTTCTACAGTGAAGGGGCCTTGGTGGCAGGTTCTTCAGTGAATGGGCCTCGGTGGCAGGTTCTACAGTGAAGGGGCCTCTGAGTGGCAGGTTCCACAGTGAAGGGGCCTCAGTGGCAGGTTCTACAGTGAATGGGCCTCGGTGGTAGGTTCTACAGTGAAGGGGCCTCTGAGTGGCAGGTTCTACAGTGAATGGGCCTTGGTGGCAGGTTCTACAGTGAATGGGCCTCTGAGTGGCAGGTTCTACAGTAAAGGAGCCTCGGTGGAATGTTCTACAGTGAAGGGGCCTCAGTGGCAGGTTTTACAGTGAATGGGCCTCGGTGGCAGGTTTAACAGTGAAGGGGCCTTGATGGCAGGTTCTACAGTGAATGGGCCTCGGTGGCAGGTTCTACAGTGAAGGGGCCTTGGTGGCAGGTTCTACAGTGAATTTCTCAGTTTCCTGCCAAAGGTCAGGGGTCACTATTCAAACTACAGTGAAATTTATAACAGTACCCAATGTATTTGCCACCATTGTATCATGGATTCTCATTATTGAAGGCAATTGAATTGTTTTCTTAAGATTTAATAATAATTTTAATACTGTTTTTTTTTTTTTAATTTTGAATTCAAAACCAAACATTTGTTTAAAAATACAGGACATCTTGTAATTTTTTATCAAATGGCATGCTAACTACTTATAGTTTACATAAGGCTTAATATTCTAAATCTATGATTTCAACTGTTTTGAAATTATATTTCTAAAGTGTTTAATTATGGTGGCCATCTTTGATTTTCTTAATTCTCTAATTAAAAATTTGAACTGTCATAGTTTCAAATTTATCATTCATTGAGCTATCAAGTGCCATTTAACATTTTTCTGGATGATAGTTCTTACAGATAATCTTGGTAGCTCATATGGTGATTATTTAAACTCAATCTATAAACTGTACTCATACGTTTTCTAGATATTGCAGGCTATCATGAAATCCAAATACTTTAGAGAGCATACAAATTTGAGATATTTCAATACATAAAACTTCATTTATACAATTTTTTTTTATTTGAAGACTTCTCTATTTTAGCTGTAGATATTGACTGGTTTTCCTAATCTTAAAGTAAAAAATTGGAAAAATTAAAACTTGTTAACTCCAAAGACGGAGGATTACATTGTAAAAATATATCATTCTAAATATATTTGTTTATGCCTCCACCACATTAACCTATCTCAAGTTTAATCCAGACCAAATTGTTCAATTAAACTTGATTTAAAGAAACACTTGACAGTTCAATTTAGTGTTTATAACCTTTGTGTCTTATTGAAATCTGACAGCAGAATACTATGCCCCTCCCCCCACCATTACAGTAATGTGTATTCAATTCTGACAACAGACTCAATGTACAATCCCTCCTCCCCCCCATCATTACAAGATTTACATTATCAATGGCTGTTATGTAATTTTAATGTATGTGATAATTGTGAGAAACAGCAGTTAATATGTTTTGAATATTTAATGAGGTGATGTCTGGTTCACTTTATTAAATACAATTAACATGTTTCTTAAATGTGCATTTTTCACCAAAAATCAATACAATAATTGTTTGTGTTGGGAAATCAAAAAGCTATCTAAAAACCAAACATATTGAGATGAACTGATGGGAACAAAGTTTATCATGTATGAATGACATATGAACCAAGAGTTATGATTGCACAACCATGTGTTACCAGACATTTATTTATTTTATTCCCCACAGGAATAAGGTCAATATTCGTTGAAAATAGGGTCATATTAAATATTTAGAATGCAAAAGGTGTTCTCCAAATGGTTTCAGTATTTTTCAGTGTAACTGTTTTTTGTTTGTTTGTTTGTTTCTCTGAATGGTGTTTAATACCAGTTTAAACAATTTTCAGCTATATCATGGCATCCAGTTTTTATTGGGGGAGGAAGCCTGAGTACTGTTCAAAACCCAGAACTTCGGTAGGAAAACTTGCAGTCATTGTCAATTAAAATTGGAGAGGAGCGCACCATGCCTGCAGTGATACTCGTATTCACAATCTCAGTGTTGGCAGACCATGTGATAAATAGTAGACGAACTACTTTAACTACTCGGCCACCAAGGCCCCTTTGTTTGTTTGAAGATTTATGCCACTCACATACATGTAAATAATAGTGTCCATCCATAATTGGGGACATAGCTTTAGGACACATTAAACTCCTGACCTATGGCAATTATGATCAATACTGAGCACACCTTGTCTCAAGTCAAGCTTTAGACTCAAAAAATTCAATGTCAGAGATAAACAATCAATGACTAGCTACTTAAGCCACATGGCCACTGTGGCAACAATCAGTAGTACTGATAAATTACTAGCTACCAAGATCACTTGGCCACTGTGTCTATGATCAGTAGAACAGTCAATGGCTAACTACATGTACCAAAACCACTTGTCCACTGTAGCCAGGATCAGTAGAACAGTCAATGATTGCTACCAACACCAGTTGGCCACAATCAATAGAACAGTAAATGACTAGCTACCAACAACACTTGGCCACTGTGGCCACAATCAGTAGATCAGTAAATGACTTGCTACCAACACCACTTAACCACAATCAATAGAACAGTCAATGACTAGCTACCAACACTACTTGGCCATGGTGGCCACAATCGGTAGAGCAGTCAATGACTAGCTACCAACACCACTTGGCCACAATCAATAGAACAGTCAATGACTAGCTACCAACACCACTTGGCCATGGTGGCCACAATCGGTAGAGCAGTCAATGACTAGCTACCAACACCACTTGGCCACAATCAATAGAACAGTCAATGACTAGCTACCAACACCACTTGGCCACTGTGGCCACAATCGATAGATCAGTCAATGGCTAACTACCAACACCACTTGGCCACAATCAATAGAACAGTCAATGACTAGCTACCAACACCACTTGGCCACTGTGACCACAATCAGTAGAACAGTCAATGACTAGCTACCAACACCGCTTGGCCACTGTGGTATGATCAGTAGAACTGATGTGACAATGATGTGACAGAATTCTATTTTTTAAAATATCTGCAAAAAAACCTATTCATAATGAACATGGAAAATCTAACATAATGGGCAAGTAATACTAACAGACCAGGGATTGGTGACTTTATACTCATTAATACAGCTAGTATAGTATGGGATATTGAATTTAACATGTAGTCAATTTCTGAATGACCAAAACTTATAATGAAATATTTCTGAGTGCTATTTAAACAGATGTGCATGTGCCAGCTTGTTAAATGTAAATGTTTTTGTATAAGGTCAATCTTCCAGCTGTTATTTTCTTCCAATGAGGTTTACAGTCAATCTGTATTGACCAATACACTTTTGTAGTCTGTGCAGAATTTTCTAGTAGTTTTTCAGTCTTTTGCAGAATAAGACATGTAGTAAGTGACCTTTCCAGTTTTCAAAACTTATGACACTAAACTAAATTATATTTAACTTAGTTATAAGCATTGTTTTTTATGTCAACTTCAAATAGAACTTTATAATTTAAATATTAAAATGTCAATTCAATGGAAAAATACGGAACATTAATTATTATTTGATTTTCAAGACGACTAACAGTGTTAATGTTTGTAACCTGTTTATATTAATTAAAGTGTTATTAAAGCATTGAAATGTTGGGTTTGATTATCAAAAGTAAGGTAAATTTAGGAAGTGAAATACCCCAAGGAATGGTGAAATTAATTTATTTGTGAAATAAAATAAAAAATGTAAGAGTTTTATTTATTTGTGAAATAAAGTGTGAAAATTTATTTTAAATGTGAAGTTAAATGGAAAAGTAAGAAGATAGTTTATTTGTGACGCTAGTTAAACACGATCAACTGGTCTTCTTCGTGGTTACAAATCTGCTTTGCTTACTGAAATGAAGAGTTACTTTCTGATAGAAAGATTATGTTGCATTGTCATGATATCTTGACTGCACAACGAGAGTGATAGTACATGAAACGCTGACAATGCCCAAAGGCAATATCAAAGTCTGGAGTGCTGTCTTGTATCATGACAATGCCCAAAGGCAATATCAAAGTCTGGAGTGCTGTCTTGTATTATGACAATGCCTAAAGGCAATATCAAAGTCTGGAGTGCTGTCTTGTTTCATGACAATGCCTAAAGGCAATATCAAAGTCTGGAGTGCTGTCTTGTTTCATGACAATGCCCAAAGGCAATACCAAAGTCTGGAGTGCTGTCTTGTATCATGACAATGCCTAAAGGCAATATCAAAGTCTGGAGTGCTGTCTTGTTTCATGACAATGCCTAAAGGCAATATCAAAGTCTGGAGTGCTGTCTTGTATCATGACAATGCCCAAAGGCAATACCAAAGTCTGGAGTGCTGTCTTGTATCATGACAATGCACAAAGGCAATACCAAAGTCTGGAGTGCTGTCTTGTATCATGACAATGCACAAAGGCAATACCAAAGTCTGGAGTGCTGTCTTGTATCATGACAATGCCCAAAGGCAATATCAAGTTAAATGGAAAAGTAAGAAGATAGTTTATTTGTGACGCTAGTTAAACACGATCAACTGGTCTTCTTCGTGGTTACAAATCTGCTTTGCTTACTGAAATGAAGAGTTACTTTCTGATAGAAAGATTATGTTGCATTGTCATGATATCTTGACTGCACAACGAGAGTGATAGTACATGAAACGCTGACAATGCCCAAAGGCAATATCAAAGTCTGGAGTGCTGTCTTGTATCATGACAATGCCCAAAGGCAATATCAAAGTCTGGAGTGCTGTCTTGTATCATGACAATGCCTAAAGGCAATATCAAAGTCTGGAGTGCTGTCTTGTTTCATGACAATGCCTAAAGGCAATATCAAAGTCTGGAGTGCTGTCTTGTTTCATGACAATGCCCAAAGGCAATACCAAAGTCTGGAGTGCTGTCTTGTATCATGACAATGCCTAAAGGCAATATCAAAGTCTGGAGTGCTGTCTTGTTTCATGACAATGCCTAAAGGCAATATCAAAGTCTGGAGTGCTGTCTTGTTTCATGACAATGCCCAAAGGCAATACCAAAGTCTGGAGTGCTGTCTTGTATCATGACAATGCCCAAAGGCAATACCAAAGTCTGGAGTGCTGTCTTGTATCATGACAATGCCCAAAGGCAGTACCAAAGTCTGGAGTGCTGTCTTGTATCATGACAATGCCCAAAGGCAGTACCAAAGTCTGGAGTGCTGTCTTGTATCATGACAATGCCCAAAGGCAATATCAAAGTCTGGAGTGCTGTCTTGTATCATGAAAATGCCCAAAGGCAATATCAAAGTCTGGAGTGCTGTCTTGTATCATGACAATGCACAAAGGCAATACCAAAGTCTGGAATGCTGTCTTGTATCATGACAATGCCCAAAGGCAAATACCGAAGTCTGGAGTGCTGTCTTGTATCATGACAATGCCCAAAGGCAATACCAAAGTCTGGAGTGCTGTCTTGTATCATGACAATGCACAAAGGCAATACCAAAGTCTGGAGTGCTGTCTTGTATCATGACAATGCACAAAGGCAATACTAAAGTCTGGAGTGCTGTCTTGTATCATGACAATGCCCAAAGGCAATATCAAAGTCTGGAGTGCTGTCTTGTATCATGACAATGCCCAAAGGCAATATCAAAGTCTGGAGTGCTGTCTTGTATCATGACAATGCCCAAAGGCAATATCAAAGTCTGGAGTGCTGTCTTGTATCATGACAATGCACAAAGGCAATATCAAAGTCTGGAGTGCTGTCTTGTATCATGACAATGCCCAAAGGCAATATCAAAGTCTGGAGTGCTGTCTTGTATCATGACAATGCCCAAAGGCAATATCAAAGTCTGGAGTGCTGTCTTGTATCATGACAATGCCTAAAGGCAATACCAAAGTCTGGAGTGTTGTCTTGTATCATGACAATGCCCAAAGGCAATATCA
This sequence comes from Limnoperna fortunei, assembly GCA_944474755.1. Taxonomy (NCBI): domain Eukaryota; kingdom Metazoa; phylum Mollusca; class Bivalvia; order Mytilida; family Modiolidae; genus Limnoperna; species Limnoperna fortunei. Next base: position 48,484,492 of record OX104122.1, read on the forward strand.
AAGTCTGGAGTGCTGTCTTGTATCATGACAATGCCCAAAGGCAATATCAAAGTCTGGAGTGCTGTCTTGTATCATGACAATGCCCAAAGGCAATACCAAAGTCTAGAGTGCTGTCTTGTATCATGACAATGCCTAAAGGCAATATCAAAGTCTGGAGTGCTGTCTTGTTTCATGACAATGCCTAAAGGCAATATCAAAGTCTGGAGTGTTGTCTTGTATCATGACAATGCCCAAAGGCAATACCAAAGTCTGGAGTGCTGTCTTGTATCATGACAATGCCCAAATGCAATACCAAAGTCTGGAGTGCTGTCTTGTATCATGACAATGCCCAAAGGCAATACCAAAGTCTGGAGTGCTGTCTTGTATCATGACAATGCCTAAAGGCAATACCAAAGTCTGGAGTGCTGTCTTGTTTCATGACAATGCCCAAATGCAATACCAAAGTCTGGAGTGCTGTCTTGTATCATGACAATGCCCAAAGGCAATACCAAAGTCTGGAGTGCTGTCTTGTATCATGACAATGCACAAAGGCAATACCAAAGTCTGGAGTGCTGTCTTGTATCATGACAATGCACAAAGGCAATACCAAAGTCTGGAGTGCTGTCTTGTATCATGACAATGCACAAAGGCAATACCAAAGTCTGGAGTGCTGTCTTGTATCATGACAATGCCCAAAGGCAATACCAAAGTCTGGAGTGCTGTCTTGTATCATGACAATGCCCAAAGGCAATACCAAAGTCTGGAGTGCTGTCTTGTATCATGACAATGCCCAAAGGCAATATCAAAGTCTGGAGTGCTGTCTTGTATCATGACAATGCCCAAAGGCAATACCAAAGTCTGGAGTGCTGTCTTGTATCATGACAATGCCCAAAGGCAATACCAAAGTCTGGAGTGCTGTCTTGTATCATGACAATGCCCAAAGGCAATACCAAAGTCTGGAGTGCTGTCTTGTATCATGACAATGCACAAAGGCAATACCAAAGTCTGGAGTGCTGTCTTGTATCATGACAATGCCCAAAGGCAATACCAAAGTCTGGAGTGCTGTCTTGTATCATGACAATGCCCAAAGGCAATACCAAAGTCTGGAGTGCTGTCTTGTATCATGACAATGCCCACTGTATGAGCAATCATTATATTTTTTTCATTGAAAGAACAAAATTTTTTTAGACTATCATTTTTTTCTGTAGTTTTTTGCTGTATGATTTTGAATGTTGTTTTAATGATGTGTCATTCTTGAGCATTTTTTAGACTATATACAGGTCATTTTCACAACTTCAAATGACATTTTTTCTCTATTGTTGTATACGTACATATTACTTTAAACTAATTAAAAATAAACACTTTGTGTTGCTTGTTTCTGGAGAGGGCATTTAGCCTCCACACAATAATGTCCACACCCCCATGGGCTTTATCTTGAACAAATAAAGTTCTAAGGTCAAATTACTGCAGACCTTGTTTTATCAAACTGTTCTACTAATCCATATGGGACTATTCCAAACCAGTTTATGCCCTTTTTGTCCTGTTTTTTCATGAATTTTTGGTAATTAGTTCTCCTGTCTACCAGTGATTACTTAAGGTTTTTGTCAAATTTATTTTCTCTTCATATACTGTACAACCTATACAAATGAAGCTGCTCATGTAACAACATCCAAACATTCAGTCATGTTTTTGAAAAGACGTCAGTTTGGGACCAGAGGCCAAAGTAATCAGACTAATTACCAAGAGGCCAAAGTAATCAGGCTGATAACCAGCAGCCAAAGTAATCAGGCTAATTACCAGGAGGCCAAAGTAATCAGGCTTATTACCAAGAGGCCAAAGTAATCAGGCTTATTACCAAGAGGCCAAAGTAATCAGACTAATAACCAGAAGACAAAGTAATCAGGCTAATAACCAGAAGACAAAGTAATCAGACTAATTACCAAGAGGCCAAAGTAATCAGACTAATTACCAAGAGGCCAAAGAAATCATGCTAATTACCAGGAGGCCAAAGTAATCAGGCTTATTACCAAGAGGCCAAAGTAATCAGGCTGATTACCAGGAGGCCAAAGTAATCAGGCTAATTAACAAGTGGCCAAAGTAATCAGACTAATTACCAAGAGGCCAAAGTAATCAGGCAAATTATCAGGAAGCAAAAGTAATCAGGCAAATTATCAGGAAGCAAAAGTAATCAAGCTAATCGACAAGAGGCCAAAGTAATCAGGCTTATTACCAGGTGGCTAAAGTAATCAGGCTAATTATCAGGAAGCAAAAGTAATCAGGCTAATCAACAAGAGGCCAAAGTAATCAGGCAAATTACCAAGAGGCCAAAGTAATCAGACTTATTACCAAGAGGCCAAAGTAATCAGACTTATTACCAAGAGGCCAAAGTAATCAGACTTATTACCAAGAGGCCGAAGTAATCAGGCTGATTACCAGGAGCCAAAGTATTCAGACTAATTACCAGGAGGCCAAAGTAAACAGGCAAATTACCAAGAGGCCAAAGTAATCAGGCTAATTACCAAGAGACCAAAGTAATCAGACTAATTACCAAGAGGCCAAAGTAATCAGGCTGATTACCAGCAGCCAAAGTAATCAGGCTAATAACCAGGAGGCCAAAGTAATCAGGCTTATTACCAAGATGCCAAAGTAATCAGGCTAATTATCAGGAAGCAAAAGTAATCAGGCTAATCAACAAGAGGCCAAAGTAATCAGGCTTATTACCAAGAGGCCAAAATAATCAGGCTAATTACTAGGAGACAAAGTAATCAGGCTAATAACCAGGAGGCCAAAGTAATCAGGCAAATTACCAAGAGGCCAAAGTAATCAGACTTATTACCAAGAGGCCAAAGTAATCAGACTTATTACCAAGAGGCCGAAGTAATCAGGCTGATTACCAGGAGCCAAAGTATTCAGACTAATTACCAGGAGGCCAAAGTAAACAGGCAAATTACCAAGAGGCCAAAGTAATCAGGCAAATTACCAAGAGGCCAAAGTAATCAGACTAATTACCAAGAGGCCAAAGTAATCAGGCTGATTACCAGCAGCCAAAGTAATCAGGCTAATTACCAGGAGGCCAAAGTAATCAGGCTTATTACCAAGATGCCAAAGTAATCAGGCTTTTACCAGGAGGCCAAAGTAATCAGGCTAATTACCAGGAGACAAAGTAATCAGGCTTATTAACAAGTGGCCAAAGTAATCAGGCTAATTATCAGGAAGCAAAAGTAATCAGGCAAATTATCAGGAAGCAAAAGTAATCAGGCAAATCAACAAGAGGCTAAAGTAATCAGGCTTATTACCAGGTGGCTAAAGTAATCAGGCTAATTATCCGGAAGCAAAAGGAATCAGGCTAATCAACAAGAGGTCAAAGTAATCAGGCTTATTACCAAGAGGCCAAAGTAATCAGACAAATTACCAGGAGCAAAAGTAATCAGGCTAATCAACAAGAGGTCAAAGTAATCAGGCTCATTACCAAGAGGCCAAAGTAATCAGGCTAATTACCAAGAGGCCAAATTAATCAGGTTAACTGCCAAGAGGTCGAAGTAATCAGGCTGATTACTAGGAGCCAAAGTAATCATGCATATTATCAAGAGGCCAAAGTAATCAGCCTAATTACTAGGAGACAAAGTAATCAGGTAAATTACCAAGAGGCCAAAGTAATAAGGCTTATTACCAAGAGGCCTATCTAATCAGGCTAATTACCAGGAGCCAAAGTAATAAGGCAAATTGCTAGGAGGCCAAAGTAATCAGGCTAATTACCAAGAGGCCTATGTAATCAGGCTAATTACCAGGAGCCAAAGTAATAAGGCAAATTACTAGGAGGCCAAAGTAATCAGGCTAATTACCAGGAGGCCAAAGTAATCAGGCTTATTACCAGGAGCCAAAGTAATCAGGCTTATTACCAGGAGCCAAAGTAATCAGGCTGATTACCAAGAGGCCAAAGAAATCAGGCTTATTACCAAGAGGCCAAAGTAATCAGGCTAATTACCATGAGGTCAAAGTAATCAGGCTAATTTCCAAGAGGCCAAAGTAATCAGGCTTATTACCAAGAGGCCAAAGTAATCAGGCTAATTACCAGGAGACAAAGTAATCAGGCTTATTACCAAGAGGCCAAAGTAATCAGGATAATTACCAGGAGCCAAAGTAATCATGCTTATTTCCAAGAGGCCAAAGTAATCAGGCTTATTAACGAGTGGCCAATGTAATCAGACTAATTACCAGGAGGTCAAAGTAATCAGGCTTTTTACCAAGAGGCCAAAGTAATCAGGCTAATTACCATGATGCCAAAGTAATCAGGCTAATTTCCAAGAGGCCAAAGTAATCAGGCTTATTAACAAGTGGCCAAAGTAATCAGACTAATTACCAGGAGGCCAAAGTAATCAGGCTTATTACCAGGAGCCAAAGTAATCAGGCTTATTACCAAGAGACCAAAGTAATCAGGCTAACTAACAAGAGGCCAAAGTAATCAGGCTAATTACAAAGAGGCAAAAGTTATCTGGCTTATTACCAGGAGGCCAAAGTAATCAGGCTTATTACCAAGGAAACTATCATATTACCCTGCAATCTCATATAGCATTTTAACATTTATCCTGTATTTGCCAGCTATAAGAACCTAGGCATAGAATAAAGCAAAAGTGTTTAAAATCTAGTGACCTGCTAGGCTATTGACTTAAAACTTTAAGTGGTCATGCCAGATTTAGGGCAATAGGCTACTAGGTTCCTGTTAATTGGATCAATTTGGAACAATTGAAAAAACATTTTAGGTGAGACCAACCAAAGGGTAGTCTGCCACTGTTACACATGGAAACTTGTGGTATACTGCATGCAGCTGGTTTCAGCGTCCGCTTACATATTGAGAATTATTACCTACCAGCATGTATTCTGTTGTGTTGTGAAAGATATGAAGAGTTGGCAAAACACTTCTGACACTGCGGACATCTGTAAGGCTTTGTCTCCTGTCTGTGTAACTGCTGACTGTGTATCAACATGTCTGATTTTGTGTTAAACACCTGAAAAATGTAAAAATAAAAATAAAAATTCTTTGCTAAACACCTTAAACACATATACATAAAAATGACAAATCCTTTGTAAAACACCTGAAACACACATAATACCCAATTAAAAAGGACAAGCCCTTGGCATTATTTATACACAGATTATAACAGGAGCAAAAAACTAAATAAATCTGTAAGCTAATGCTCACTAGTGATTACCCAGCTTTCCCAAAAAGTATGAGGAAAACAGGAAGTAGATGACCAAGGAATATAAAATCACTTTACACCATATGTTACTAAAGCAATATGATAATTTTGACTTATCCTAGAAAATTTACCTTTGTTTCAAATTAAGTGACACTTCTGTCCCCTATAAAAATGCACACTCTGAACATTCTGTCAAAATTTCACAATAGGTTTCATTGCCTATAAGAAAGAACGCTCAACCTGAAGTCCAAGTGGTCTAAAAATCTACTTTCACTTTCTATTTCAGTCCAAAAATAGTGCTTGTCCCTAAATGACTCTCAACATTTTTATGTTCATTTAAAACCATTAAAATTTATTCTCAAGTTTCCTAGAATATTCAGCTTTTTTTCAAAAATACTAAATTTATTCTGGTATCATGTGCGGTTCGAATTCTATATGATGCAAGAGTGAACCTGTCTGTTGAATAGTACTACTTTTACGTACAACCTCTGGACTGGTTCCCAGTATTTGGTGGTCCTACACCTATAATAGTCTGTAAAGGGGAGGTAACTGTAGATGTACTGGATGGAATCATTCTAATGAGGCTTCTATATTATAATAGTCTGTTAAGGGGAGGGCACTGTAGATGGACTGGATGGAATCATTCTATTGAGGCTTCTATCTAATAATAGTCTGTTAAGGGGAGGTCACTGTAGATGGACTGGATGGAATCATTCTAATGAGGCTTCTATCTAATAATAGTCTGTTAAGAGGAGGTCACCCTAGATGGACTGGATCTTTATTATTAAACAGATGCTTTTAAAAACTAGTTAACTGTTAAATAAGACAAGGAGTCATAATATATGTACACAGCAATTCTCTATACAAATCCTTAATTGCATAAGCTTTCCCAGCTTTGACAATTGGTTGAGCATGTTTGGACACCTGTTAATGGGGCATAGTTAGAGCAATAATACAGTCAAAGATTAAATGAGGACATTATCAAAAGTGATGCAAAAAATGCATTGTAATGGGTTCCTGAACACAAAACAAAGGGTATATTCAAGAGAATTACATTTACATACATATCACGTCCAAAATTCTATGACAGCTCTATTTTATAACATGACCAACACATTTATTTTTTAAATTAAAGAATGTATTGTACATATCTTGTTGTTGTTGTCAGTATAATCCACTGTTATGAAATGCATTACTGTAAATTGTAATTTCTTTTAATTGGATTCTTCCTGAGAAAAAACATTACTGATCAATTATTATTCCACTGATACAGTATAACCTTAATATGAATTTATTTAACATATGAATCTGAATTTTAAAATATATAACATTCACAAAGTAAATGTAGTAGCATTAATCAAAAATATGGATTGACATATAAGTTTACTACTGGCAGCCAATGAGAATCATTTTCTTAATTAACCTTTTTCGAACAATTTATAAGTCAATCAATAAAAATCTTTGAAATTATGTTAAGATTTATTTGCATTTATAACTTAAATGGAATTCCCCATGCCTTTCAAACCTCTGTACCATAAACAGAACTTTCTAATTACAACATCATAGAGAGTGTTGCGTAATAGCATTACATTACATAATTCTGGGGTTTTCAATCAATATCATCTACAGTCAACCCTTGTCAACTAGAAACACAACCAATATAGTTTCATTTGGTTCAAATCCTTCATTTATCAGGTACTCCGGCTTCCTCCCCCTGGTCACAATGATATATATTTTTTATATAGCTGAAAAATTGTTCAAAGTGGTGTTAAACCTCATTTAAATAAAACAAATCATCTATCTTTTTAAAAGCCCACATAATTTGTACTTTTAACACAGGCCGCAGATTATTAGACATTTTCCTTTTGGGGGTTGTTTTTTTTCAAATTTTGAATTCTGGTTCCAGGTTCAATAGGTCGAGACATTTTTTATTGCAATGTATGCATTTCCCATTATAACCCTGAAGTTAATACCACACTATTACCCTTATCTACCATTATAACCCTGAAAGAAAACCACACCTTTATCTCCAATAAAACATCAAGTAAATGTCATACTATTGCCCTTTCTCTACCATTATAACCCTGAAGTAAAAACCAGACTTAAAAATGCATACAACCCAGTTCATTTTTAAAAAGCTGTTCAGTAGGTTCAAACAACAAAACTACTGTAAACTAAGGAAAAACGAGAAACTCAGATCTGAGGAATTAGCATTGGCCCTTCTACAAGTGGCATTTATGGGGTTTAACTAAATAGCATCTGCTGGGATTAACTTGGCACCTGCTGGGACTACCTCGGTGCCCACTGGGATTAACTTGGCATCCTGCTGGGATTAACACGGTGCCCTCTGGGATTAACCACCCTGCTGGGACTAACTCAGTGCCCACTGGGATTAACTTGGCACCCTGCTGGGATTAACGTGGTGCCCCTGGGATTAACTTGGCACCCTACTAGAATTAACTTAGCACCCTGCAGGGTTTAATTTGGTACCTGCTGGGTTTAACATGGCACCTTGCCGGGCGTAACTTGACATTACCCAGGCTTACTTGTAAGAACTCAGTACTACATGTAACTTTATATAAATCAATGAAGCAAGTTGCATTATAACAATATCATGTATCCTATAAGATACTGGCATTGTTTCCCATTAATCATGATCACACAGTTCATGCAAACATCAAAGAAAGCCAGTAACCATGGGTTGATTAAAATTTAAATTTCAATACATGTAAACATTCTAATTTATTTCTAGATGTAGTGTGAATGTGACACAAGTCATTTTTGAAATTTCAGACACATTTTTAGTTCTATATATTGCGATACTGACAACTGACAAAGGAGTCCACATAATCATGTCCTTCCAATGACATTTCATTAAAAATTTGTGCTTTTCAGAGTTGTTTAATTGTTTCAGCTTTATTCAGACCTCTGCATTAATCCTGGTCACCCTTGCAACAAACTACTCTTATCCTGAATTAGTACCTGCAAGATGTAATATCTGGAAAAAGGAAAGTTTTTGGATGTAGAGACAGAAACTGAGACAGCCTCATGGGGCAAGATGTCACTCTGATCAAGATGTCTGTAAAGACATTCAAAACTGCATATAAGTAAGCATAATTTTAGATTTGTCAGCATAATGTAAGTGATATCTCATCATTAATGCAGAGGAAAGTCAGTGATGCTTGTGCAAAAAGTCAATGATATGTCCATATTAAGTAGTGACATTCTATCATAGTCAGAGATATGTCAGCATAAAGTAGTGACATTCTATCATAGTCAGTGATTTGTCAGCATAAAGTATTGACATTCTATCATAGTCAGTGATATGACAGCATAAAGTAGTGACATTCCATCATAGTCAGAGATATGTCAGCATAAAATAGTGACATTCCATCATAGTCAGAGATATGTCAGCATAAAGTAGTGACATTCTATCATAGTCAGTGATATGTCAGCATGAAGTAGTGACATTCTATCATAGTCAGAGATATGTCAGCATAAAGTAGTGGCATTCTATCATTGTCAGAGATATGTCAGCATAAAGTAGTGACATTCAATCATAGTCAGAGATATGTCAGCATAAAGTAGTGACATTCTATCATAGTCAGAGATATGTCAGCATAAAATAGTGACATTCCATCATAGTCAGAGATATGTCAGCATAAAGTAGTGACATTCTATCATAGTCAGTGATATGTCAGCATAAAGTAGTGACATTCTATCATAGTCAGAGATATGTCAGCATAAAGTAGTGACATTCTATCATAGTCAGAGATATGTCAGCATAAAATAGTGACATTCTATCATAGTCAGAGATATGTCTGCATAAAGTAGTGACATTCTATCATAGTCAATGATATGTCAGCATAAAGTAGTGACATTCTATCATAGTCAGAGATATGTCAGCATAAAGTAGTGACATTTTATCATAGTCAGTGATATGTCAGCATAAAGTAGTGACATTCTATCATAGTCAGTGATATGTCAGCATAAAGTAGTGACATTCTATCATAGTCAGAGATATGTCAGCATAAAGTAGTGACATTCCATCATAGTCAGAGATATGTCAGCATAAAGTAGTGACATTCTATCATAGTCTGAGATATGTCAGCATAAAATAGTGACATTCCATCATAGTCAGAGATATGTCAGCATAAAGTAGTGACATTCTATCATAGTCAGTGATATGTCAGCATAAAGTAGTGACATTCTATCATAGTCAGAGATATGTCAGCATAAAGTAGTGACATTCTATCATAGTCAGAGATATGTCAGCATAAAATAGTGACATTCTATCATAGTCAGAGATATGTCAGCATAAAGTAGTGACATTCTATCATAGTCAGTGATATGTCAGCATAAAGTAGTGACATTTTATCATAGTCAGTGATATGTCAGCATAAAGTAGTGACATTCTATCATAGTCAGAGATATGTCAGCATAAAGTAGTGACATTCCATCATAGTCAGAGATATGTCTAACATGTAATACCATGGTAACATGATCACAGATTTGTCAAACACTGTCGTCTGGTCATACCCTTACATGTATTACCATGGTAACATGATAACAGATTTGTCAAACACTGACGTATGGTCATACCCTTACATGTATTGCCATGGTAACATGATCACAGATTTGTCAAACACTGTCGTCTGGTCATATCATTACATGTATTGCCATGGTAACATGATCACAGATTTGTCAAACACTGATGTATGGTCATACCCTTACATGTATTGCCATGGTAACATGATCACAGATTTGTCAAACACTGTCGTCTGGTCATATCATTGCATGTATTGCCATGGTAACATAATCACAGATTTGTCAAACACTGACATCTGGTCATACCTGTACATGTATTACCATGGTAACATGATCACAGATTTGTCAAACACTGACATCTGGTCATACCCTTACATGTATTGCCATGGTAACATGATCACAGATTTGTCAAACACTGACGTATGGTCATACCCTTACATGTATTGCCATGGTAACATGATCACAGATTTGTCAAACAGTCATCTGGTCATACTCTTAAATGTATTGCCATGGTAACATGATCACAGATTTGTCAAACACTGACGTCTGGTCATACATGTAGATGTATTGTTATGGTAACATAATCACAGATTTGTCAAACACTGTCATCTGGTCATATCATTGCATGTATTGCCATGGTAACATAATCACAGATTTGTCAAACACTGTCGTCTGGTCATACCCTTACATGTATTATCATGGTGACATGATCAGATTTGTCAAACACTGTCGTCTGGTCATACCTGTACATGTATTGCCATGGTAACATAATCACAGATTTGTCAAACACTGTCGTCTGGTCATACCCTTACATGTATTATCATGGTGACATGATCAGATTTGTCAAACACTGTCGTCTGGTCATACCCTTACATGTATTGCCATGGTAACATAATCACAGATTTGTCAAACACTGTCGTCTGGTCATACCCTTACATGTATTATCATGGTGACATGATCAGATTTGTCAAACACTGTCGTCTGGTCATACCTGTACATGTATTGCCATGGTTACATGATCACAGATTCGTCAAACACTGACGTCTGGTCATACCTGTACATGTATTGCCATGGTAACATGATCACAGATTCGTCAAACACTGATGTATGGTCATACATGTAGATGTATTGCCATGGTAACATGATCACAGATTCGTCAAACACTGATGTATGGTCATACCCTTACATATATTGCCATGGTAACATGATCACAGATTTGTCAAACACTGTCGTCTGGTCATACCCTTACATGTATTACCATGGTAACATGATCACAGATTTGTCAAACACCGCATCTGGTCATATCTGTACATGTATTGCCATGGTAACATGATCACAGATTTGTCAAACACTGACATCTGGTCATAACTGTACATGTATTACCATGGTAACATGATCACAGATTTGTCAAACACTGACGTCTGGTCATACATGTAGATGTATTGCCATGGTAACATGATCACAGATTTGTCAAACACTGTCATCTGGTCATATGTATTGCATGTATTGCCATGGTAACATGATCACAGATTTGTCAAACACTGACATCTGGTCATATCTGTACATTTATTGACATGGTAACATGATCACAGATTCGTCAAACACAGACGTCTGGTCATACCTGTAAATGTTTTACCATGGTAACATGATCACAGATTTGTCAAACATGGACGTCTGGTCATACCTGTAGATGTATTACCATGGTAATATGATCACAGATTTGTCAAACACAGATGTCTGGTCATACCCTTACATGTAACATGATCACAGATTTGTCAAACACTGTCGTCTGGTCATACCTGTACATGTATTACCATGGTAACATGATCACAGATTTGTCAAACACAGATGTCTGGTCATACCTGTACATGTATTACCATGGTAACATGATCACAGATTTGTCAAACACAGATGTCTGGTCATACCTGTACATGTATTACCATGGTAACATGATCACAGATTTGTCAAACACAGATGTCTGGTCATACCTACACATGTATTACCTGATCACACATTTTACACTGATAGGATTTGCCAGGCTTAATATTATTAGGTTTCACTGGCTGGGGTACAACTAACGGTGTGTTATTAGTCGGTGTGGATGGACTACTGAGACTTCCAGAATTGCTACGGAAACTTCCAGTGCTTCCAGTACTACCATGACGTAACATTCCCGGCTCATGGTTGGTCATATCAGAGTTGATATTCCCTGAAATATAAATACAAAGTCCTTACATTCTATGAAAAAAATAACTGTTCTATTGGTTTTTGATAGAACTAAATTGGATATATCAGCTTTTCCGCTTACACTGAAAAGCTTCTTCGGGTTAGCATTTTTCATATATTTATGGTCCTAAGGCACATGTTGTTGTTTACCTCACATCTTGCAATGCTTGCTAATACATGTTTTTGGAATGACACAAATTGTGTACACATGTTGAGAAATAAAGGGTCTAACACCAGTGGGATGGTAAGAAGGGAAAATCTCAAGTGAAAAGATTTCTGGTCTCCACCGAGGCTCTGCCGAATTGGACACCAAAAGAAATCTTTTACGCTGGTGTATGAGATTTTCGCGTCTAGCCCCTCCACCATTATTTGATTCTATTTCTCACTAATTCGTGAAAAAAATCTGGTGCTGTTCTGTTGGAAGATGTCAACAAATAAAATAGAGTTATCTACCCTAAAAAAAATCATCAGTGTATATTTTGTAAACATGTTTTTTTTTCATGTGTACTACATGTACTATCATATTGTGGTATAAATTGGTCCCGGAAGCTCAGATATGTTGCATCTATGCTTATAATTTAAAAGGCAGTGTAAACAAACTCAACAAAAGCAAATATTTTATGTTTTTTTATTGCTGCTGAACCGATAGCTGATGTCATGATACACTTTTACGGGAAAAGTAGCATGAAATTCTTATTCTTCATTTAAGTGAGAATTACATATAACTTGCACACATGTGCTTGCTTTACACTATTTATAGTATGACCTTTAACACACTACAGGGTATGATTTCAATAAAAGACTAGCATGATGTTAGTCCCAACAGCTGGGCTTTACAACAATTGATTTCAATTATATTTTCTAAATTAATTTGATTTCCAAAATGTAAATTTTTTTAGAGAAGTAAATTTTCCAGACCAAAAATTTTCTTTTATTTTTTAAATAAATAGACAATACTGCTTTACTGCAAGTTTGTAGCCTATAGAATAAATTAAAACATTAAAAAATGATTAGATGGGAATTCATTTTAATACTGTTTAAGTATTATTTTTTGTGTGGGGCAAATTAAGTGTTTTGTTTCAGAAAACGTGCAAGTTTATTTGTGCGAAATGTAATTTTTGTGGTCCCAAATCAGAATGAATACCTATATTATTGTTCCTACTATTTCTTGGGTTTTTATTTTTGCATTCCAACTTTTACCACGAATATTGCCTAAATTAAATCACTGCGAAAAAAACATATACTTAGGAATAAAGTAATGGACTATTTTATTTCAAAAACATACAGACTGTAAGTCATTAAATGTCATTGGTAACCATAAATATAACATCTTATTTGGAATTTAGATAAAAAAACTTGTATGAAACTGTTAAAAATGGCAACAAGAATTATGAAAAAATTATTTAAAAAATATGGCTAGTCCTCAAAAAAGGTGAATATTGCTTGCAATAAAAAAAAGTAAAAATAATGAGAAAATAATAAAATAAAATACAATTAAAATGAAAAATTAACTCCATAAATAAATAAGATGACTTAATATAACAAGACTTCAGTGCATAGCAGGACAACCTAATTATGTTGAATTTCTGAAGAGTAGGCAACATACTGTCCTGGCTAATACATGTCAACTTTAGCAGAACAAAGGCTGTTTTTTTTTCAGGATAATTTTACATCAAGAAACTGTGCCATTTTAGGTTATTAAAATTTGCATATAAGATACCATGCATGAAGTAAAAACAAAATGTATAAATGCATAAAATCAATTTTCTTCTATCTTTGTATCACAGATGTTTCCAATTCATCTGCATAATCATACTCAATGACATAACACATTGTATACTTTAAAACAAAAGATTTATTTAGGAAAATATAAGTAAATTTCATTTTAATTTCTGTATACCAGTAATACAAAAAATTGTCATCAGAATTTTAGACCAAAATAAAAACTATCCAGCTGATAATTAGAGGGGGTGGTGTTTGTAAAAGTACCTGCTGATAATGGGTAGGTGGTGGGGTGGATGGTTTACAAAAGTACCTGCTGATAATAGGCAAGGGAGGGGGTGGGGTATATGGTTTACAAAAGTACCTGCTGATAAAAGGCAAGGGAGGGGGTGGGGTGGATGGTTTACAAAAGTACCTGCTGATAAAAGGCAAGGGAGGGGGTGGGGTGGATGGTTTACAAAAGTACCTGCTGATAATTGGCAAGGGAGGGGGTGGATGGTTTACAAAAGTACCTGCTGATAAAAGGCAAGGGAGGGGGTGGGGTGGATGGTTTACAAAAGTACCTGCTGATAATTGGCAAGGGAGGGGGAGGGGGTGGATCGTTTACAAAAGTACCTGCTGATAATAATCAAGGGAGGGGGAGGGGGTGGATGGTTTACAAAAGTACCTGCTGATAATTGGTAAGGGAGGGGGAGGGGGAGGGGGTGGATGGTTTACAAAAGTACCTGCTGATAATTGGCAAGGGAGGGGGAGGGGGTGGATGGTTTACAAAAGTAAATGCTGATAATAGTCATGGGAGGGGGAGGGGGTGCATGGTTTACAAAAGTACCTGATGACAAAAGGCAAGGAAGAGGGAGGGGTTGGATGGTTTACAAAAATACTACAATCATATCCCCTGATTGAATCCCATATGAAACTAACCACTTTCAAACCATTTTTAGAATAGGAGGAAAAAAGTATCTGTAATTACCCCTAATCCATTACCAGGCATTTCTGGACAAGTGTCACCAAGGACGTGTCCACTGGTCAATATTTATTTTATTTTCTATATTATAACGTAACAGTGTTTAATTGTCAAATTTATTGTTTGCATAAAATATTTGAAACCATATTGTAACAAATATAAAATATATCATAATTCTTAATTAATATTTCAGAATCTGAATCTTTGTGAATATTATATACAATTAATGTTGAACTCTATGTATCTTTCTTATTATGATGAGTTCAATCGCTGTAACCAAAAATAACACCTCTTCCACCCCAAAACATACAGTACTTATTATGATCAATTTAAAATGTGCATTATTAATTTTAGAAGAAAATGTAACACATGAAAATTTGATAACCAGTAACGTTTAAACAGATCTAATTGAAGTTACATGATAACATTTGTTTATAAATATTTGCAAATATAACTTTAATTATTTAATTCTGCCTAAACTTTATATATTTCTTAGTTGAAATAATTTTAGTATTAAAAACTAAGTGTGATAAAAATAAAAATACTACAAAATCACACAGATTTAACTGAGTTGTTGTTCATTTTGTATATATCCATTGGATAAACTATTTCCTACTCATTACTCCATAGCAGTATAACTATTTCCCTAGAATGTAACCAGTTCGATCAGTTCCCCCCATCTACAGAAGTTCTGTTATACACATCTTCACTAGCCAAGGGTTGCGATCAGTTCCCCCCATCTACAGAAGTTCTGTTATACACATCTTCACTAGCCAAGGGTTGCGATCAGTTCCCCCCATCTACAGAAGTTCTGTTATACACATCTTCACTAGCCAAGGGTTGCGATCAGTTCCCCCCATCTACAGAAGTTCTGTTATACACATCTTCAGTAGCCAAGGGTTGCGATCAGTTCCCCCCATCTACAGAAGTTCTGTTATACACATCTTCACTAGCCAAGGGTTGCGATCAGTTCCCCCCATCTACAGAAGTTCTGTTATACACATCTTCACTAGCCAAGGGTTGCGATCAGTTCCCCCCATCTACAGAAGTTCTGTTATACACATCTTCACTAGCCAAGGGTTTGCGATCAGTTCCCCCCATCTACAGTAGTTCTGTTATACACATCTTCACTAGCCAAGGGTTGCGATCAGTTCCCCCCATCTACAGAAGTTCTGTTATACACATCTTCACTAGCCAAGGGTTGCGATCAGTTCCCCCCATCTACAGAAGTTCTGTTATACACATCTTCACTAGCCAAGGGTTGCGATCAGTTCCCCCCATCTACAGAAGTTCTGTTATACACATCTTCACTAGCCAAGGGTTGCGATCAGTTCCCCCCATCTACAGAAGTTCTGTTATACACATCTTCACTAGCCAAGGGTTTGCGATCAGTTCCCCCCATCTACAGAAGTTCTGTTATTCAATACTAGAATTATTACATGAATATTTTTGTAATAATGTTCATGGCTGAAAATCATTTGAAATGCAATCTTGTTCAATATTATATTCTGCTCCAAACAAATCATTATTATAACTCTATATGATAGTGTCATGGGTGTTTTCATATTGGACATCATGCCAATACAGCAATATCCTTGACCCCATATGACTTACCTTGGACATATACAGGTCCAAATTATGAAAACGCCCATTTAATAACACTACAATACTGAATACTTACAATAAAATCACTTAATTTGCCAATATTTATTTTTTATTTTTAACCAAAATACATGCATAATACCATTAACAGTTACTTTACAATAAGATAAATGAATAAAAAACCGACACAAGTACAAAGAAAGGAAATATTGCATTCTGGGAAAACATTTCTATGCTACAAGTCAATTTGTTCACATTGATGTGTTTATTTTTCTCCCACAAACATATTTTCACAGTTTACTGTCATTTAACTCCACATAATATACATTTAGTCTGTCCTGAAAATTTTAGGTACTTACATTACAAAGAAAAAAATGGCTGCCAAGGACATGTCAAAGGAGTCAATTTTATACATAAATTACAGTAAAAGGTACTTTCTGATAGTTGTAAGTCCTTTAATGTTTACACCTGACATCCAAGACTGGTTGATTGATTGTTGGCTTAATGTACAGTGAGTGAAATTTCAGCTATATGTTAGTTGAGCCTGTTCCAAACATATAATTTTAACCCTCTGAAAACAGCTTTTCATGTCATGCCAAATGTTAAACTTCTTAATAATCAAATAATGTGGCCAATATAACCAGAAATTTTGGCTGAAATGATCAGTACTCACTGAAACTAACAAAATGCCTCTTTTATTTTTAAAATCTTTGTTTACAGGCTGTTTAAAATATACTGCCAAATATTACATTTTTCAACCAATAATGATTAAACTTTTAATGTTTATCAAAGCCACAACATCCTATAGGAAACCTCTTTACATATTGTTTTGTCAGAAATTCTAAGACATTTCATAATACTTGTATTCACAATGGACACAATATTGCCACCTATAATGGGTATTTTTATCACAAGGAACCAGTAGAATTTCCCCTTTGCTCCTGCATAACCAGATAATCCAGACAAGAAATGTGGAATGTGTTATACAATACCAAAACTCAATAACCAATAACAATACAGATATTAGATTTTGAATGTACAAAATGTTCTATTCAGATAATAAATACATAGTCTTAATACTCAAATATATACTTCAAATTGTCAATACTTGAAATATATGTTTAATTATTTAATTTTGTACTCATTTATTATTTCTCTGATGAATTACTACCATATTCCTATTAAAATGGAAAAAATTCTTTGTCATTTAAACTTTATTCACCATTATGTAGCAGGTGTTCTTCAATAGTCTTATTTTAAAAACTATTTAACATATAGCAACAGGACTGAGTGACAGATACTGATCACCAAAGTCGACAATTTATTTCCACTGATCGTGGGCCTCAGTGGCTGAGTGGTTTGTCTACAATTGATCATGTGGTCTGTCAACACTGAGGTTGCAGGTTTGAGTCTCACTGCTGGATGGGTGCACTCAATTCCAATAAAGGATTGCTAGTTTTCTCCAGATACTCCAGCTTCATCCCCCCCAATAAAAACTGGAAGCAATAATATAGCTGAAAATGCTGAAAGTGGCATTAAACACCATTCAAAATAATCAAAACAAAATCCACCAATATGGTGTCACACCATGAGAACACGCATTTTGTCCATTATGTACTTCAACGTGTGGTAACCAGATCTGGCAGATGATAATCCAATGCTATTGCTTTCTCAAGTTAATAGATTGACTGAGACAGAATGATTACTATTTAAATACAAGTTTCTATAAAGTTTGTGTGGTATACCTTAGTGTGTTATCAATCACTACAGATTTTGAGTTCAAAAGATTAATATTTTGTCATTTTTGGCTGAAAGATTTTGAAGAGATCGAGTTAAAATTTCATTATTTGTTTGTCTGAGTGGTGTATAGCACCACATTAGCAATTGTTCAGCCATACCAGTGTAGTTTTTTTTTTTCGGGGGTGGGGGGGTGGGGGTGGGGGGGGGTGGGGGGGGGTGTCGGTGGGGGAGAAAGCTGGAGATCATCAGTAGGAAAACTTGTATATTATCTTAAGATAGTCCCATTAAACTAAGGCCTATATATATATATATGTGCTCGTTATTGCATCTTTTGACACAAAAATGCAGGTGGATGATATAAACTGTTATCTCCAGATGGTAGAAACAACTGACAATACTCAACTGTGATTGGTGAAAACAGCTGATGATACCTGAACTGTGATTAGAGGAAACAACTCTGGTGGAAACAACTGAGGATACCTCAACTCTGGTGGAAACAACTGAGGATACCTCAACACTGATTAGTGGAAACAACTGAGGATACCTCAACTCTGGTGGAAACAACTGAGGATACCTCAACATTGATTGGTGGAAACAACTGAGGATACCTCAACACCTGTTGGTGGAAACAACTGCCTATACAACAAAACTGATTGGTGGAAAAAACTGAGGATACCTCAACACTGATTGGTGGAAAAAACTGAGGATACCTCAAAACTGATTGGTGGAAACAACTCAGGCTATACCTCAACACTGACTGGTTGAAACAACTGCCTATACCTCAACACTGATTGGTGGAAACAACTGCCTATATCTCAACTTTGATTAGTGGAAACATCTGACAATACCTCAACGCTGATTGGTGGATACAACTGGCTATATCTCAACTTTGATTGGTGGAAACAACTGCCTATACCTCAACACTGATTGGTGGAAACAACTGACAATACCTCAACACTGATTGGTGCAAAAACAACTGGCTATACCTCAACACTGATTGGTGGAAACAACTGGCTATACCTCAACACTGATTGGTTGAAACCACTGGCTATACCTCATCTCTGGTGGAAACAACTGGCTATACCTCAACACTGATTGGTTGAAACAACTGGCTATATCTCAACTTTGATTGGTGGAAACAACTGCCTATACCTCAACACTGATTGGTGGAAACAACTGACAATACCTCAACACTGATTGGTGCAAAAACAACTGGCTATACCTCAACACTGATTGGTGGAAACAACTGGCTATACCTCAACACTGATTGGTTGAAACAACTGGCTATACCTCAATGCTGATTGGTGGAAACAACTGTCTATACCTCAACACTGATTGGTGGAAACAACTGACAATACCTCAACACTGATTGGTGCAAAAACAACTGGCTATACCTCAACACTGATTGGTGAAAACAACTGGCTATACCTCATCTCTGGTGGAAACAACTGGCTACACCTCATCTCTGGTGGAAACAACTGGCTATACCTCAACACTGATTGGTGAAAACAACTGGCTATATTTCAACTTTGATTTGTGGAAACAACTGACAATACCTCAACTCTGATTGTTTGAAACAACTGACTATATCTCGACTCTGATTGGTGGAAACAACTGGCTATATACCTCAACTCTGATCGGTGGAAACAACTGACTTTACCTAAACTCTGATTGATTGAATAAACTGATTATATCTCAACTCTGATTGGTGAAAAAACTGATGATACCTAAACTTTGATTGGTACAACTTACAATACCTGAACCACTATAGACACCTGACTCGGAGTTATGGTAATATGGTTGACATCTAACTCTGATTGGTAAACACTTGAACACTGTTTGGTGGCTAATGTGACTGATATGAAGGACATTTATGCCACTATAAGTACTATATACCAACATTATCTACTTCACACTGACACCCACTCCTTCTTATTACCAGGTGTGGTTACCTATCAGTTTTATAAATACTTATTATATAAAGATAACCTACTTGAAAAATGATAATTTGGTGGGTTGGTCTCTTTTAAGTGACAAATGATAGACATATTCACAAAAATACATTTTAGTTAATTATTTTTTCAATATGCTTAAAAATAAGTGACGTCACAAACTTAAAATCACTTTATTGAATAATTTGGTCACTACAATTGGCAGAGTTTGATTTAGGACGTACAGATATTAGACTGAAACGTGGACGATTTTTTCATTTGTTTAAAAAAACGACTTGTAATGATTTTTTAATTTGATAAAAAAAACTGTGTTTGCAATAGGAGCATAGAATAAAGTTCTAAATTCTTTTCTTCAATGACAAATGCATTGAGTTAACTTTGACAATAGAGAAACAATATAACAGAAATACAGGTATTAATAACCTCAGATGACCATAGCCATTGTGTCAACTTGTTTTCAAGACCAGTTTATTTCAAGGAGTTAAAAAAAAATGCCAGTTTTAATAACTGATAGACTTTGGGTTAAATTGACTGAGGGAACAATATGATGACTCAATAATTAGCAGTCTTTTTCCAAGGACACTTAGTTTAACAAGCTATGAGAAAAGAATTTTTAAGAAAATCAACATATAATAAAATTAATCAGAATGTTCAGCTCATTTGTCAGGAGACTTGGTCCAAATTCAGGAGCTTTCAGACAAAATCTGTCACATGTACCAGAATTATGGAGAATTTATTTATTTAGTTCACCTTTAAAAAGTCTTAATGCTGAGAAATCATTTAATACTGGAAGGAACCATTAATAACACATTTGTTTTTCCCAAAGACAGTAAAGGTTGGAAAAACCTGTAACTCAAAAACATTAATATAATACAAATCAAATAATGTCATGAAGAAACAGGTTAAAGATCGTCATCAGAACTGTTACATCATTATAATTGTTCCCGCAGAGTTCTTTGATTATTCTTCAATTCTCTTTGATCCCCATTTGCATTTTAGGTTGTGTCAAAAAAAGGAAATTTTACGACAATATTAAATTTTTACTCCCAAACAAGATGTCACTTTCTTTTAAAATTATGACAAATATTAAGGATTTTGGTAGATTTGTATAAATATCTTGTCCAATTAGGAAAGTTAGGAGATTATTATTGTCGTAACTACTCCCAGAACACAAAAAATCAACCTTTTTTGATGACTTTTTGAAAACATAATGTGAAAATTTTCCAAGTACAATCTACTATCTGTGTTCAAAATCCATTGGTATTATAAATTAATATGGAATTGATGATTCCAAAAAAATAAAAATAGTCCTGAAAGTATATTCAGGGAATTTAATTTTCTAATTACTGGTATTTTAAAGAGACACAACTGGTTACACAGAAAGTGTTACCAAGTTATCAAACTCTTTAGGGTTAATAAAATATTATGGAATTGCCTGTAATATTCCTGATACATAATTTTTATTAATTACTCAATCAATTGTTTATCACTTTAAAATCACTTTTCAATCAATCAATCAATCAATCAATCAATCAATCAATCAATCAATCAATCAATCAATCAATCAATCAATCAATCAATCGATCGATCGATCAATCAATCAATCAATCAATCAATCAATCAATCAAATGTAAATAATGTGTCCTAAATTTAATAGTGCTAACTGGATTTATCCATAGAAAACTTTCTCAGTTACTAATACTGTTTGCACACACATATAAAAGGGAACAGAAAATGGTGGTATTTGTTCCCTTCTGACGAAATATTTCCTATGTTCTGTTTGTTTGTTTCTTTTGATGTTTAATGCCAATTTCAGCAATTTTTCAGCTATTTCATGGTTTCCAGTTATATTGAGGTAGGAAGCCGGAGTATCCGGCGAAAACTCGGACATGCAGCAGGAAAACTTTCAATCCTAGTCAATTGAGATTGGAGTCCTGGAGTCCTGGAGTTTCTTTAGCATAATAATTTAACAATCTTTGTAATTTTGTAAATATGCCAATTTAATGCAGACACTTAAAAAACCAAACAGAATGAAATAAGTATGGTAGCCAGTCAATTTTAATGCCAGACGCTATAAAAACCAAACATAATGGACTATAAGCATGGTAGTCAAAAGAAAGGCTCAACATGTAAACATGTGGGTTTGCTGATATGTTAGGGGAAACCCATTACTGCTGATAGAGAACTGTCACAATACCAACTTCTGATTATTGTTCACCATTCTGATGTTGGAGTGAACTCTTCAAAGTTCAAAAGTTCAATATATATAATAAAAGTTACTTTTAGGAGTAGAAGATAAATGTACAGGGAAGAGAACAGTGTTCTCTGGCAGAACAGTGTTCTCTCCCCCTAGCAGAAACGCATTTTGTATCTTTGAGGAGAATTCAAGTTATATTTTAACTATACAAAGATTGACAGACAGAAGGGCCTGGGCAATTATGTCTCTGGGATTGTTGATATTATTCCTCAATAGAATTCATGCAGTAAATATAATTTTTGATATAATTTTCATGTTAATGGGACATAACTCCCTATAGGACTGATCTACTAATGTTGATTTTTGAGCATGTGCATGCTATTGCATTTGATTAAAACTTAGGGAAAATCTTGCAATAAATGTAGGACTGAGAGCACTCATAGGACAATTGTTCTTATAATTTAAAATTCAAAGGTACAAATATTATCAATCGGTGGTGATGTTCTAACTAGACCAAGATATTATTACAATTAAGAATTAATTTTATTTTATTTTAATTAAAGTAGTATAAGAAAGGTAGACATTAGAAAATTTCAATAAAATTAACATTTCCAAGAGCATGTAACTCCTACAATAATGATTAATAGATGATCGATTTTTAACCTTCTGCAGACATTGTTAACAGCCTCAGATTATAATTTCATGCCGGTCTGAAAAATATATGTGTGAGATACTTTTCACTTATAATCTACACTGCTCAAAGGCAAAACTCCAACATAAATGAATGTTTGTTTGTTTGAATGGTGATTATAGCAACTTTTGTCAGCGATATCATGATGCTCAGTTTTTATTGGGAGTAAGCAGGAGAACCCAGAGAAAACTGTCACCTTCGGTAGGAAATTAGAAACCATTGTCAAGTAAGATTGGAGTCGAGCACAACCTGACAACAGTGAGACTCGGTGTTAGGAGACGGATCAATGGTAGATGATTAACCACCTTAACCACTCTGCTGCCGAGGCTCTCTAAAAATTATTGATCAGTGCAGATATTTTAACTTGCCTAAAGTTGTAAACGTTGGATTTAAATTTCACCAACAACTGAAAATTCAATATAATTTACATAATTTACATGGGACATAACTCTTACCAAAAGAAACTTAACCGAATGCTTTGCGATACTGTGGGGGACAATTAAAAGGGATCTAATACATACTGAACCAATGAATTAACAAAAGCATTACTACAACTCTTGCATTTAAATGTTAAGAAAAAAACAACACATTTTTGTCAGGAATAATGTTATTGTGTTATTGTAAATCACCGGTTTTAACACTTCTCATTGTACAATTTTTATGTGTCAAAATGATATGATGCTGAATTTAAAAATAAACTGATCAAATACTATAAAAAATGGCATCAAATTTCGTTTATCAATAAAATCTTTGACAATTTTTACATTTTTTCATTATGTTTGATTTTGTAATCACATTTTGAAAGATACGCACAGAGTTTTTTTTCAGAGTTTTTCAATAAAGTATTTTTTGAAATATTATGATTGCTGACTGTTGCAAATCTAGAACTTATAGTGTGTCTGCAGGCACTAAATTATTCCTCAACATTTGCAAAATGACAATTTCTAGAAATAATAAATAATGTATTACTTTATGTCAGAGAATATTGTTGTAATTGTGCATTTCTGATAAATTATCAAGTCTTTTGATTTTTCAAATTATTTAGATTTTACATGATGTTTCGATCCATACTTTAAAATCTATTAAACACAATTTGTCTAATGGATATGCGTAAGTCTTTAACAGGCACTAAGGGATTTAGAAATTCTTGATACATATATTCATACTGTTTTAACAACACGGAGGAATTCGGTCCAGTTCTAGAAATCTACAATACTTTATCTGTTAACAACAAACCCTGAAAAATTGTGACTTGTTATTGAAATTCTAGGTATTTAAAACTGTTTACAAAAAAATTAATTAGGACAGAAATTCTAAATATTTCTAGTGTCTGCAACAAACCCTTGAGTTCATTCTCAGTTTTGGACATTCTTAACATTTATAGTACATACCCCAAGTAAATGGAATATGGCCCTAGTTTCATAAAACATCTCAAGGTTATCCACAAATTAAAATTTTCAGCAATTTGATTGCTCAATACATGGTATGAGGATAAGATGGTATGAAATCCTCAAATTTGTTTTTTTTTACTAAACCTGGCCTGGGTTTCATAAAACTTCTCAAATTGAGATTTTCCTCAAATATCTCAGTTTTTCCTCAAATTTGAATTTTCAAGCAATCTGATTGGTCAATTTTTGAGTTAAGGACAAGTTGAGGAAATCCTCAAATTTGAGATGCTTTATGAAACCGGGCACAGGTCCAGTTATTGGAATCCTTCATATTTTGAATGTCTACAACAAACCCCTTGTGGTTGGGTCCAGGCCTTAGTTTCATAAAACTTCACAAATTGAGATTTTCCTCAAATCCTTGAGTTTTTCCTCAAATTTGAATTTTCCAGCAATCAGATTGGTCAATATTTGAGTTGAGAATGAGTTGAGGAAATCCTCAAATTTTAGATGTATTATGAAACCCGGCCCAGTTCCTGAAATTCTTAATATTTATTATGAATGTCTACAACAAGTCCCCTGTTGTTGGACCCAGTTCTTGAAATCCTTAATATTTATGAATGTCTACATCAAGTCCCCTGTTGTTGGACCCAGTTCTTGAAATCCTTAATATTAATTGAATGTCTACATCAAGTCCCCTGTTGTTGGACTCAGTTCTTGAAATCCTTAATATTTATGAATGTCTACATCAAATCCCCTGTGGTTGGGCCAAATTCTTGAAAAACCTAATATTTATAAATGTTTACATCAAATCCCTTGTGGTTGACTTCATCTAGGATATTCTTGATATGTACTCTATATGCACTAAACCCTGCAATGGCCCTTTTTAAATGTGTTGCACTTAAAACTGTCTTTAACTTATACTGAAGGATTATTGATTTGCTCAGGCTGGTTGCTTGACATCCAGTATTAGTGTTATAGTTATATTCAGGTCGAGAACATGTTAACACCAATAAATTACTTCACGAAAGAGGATAAAACCAATATAGGATTTCCAAGGGAGACATAGCAGGTTGTTAAGTTGTGTCGACATAATTAAGCCTGTTGGAGAGGATAAAACATGCTAGAAGCCTGGCACTCTCTACATATGCTGCCCATGGCCTGTCCAAATTATAACTGGAAAGTCTCTTTCAACACTTAACAGAAGGAAGCCCTCACAGGTCACCTGGGAATGCTTTGTCGGAGCAGCTGTGTCAGGGAAACACTTACCAGTAATTGGGCAGTTCTAGAAAATGTTGGTTTTTTATACCATCAAAAACCTCTTAACAATTGGGTTCAGTAGAATTTTGAAACAGTACTTGAGCTTGAAAATGCAACACTTTCATTTTAAGTGTTGCATTTACTACTGCATGTATGGACTACAACAAACCCTCAGTAGTTAGTCACAGTTCTAGACATTCTTAGCTTCTCTCTTATATAGGAGGGGCCTCAGAGGCTGATTGGTTAAGGTAGTTTGACTACTATCGATCATGTGGTCTGTCAACACTGAGATTGAGGGTTTGAGTCTCACTACAGGCAGGGTGCATTGTACTCTCATCTTAATTGACATGGTTGGCAGTTTTTCTACTGAATGTCGGGGGTTTTCTCTGAGTACTCCGGCTTCCTCCCCCAATAAAAAATGGATGCCATGATATACAAATGTAGCTGAAAAATTGCTGAAGGTGTATTAAACAACAAACAACAAAAAAAACCAATCTAATACGGGACCAAAAATATGTCTTTATGATAAAGGCTGACATCTGCAAAAAGGAATATTTTATAGGATTTAATTCTTTTTATAAGGAAATTATCAAAATATATAACTTAGGTCAAGTTTGTGCCTGAGTCACCCATGTTAACACATGGATAATATCCTAAAAACAGTGTTTAATCCTTATAATTCTCATAAATAGTCATTGCAATTTTTAAAGCAGAAAGCTATTAAGACCCTAAATTTTCAATGGCAGGACAGCATAGGAATATACAACACATAATATCAAAGGAATCTTGGTTCTGTAGGTATTAATAGAAAAAAATTAACACAATGAAACCCTTTTTTTTTATTTTTTAAACTCAATCGATTTAATTAAAACCACTGTGACAGATATAAAACACTGTTCTCTCTCCCTTTACGACACGAAACGAGGACGCCATCTTGTTTACATTAGATACTGAAAATGTCCGTCCAAAAGAAATATCGATTTATAACTTATTTCAGATTTATCTAAAATGACATAATAGAAGTGTTTTTACCCAATCAAAAATTTTGTTATATGAATAGAATTTTAAGTTAACAAGTACTTTTTAATGGTATGCGGCCTTCGGTTAACACTGTCTTAACAATTGGGTCTAGTTATAGAAATTCTTGGTATTAAAACGGTCTGTAGAAAAACCCAGAGCAATTGTTTCAGAAATTCTTGGTGTTTACATTGTCTACAAAAAAGACTGGGTCCAGTTCTAGAATACTTGGTATTTACAAATAAAAAAGCTGAAATGGGATACTTTATATTTACAAATACAAATTGCTGTAAAGGGACACTACTCTAGAACTACTTGATATTTACATATAATAATATAAAAAAATTGCTGTAAAGGGACACTACTCTAGAAATACTTGGTATTAAAAAATAAAAATTGCTGTAAATGAACACTACTCTAGAAATACTTGATATTTACAAATACAAATTGCTTTAAAGGGACACTACTCTAGCATATGATATATGTAACTACAATATTTTTAAAGACACCTGTTCATTGGTAAGAAAATGTGTATAACTTATAATAGTTAGAAAGAAAATGTGTATTACTTGTCATAGTTAGAAAATGTTTATTATATGTAACAGTTTAGAAGATGTCTATTACTTTAATTATATAAGAAAATGTATATTAATTTTAATTTTTAAGGAAATGTGCATTAATTGTAAATAGCTATGACCCGTTTAATGGTAATTAATGGTGTCTATTTAAATAAATACATATAAAACAACCACTCTCTACAGTTCCTGACACAGTCCTGAGTGCTAAATAGATTTTAACTGCATTTTTTTGCAAGCACAATATATTTTTTAATTGATGTAATTTAAAATCCACATTAAAAACTATGATGACTCGTTGATGTAATTTATAAACACAGTAGGTTTTTTTCTTATCAACTGCATCAAAGATAAGTATTAACACAAAAATCTAGTTAGTTTTTGTTAGTTTGAATAAAAATAAAATTTTCACAAAGATATAATTATTTATCTTCTGATTGAGAAATGTGTTACAAGCAAAATTACAAATTTATTTGGGAAACCTGATCTAAGAATTCTGGGAACAGAAAAAACCATATACACCTGTCCTAACAATTTGATAGGAACATTTAAATACACAGATGACTGACTATAGTGTCATTAGAGGCTTTACTCAGGTTCAGTCTAGGTTACATTTAGTAATTTAGTTTTATTGACATATATATATACTGTCTGTAACATTTAGTAATTTAGTTTTATTGACATATATATAAACTGTCTGTAACATTTAGTAATTTAGTTTTATTGACATATATATAAACTGTCTGTAACATTTAGTAATTTAGTTTTATTGACATATATATAAACTGTCTGTAACATTTAGTAATTTAGTTTTATTGACATATATATAAACTGTCTGTAACATTTAGTAATTTAGTTTTATTGACATATATATAAACTGTCTGTAACATTTAGTAATTTAGTTTTATTGACATATATATTAACTGTCTGTAACATTTAGTAATTTAGTTTTATTGACATATATATAAACTGTCTGTAACATTTAGTAATTTAGTTTTATTGACATATATATAAACTGTCTGTAACATTTAGTAATTTAGTTTTATTGACATATATATAAACTGTCTGTAACATTTAGTAATTTAGTTTAAACAACAAATAAAAAAACATAGGTATACAGTGACTTCAATTATGGGTCGGATACTGCTAGTTCTTGTTATAATGATAACCAGTTTGTCGGGGATTTTTTATAACAATTCATTCCATTTTTTTCAGATTTTTTGTCACTTACACACATTTTGTAGTTCTTATCACATTTAAGTTAATTGGACCTGCGAACAAATAACAACGCAAAGATCAGGTTTTCCATAGTAACAACACTTACTTGTATGTCAGAAAAAGTTTTGAATTATTTTACATAAAAGATAGTTTAAAAAATAAGAAATCTATAGAATTTGTCCTGGGAAAATATCGTATAATGTAAACTCTCAAAACTTAAATTAATTCTTACTTAAAAAGTTCAAACAAACAAGCCAGATACAGTGAAGTTTATCATTAAACAGTTAACGACAGCTACATATCTAATGCATTGAATGGAAAAACAAAATGGGCTAGAAACAAAATAACCAGATACTGAAAGCCAAACTGCAAAGTAAGACACCATACAAACCTAAGATGTCGCAGTAACCAAGTTAATTATGGCGGCATAGCCAAAAAAAAGCAGTTAAAGCAAAAAAAACTTAACTGGTTTTTTTTTATTTCACAATATGGGCTTTACACAAAATAACCATTTTCGGTTCGTAACTAAAGACACCGAAAGCTAACTGCAAAGTAAGACATAACATACGAACCTAAGATGTCTTAGTAACAAAATTAATTATGGCGGCTTAGCCTCTAAAAAACAGTTAAAGCGATAACATAACTGCGTTTATTTAATTTGACAGTATGTATTTGTTCCAAGTCGAAAGGTTTTTGATATAATTAATATTGTAAAAAAATACAATTTAAGAAACAACCAAAACCTTGTTTGATGAAATATATCTCGAAATATTTAAGGCTTCTTCAAAGCGATGTGAAATTCCTAAATGGTAATAACCAAAACAAAATGGACGCAAAGATAATTTTCTCACTTGCTATCCGCATAGAAAAATGTTTTCAAAAATGTTTTACGTTTCGCGCTTATGTAGAAATAAAAAATACACTAAAAAATGTGTGTGGCTTTATCTTTAGATTCACAAAATAAAGAAAAGAAAAAAAAGATTTATTATTATTTC
Organism: Limnoperna fortunei; assembly: GCA_944474755.1. Lineage (NCBI taxonomy): Eukaryota > Metazoa > Mollusca > Bivalvia > Mytilida > Modiolidae > Limnoperna > Limnoperna fortunei. The sequence continues at coordinate 48,513,761 of OX104122.1, forward strand.
AATATTTAACCATTTTGATTCAAAGTAAAAATAGTTTTGACCTAAATTAAAATGAAAAAAAAAAATGGACGCGAATCTAACAGCATAATTTAAAAATGACGCAACAAGCAAACATAGCAGAACGAAGGATATAAAAAATATATAACGAATCCTACCTCGCTCCCAAAAACAGTACTTGTTAATATAAAAATCTCGCAACATTTCTCGATACTGCATGTTGTCCTATGGTATATTAATTGTTATAATCCGAGCATGCGTATTTACAGCTGTAGGACGTAGCTACAGGTTACTATAACAAGAAATAAATCTGTATTTTATACGTTGTAATTGGTTCCATTAAAAAAAGTCTCGAAACTATGAAAAAAGTCTTGCAATTGTTACCATAAAATAGACACCAGTGTTCACAGTCAGTCTTTGATTACTATAATGCAAAGCAAAATGGCGTCTATCTACTCCCACAAAAAAAAGAATGAGCGTAATCTGCGAGGTCACAGTGTCATCTTGTTTTTGTATGACTCTTATATTTCCTTAAGTTTAACAAATATTTTTTGCTTTATTAATCATAAAACATGTAACACCGGATAAATATAAACACCATTTTTCGTCTTAAATCTTTCCAGTGAAAATATCACAAGATTCTAATTAGGTCATAGCAGCATGTCCCGCGACTCATGTCTGAACTAAAAAACATGGTGCCACTGAAACACACAGTCAACGGGTCAAAAAAGGCGGACACGGTTAATAACACAGTGCATGTCTAAATGCCAGAATTTCAACTGTAATTCTAGATGGCTGTTATGTTTTAAGGTTGTATGAACTGGGTTACAATCAACGCTAGGTTCTGATTGGAGGGCTAATATCGATTCTAAGTCTAGCCTTGGATTTTTGGTACGATTTATTCATGTGTCTACGAAAAGATCACAAAGCAAAGCTAGTAATTTAACATACCTTTGAAATACATCAAAAGAGAAGAGGCAGGACCATATTTTTTTATCCATGTTGAATGGTGCATGTTTAGTAGCTAGACACCATAAACGGACATAAATACTACAGTACACATGCGCACATGCAGTTAGATCGAGATGAATTCAGCTCTTATTTCTTTCCTGAACTGTGATTAACAAAAGATGAAATTACATGCTTATTCTTCATACATTGACTTACGATATGGATAAATGCATATATAAAATGCAGATGCACATAAATGCACTTTGGTGAAACTTTATTTTACGACTTTAAATTGTGCGTCATGCAGAGATGCATCTTTTATATGGAGCCAGGTAATAAGAATAAAAGGAAAAAAAATCATTATTAATGTTTTATTATTTCCATAACATTTATCAATACCTTCTAGATGTATACCCTTTTTGTTCAATTCATGCTCATCATTTTTCGTAATTAACCTTCTTTTTAATTTTTCATGAAGATGTGTGGTCTCTTCCTAATTAAATTTTTTAACAAATGCACCCCTACTCAAATATTAAAAAGTATTATACCTGAAAGTACAAAAATTGATTTTAAAATAACATCAACTCCCTAGGTAATGTTGTAACGTGACATAATTCCGCCCAATTTGCATTCTTTGCTGCATTAATGTCACACTATTTATTATGGCTTTGAATTCAAGCTTCTCACTGACCCAGACTGATAGGTTTTTAATACACTTGATTAACATTGCAAAATGCAATGTATTGTGATCTGCATAAATTTATAAATAAGTTTTCTTACCTCCATTGTACATAAACTGCATAAAAAACTGTGGCATTTTTTCGCTCAAATATGCACTAAACATGCTGCTTTGTAAAGTTGCGCACATGGGTGAATTATTTCTCAATCAAGCGCGTGTACATGCATTATACTTTGCCTGTTGGTAGGTGTGGATTCAAGTGACAGCTTTTTAACATATGATGGCTTTATACCACACATGTAACATGTATCTGAATGCATATCATTTATATTTATTATTGATTTTCAAAAATAATCTATTGTCATTTTCCAATATGGAATGAATAACAATTTATTAATTTTTCTGTAAAACCTTTAAAAAGTGCAAAATGAAATCCAGTATTTATCCATCACTGCATTGGTAAACTTCAATTTAATGAATATTTAAATATCAACATATGTTTACATCATGAATATTCAAAACTATGGATAGGGATTTCCCCTGGTTTATTTGAAGATTTGTATATCCTTGTCAATATGTCGATTCCAGAACAATAGGACAGTCTATTACAATGTCATCATCCGCAATATCATGTCCACTAGTAAAACTTTAAAATTTTTCATCTCTCATCCATTTCTATCAATCAGGATACAATACAACACAGAGGGATTTTACTTTCCAGCAGTCCACTGTGGAAGTGGACAAAACTTCTACCTGACCTACCCTGTGTGAAACTGATACCCTACCTTCCCTGCCCAACATTTCTACATTGCATCATCTGTCCAAAATATTTCCCTACCCAAAACTTCAACTTAGCATGCCTAGCCTGCTCAAAACTTCTACCATAACTACCCTGCCCAAAACTTCTACCTTACCTTCCCTGGGCAAAACCTCTACCTTACCTACGTATACACTGCCAGAACTTTTACCTTATCTACCCTGGGCAAAACTTCTACCTTGCCTATACTGCCAAAAACTTTTACCTTACCTACCATGCCCATAACTTCTACCTTACTTACCCTGTGCAAAACTTCTACCTTACCTACACTGCCCAAAACTTCTACCTTACCTATCCTGCCCAAAACTGCTACCTTGCCTATTCTGACAAAAACTATACCAGAGAGTTTATTTTCATAAGACAAAATAGTGTTGACAGTTCTAAACGCTGGAGGAAAAATCAACTGTAGTGCAAAAAGTTCAAAATACAAAGATCTTTAGCTTAATGGACAGTTGATTTAATTCTTATGTCCTCATCATCCATATCCCTTCCACAAAAAGGTTGATTGTTACCTAATGAAGAAGTTGTCATTGTATCAACTGGACACATGTCACCTGATGAAGACTACAGTTGTCATTGTATCAATTAGACACTTGTCACCTGATAAAGACAACAGTTGTCATTGTATCAACTGGATTACTTGTCACCTGATGAAGACTCCATTTGTGATAATATCAACTGGACACTTGTAACCTGATAAAGACTACAGTTGTCATTGTATAAACTGGATTACTTGTCACCTGATGAAGCCTACAGTTGTCATTGTATCAACTGGACACATGTCACCTGATGAAGACTACATTTGTCATTGTATCAACTGGATTACTTGTCACCTGATGAAGACTACAATTGTCATTGCATCAACTGGACACTTGTTACCCAATGAAGACTACAGTTGTGATATCAACTGGACACTTGTCACCTGATGAAGACTACAGTTGTGATATCAACTGGACACTTGTCACCTGATGAAGACTACAGTTGACATTTTATCAATTGGACAATTGTCACCTGATGAAGACTACAGTTGTGATATCAACTGGACACATGTCACCTGATGAAGACTACATCTGTCATTGTATCAACTGGACACATGTCACCTGATGAATACATTTGTCATTGTATCAATTGGACACTTGTTTCCTGATGAGGACAACAGTTGTCATTGCATCAACTGGACACTTGTCATCTGATGAATACCATAGCTGTCATTGTATCAATTGGACACTTGTTTCCTGATGAGGACACCAGTTATCATAATTGTATCAATTGGACACTTGTTTCCTGATGAGGACAACAGTTGTCATTGTATCAACTGGACACTTGTTTCCTGATGAGGACAACAGCTGTCATTGTATCAACTGGACACTTGTCATCTGATGAATACCATAGCTGTCATTGTATCAATTGGACACTTGTTTCCTGATGAGGACACCAGTTATCATTGTATCAATTGGACACTTGTTTCCTGATGAGGACAACAGCTGTCATTGTATCAACTGGATTACTTGTCATCTGATGAAGACTACAGTTGTCATTGTATCAATTGGACACTTGTTTCCTGATGAGGACACCAGTTATCATTGTATCAACTGGACACTTGTTACCTGTCCTGTTAGATAAACTGGCCACTCTAAGGCATTAGCTATCAACAAGAGGGCCTATCTGTGTTTAGCAGGGAGTAGGTATATAGCCGAGCTAGGTATGTACTGTAATGGATTTTCAAAATGCTGTCTAGATCTTTGGATAAGCTTCTGCCTCCTGACAGAATTATTCCTTTTAGTTAAATTGTACTGAGCTATTTTTTGGAAACTTAGTCTATTAATAGATCTGATTGTTGACCTCATTCATCTACTTTCACTTTTAACATTACTAACATGTGTGTATGTGCTATTATTGTAGTTAAAAGAATAATGATTTGCATTTTTGATTAATAATTGTTGTTTTTCAGCTGGTGGGAACAACCTGGTCAAGTATTAAAACGTAAATTTTACCTTAGTAATCTTTGGGAATAATTATTAATTGTTTTCACTCATGATCAAAATTATCAAAGTTGTGAAAATCTATAGAGATATGATACTTTTTGGCTGTATTTAGTTTTGTCACGAAATTCCACAGAAATTATGATACTTTGAGTAAATCTTCTGTACGTAAAAACGTCATTATTTCACATTGTCGTCATAGAGACTCGCGTTTATTTTGCGATTACGAAATATTTCTTGCACTAGTTACTCCAAACAGATGATAAACTATGAATGTATTTGATGCAAGCATGTCTTATACAGATTTTCAATTTGTATGATGAACTGATTGATTGAAGCATTAATATTCTCATGGTTTCACAAACACAAAAGTTGACATCAAATGCTATATTGTTTAAACACTGCTGTAAATCAGTTTTGATTGTCATAAAATGTAATGAGTCCCTCAGTAGTATAAAAGGACCAAAATTTTCAATAGTCCTCAGTCCTGATTTGACTCTCCATGAACTCGAAAACTGAATCTTAAAAAAGTGTCTTTCCAGGGTGTTATAAGGATCTCGCCTCATTTCAAAGTTAATATACAATTAAGTCTAATGTTTCATTAATAAAATTAAGTTAGACAATACTCACTATATTAAAAGCGTACAATTTCAAAAGACTCAGAGCGTCAACAGTAATAACTAAAAAACAAATGGAGGTCATTACAGAGACACTCAACGTTGCTTATTTGATCATATATTGAGGCTCATATAAGAGCATCACATTAACAAAATTAGTACATATGGACAATAGATTTGAGAAGTTCTTTTTACATTTTTAGGAAAGCCAAAATAAGGATATCTAATATAAAATTAGATGTGTGTGCATTTGGGACACCTTACCAGAGATATCTACCAGATTGCCAGCTGAAGTGTTGATTGAAATAATAAAATAATAGTATCTTAAAACATATAAAATTGTCTCTAACTGCTGATTAATTTGAATATTAAAAATATGAACTTTTGTTTGTCTAAATCAGTGGAGTAAAATGGTTGCCCATGTATGTTAGTAGGGTTTATGTTATTGTCACTAGCATCAGTCGTCTGTCTTATACAAGTTATTAGAATATTCTACTAGCTCAAGTACATCAAGACTCTAGAACAAATAATCGTACCCTCGCTTATTTTTTTTTTTTGCCGATGTTACGAATTTAGTCCCATTACTCATAATGTAGCAGAGCGGGAGTGAATCACTCCCGGCAGTTTGATGACCGAAAGAAGTTGCATATACAATCAGACGTTGTCGATCTTGATATCTTTCGACAGTTTCATCATTTTTTTATCGGTTTCGTGTTTTAAATCGATCGATATTGATATGTGATGATAGTTATTGCCGTTTTTAATAACCCGCTGTGCGTTGTGTATTAATTGACATTGGTGTCTCTTTTTAATTACGTTTACTACATGAAAAACATTGAGAAACCCGAAACTGAATGGCGTGATGCATCTTGTGTAATACATATGTAAATTACTGGATTCTTACTATGGAATGGTTGTTATAGTATGCAAATTAGCACGTTTATAATAAAATTGTGTCACATTATCCATATACGGAAAAATTATCAACATAGCATTTTGGACTAATAGCATACATGTACTTTGTTTTAAATTGAGGTAGCCTTTACCCTTTTTGCACTTGTTTTCTCACAAATGGGACCAAGAGGTTCACTAAGTCACAACTGATTTAGCTTTGTGTGACTATAACAACATATAAAAATTATATTGATTCCTTTTTTTCATATTGTTGGACCTTACAATAAAACTCTATAACCAATTTTATGTCAATTTGTAAAACTAAGAAAGGTCTGGACTCTGTTGGATTGCCAACATCCAGTGTCACAACTATTCCAAATTATTCTGCTATAAGTTTTTTTCTGTGGTCCAGTACATATGTTTTTCAATCAAGTTTAATTTGCATCTTCAACACAAATAGCAATTGTACTTACATTTCAATAAAGTAACCATGTAAAACATTATTTCAGCTACAAAGTTCCATGAGGTAAAATCTGCATTGAGTTTTGAGAAAAATGAAGTTGCTTAATTAATTAATAGGCCATTAGTATTTGGTTGTCACAAAGCGATACCCCCCGCTTTGCTTTTAAGTCCAATCATCTCCCCTTAATAATATCCGTAGTAAAAAAAATCCTTCATGCACATCTACATAAAATGTACTTCCTTTATGCTAATTTTCAATAAATTTCATCAAGCGGTTTAGGAGGAGTTGTGCTTACAAGGGATGTGGACAGACAGACAGACAGAGAGACAGACAGGGTGATTCTATATACCCCCCCAAAACAAGTTTGCGGGGGGTATAAAAACAGTAAAAGGTGATGTATAACTCAATGAACAGTAAGTTTAAATGTAGTCCAAGCCATAAACACATGACTAAATAAACTAGAGTAAAAACACCTGTGAGCAATGCTCACCATTGATACCCCCCGCTTCACAATTACTTTGAAAATTCAGGTGTTCTTAATTATGAAATTGAAACTTTATCTAGTTAAACGTGAAGGCGAAATTGCAGATAATACATGTAACCCTCCCCAATCCCCCAAAGAATGGCATCCCCTATGTCAATGACAAAGTCCATGTTTTTCTATGGCAAACCTCCAATAATATTCTGATCAAAATGTTTAATATAAAGTGCACAATGGCAATATGTGACCAAGATTCTTTATAAGTTTCAACAAATTCCATTCAGTGGTGTAGGAGGAATTGCAAATAAAAGATGGGTATCCCATTATGTCCATTACAAACTCCATATTTTTCTATGGGAAACCCCAAATATCATTCCGATCAAAATGTTAAATATCTCCTGCACAATGGCACTATGTGACATGGATTCTGTGTAAGTTTCAACAAATTCCATTCAGTGGTGTAGGAATGAGTTGCACATAAGAGATGGGTATCCCTTATGTCCATGACAAAGTCCATGTTTTTCTATGGGAAACCCCAAATATCATTCCAATCGAAATGTTATATATCTAGTGCACAATGGCAATATGTGACAACATTCTGTGTAAGTTTCATCAAATTCCATTTAGTGGTGTAGGAGGAGTCGCACATAAGAAATGGGTATCCCCTTATGTCAATGACAGTCCGTGTTGTTCTATGGGAAACCCCAAATATCATTCCGATCAAAATAATAAATATCTCCTGCACAATGGCACTATGTGACAAGGATTCTGTGTAAGTTTCTTTAAATTCCATTCAGTTGTGTAGGAGGAGTTGCACATAAGACATGAGGACCCCCTTAGGTCAATAACAATGTCCATGTTTTTCTATGGGAAACCCCAAATATCGATCCGATCAAAATGTTTAATATCTCCTGCACAATGGCACTATGTGACAAGCATTCTGTGTAAGTTTCATTAAATTCCATTCTGTGGTGTAGGAGGAGTTGCACATAAGAGATAGGGACCCCCTTATGACAATGACAAAGTCCATGTTTTTCTATGGGAAACCCCAAATATCATTCCGATCAAAATGTTAAATATCTCCTGCACAATGGCACTATGAGACAAAAATTCTGTGTAAGTTTCATCAAATTCCTTTCAGTGGTGTAGGAGGAGTTGCAAATAATAGAAAGTGTAACGGACGGACGGACGGACACCATGAACACTATATACCCCCCGCTTTTCAAGCGGGGGGTATAATAAAAAACACCAAGGAAACTGTCAAACCAGATGCTCTTTAAAGAGCATGTATCGCTTACCTGATTTATATAGTATAGGCAATGAAAAAGGCATTTCAATGATGTTAAACAAAGTTATGCAATATTTAATTTTCTAATGTTATTATTTTTGTTGAGAACAATGAATAAATATTGCTGTTTGTTTGTTTTAGAAAGGAAGCCGTTCTAGACCATTTTCCCATAGGTTTCTATTTTAAATAAATTCTGAAAATGGCAGCCTTCTTGGATTTCCTATCTAATAAACATATGAATTTTAAAGAAAACCATTCAATAAACATGCACATATAGTGTGGGCTCAATCAGCTTTTCCGTTACTGAGGCACATTGATACAATTTTCCAATAGGGTCCTATTTTAAACTTAGTCCTGCAATGGCCATTTTAAAGTTCAGATTGGCATAGAAAACATAAATTTTGTAAAGAAAGCTCGATTTGTGTATACAGGTGATAAGTTTTGTTTCAGTTGAATAAGGGGATTCAATTACCTTTTTCTATTGGGTCCTAGATCAAATTAAGTCATTTTGAATTTCTGATTGACATAACAAACATACTTTATAGAGGACCATCCATTAAATAATGATGACAAGTTTTGTCAAAGCTGGTTAACCAGTTTCAGAGAACTCCTATGGTCCTGTCAAAGTCCTGATGTTACCATTTAGAATTTTCTATTGGCATAAAAAACATACACTTTTTGTTGTTTGGATTGACCTCCATACAACATTGCTGATAAGTTTGATTTCACCTGGTTCACTGGTTTCAGAGAAGAAGATTGTTTAAACATTTTCCCATAGGGTCCCATGTTAAACAACATCCTGTGGTGGAGGCCATTTCCAGGTTTCTGTTCAGAATAAAAAACATAAAGAATTGTGCAAAAGTTAGGGCTTTTAGTGGCCCAGTGGTTTCAGAAAAGTAGATTGCAAGACAAAAGTTTACAGATGACGACAGACAAAGTGATGACAATAATTTAGATGACCATTCAGATCAGTTGAGTGTAAAAGACAACCCACAGATTAAAGACCAAGAAACTGGCAAACTCGAAAACCAACAATAAAACATAAATCAAATAGTCCTGACTTGGTCCAGGCATTTCAAAAGAAATGGTAGGTTCAACCAGGTAGTAGTACCTGAGTCACCAACCTTATACACAATACTACAAAGCACTTACGTTTAAATGTTATGGTATATTTCCACAGTAATAAATTTGCACAAAAAAATCTGTTTTTAAACTTAATGTATTTATTACCTACTGTATATAACTATGCAGGATTGAAAAAATTTTGTTTAACAGCGAATGAACATTAAAACCATGCAATGCTGACATGCTGTAAATGATGAAAAATGGTATCATAAAGTTCCAGACAAAATGTATTAGCATGAAACTGTGAATAGTTTAATAATCATGGTCCTGCCACCTGGGTCCTGCCACCTGAACAAGTTATCATTACAAGCAATAACAGCTTGAATTTTTAAATTATACATTTTTGTCTCAAAATTCCATGACTTTTCAATGACTTTTTAAGGACCTTGTAACCATTTGATTCTAGCAAGACAGTGTCTCTATTTTATATTTGCCCCAAAATGGTTGCCATGACTTATATGATATCCTATATTTCAATGGTTGTTTTTAAGGTATCAGTAGAACAACAGATTCAATTAATTAATAAATTAGTTGGTCTACTTCCAAATAATAAATTATATTACATAATCCTGGGCTATTCTCGTTTTAATAATTGAATCGATTATTTCGTATCAGGTCGCACGCCTTTTTTCACAGCTGAGTGGTTTTTAAACCCCACAGCATAATAAAACCAGGTGTTCACCTGTGAGTTTCCTCTTTTATTTCAAGGCCGCACGCCTTGTCAGTTGTATTGAATCAGTACACTGGTCTACACTGTTAAAACAGTTAAGAACAGAATCTGTTCTTTAATTTTGAATGGTAAAAGCCACTTCGTTTAAATACGATAAATGGCTCGATCTCGAAGAAGGGACGATTCGTCCGATTCGGATAATTCCGAACATAATAAAAATTCAAACGGAGAGATTGTCGAGAAGTTTTTTAGATCTGACGAAGGTGAAGACAACGATTTTTCAGGGTTTTCCCCTGTTAGCAGTGTAAATGTACATGCTGTCGCGGAAAATCATCTTAGTCAACCGGAAATTCCGGCATCGTCAAATTTACAATTACCTAATGAAGGTCAAGGTGTGACTTCTCGTAAAGGTCCAGGAAAAGGTCCTGGGAAAAATAAGAAGGGTAAAGCTCCTAAAGCAAAGAAACGTAGCTGCCCTAATCCTGACGAAATGTCTAGTTATGATGTTGAATCTAGTCCACCCCCAGCTAAACGTGGGAAGCGAAGTTCCGAAAGTCGGAGTCGTCCTAATTCTCTTCTTCAGGATACTGTATTAAAGTAGATTTTTGAAGACTTATCAAGAAATATTATGACAGCTATAACTTTAAGTAAGGGGGCTGATAGTAATAGGCCCGATGAGAATAATATCCCAGAATCTGGGGATAATGTGGAAAATGACAATGATAATTATAGAGTAAATTCAAGTAATTCTGGTCAAAATTTGGAACATGAGCTATTTGGGTCAGATGTTTCTGATGTGGAAGTACAGAAGGATAACAATCTTGATGAAGATGAGGCAGATTTTGATTTTAGTATGCCAAAGATCTTTGATGATGACAATAAATTTGGTGAGGATGCGAATGCCTCAATTGCCAAGGCCATAAACTCAATTTGCCAAAACAAATCGGATGTTTCATCTGTTACTAAAGACCTACGCATCCCGAGTAATTGTAGAGCGTTGGCAGCTCCTCCAGTAAATACTGAAATATGGCAGTTTCTTGATAGAAAAGCTAAGGGAGATGATTTGCACCTTCAGAATATTCAAAAACTTGTCGGTGCTGGGCTTATTCCCATAATTCATGTAGCAGAAAATCTGCGTAAGAAACAACCTGATGTTAAACTTCTCAGAGAGCTTATTAGCAAGACTTTGACCATTCTTTGTAATGCACATTTTGAACTGTCAGTTAAACGCAGGTTAAGTCTTAAACCCAATATAGATAGAAGATATCACCAATTGTGTAATAGATCAGAAACTGTTGGAGTCAAATTATTTGGTGATGAAGTCAGCAAACGTCTGAAAGAAATAAGCGAGATGCAAAAGCTAAACAAGGGTATGGTCTCAAAAAACTTCCGAGGTTCAGGAAGAGGCTTCCGCAGAAGGCAACCTTGGGACAGAAACTTGACGTCTTACATGTACAATCAAAACAGACAGTACAATCAGATTCAGCCAAGACGAGGGAGCTATTTACTGCCAAGAAGCCAGCAGGCTCGGGGCACAAGCAGAAGAAAGTTTTAGAGGTAAAACAATGTAATTTTGTAGCAGGAAAACTGCAATGTCATGTCAGTCGATGGAAGAATATAACTAGTGACCCCTGGGTGCTCAAGACAATTTCAGGCTATGAAATTGAGTTTAATAATGTTCCATTTCAACATAAGTATAGTATTCCAAAATTACAAAGTTTTAATGAACATGAAATTGTCTTAATTGATTCAGAAGTCAATGATTTGCTGAAAAAAGGTGCTATAGCCCCTACCTTGGAGGAAAAAGGTCAATTTATATCAAATATTTTTTTGGTGAAAAAGAAAAACAATAAATATAGACCTGTTATCAATCTTAAAAAATTGAACGAGTTTATTGAGTATCATCATTTTAAGCAAGAAACTTTAGATTATATATTAAAGTCTATTAAAAGGAATAGTTATTTTACCAGTTTAGATCTTTCTGAGGCTTATTTTTCAATTTCTATTCACCATGATTTTAGGAAGTATTTAAAGTTTTATTGGAGAAATCAACTTTATGCCTTTCAATGCCTTCCATTTGGAATTTCATCAGCACCCAGGGTGTTTACGAAGGTTATGAAAGTAGTTTTTTCCCATATAAGAAGTTATGGTATTAGCTCATTCTTTTACATAGATGATTCTTTGTACCAAGAAGCAGATTATCAGATGGCGGTTAATAACACTCTTATGGTACAGAATTTTATGGAGTCCTTGGGTTTTGTTATTAACAAAGAAAAGTCTACTTTCATTCCTACACATAGAATAATTTTTCTTGGTCATCTGATTGATTCGGTTGCTTTTAAAGTTTTCTTGCCCGAGGATAAAATAGAGAAGATTTTAGTGTTGTCTAAATCTTTGTTAATAAAAAATCAGATAAGAATAAGAAACCTGGCTAAATTAATAGGTTTATATTCATCAGCGAGTTTGGCTATTTTATATGCTCATTTGCATCATAGATATTTAGATATTGACAAAATTAGAGCATTGTCTATTTCTGGGCATAATTTTGATGCTTTTACAGTTTTATCTGAAGAAGCCAAAAATGAAATCAAATGGTGGATTGATAATGTCGTTGAATTGAATGGTCGTCCGATAAGAAATACCCAACATATTTTTTATTTAGAAACTGATGCAAGTTTACATGGTTGGGGTGCTGTTTTTGGCAAAAATTCCACTCAGGGAAGATGGAATGAAGAAGAGTCTTTAATGCATATAAATGTTTTAGAGTTAAAAGCTGTTTTATTTAGTATTAAATCTTTGTGTTGCCATCTTCAGAATGTTCATATTTGTATAAAATCTGATAGTTCTACTGCCGTAAATTATATTAATAATCAAGGTGGCTCAGTTTTACCACTGCTAGAAATTACTAAACAGTTATGGGGTTGGTGTGCAGAAAAACATATTTTTATTTCTTCGTTTCATATCCCTGGTAAATTAAACACAGGTCCAGATAATCTTTCTAGACACTTCAGTGATACATCAGAGTATAAATTAAAAGAAACAGTTTTTCACAGAGTCATTAAAAGATTCTTCATGCCAGATATAGATTTATTTGCATCAAGACTAAATGCTCAGTTAGATAATTTTGTAAGCTGGTTTCCAGATCCAGAAGCGTTATATGTAGATGCTTTTTCTTTTTCTTGGCATGAATTAACACCATATATTTTTCCTCCTTTCAGTCAGATTCCAATGATATTACAGAAAATAGAAGACGATATGGTAAGGAAAGCGATTTTAATTGCTCCATTTTGGACAACTCAGCTCTGGTTTCCCAAATTACTACATTGCTTGGTAGATTTTCCAGTAAAATTGCCAATGTGTTCAGATCTACTGAGACTTGTTCACAACGGAAAGTTTCATCCCATGAACAAAAGAAAACTTTTTCTCATCGCATGTATTATATCAGGCGATACCTCCTTAATAAGGGATTTTCAAAGTCAGTTGCCGATATTGTCTTCAATTCTTGGCGAAAGTCAACTAACTCACAGTATGAATATTCATGGAGATTGTGGTTATTTTGGTGTAATTCAGAACAAGTTAATCCATTTGAACCATCTGTAACACATTTTTTAAAATATTTATCAGCCTTGTATAACAAGGGGAGAACATATAGCTGTATTAATTTACATAAATCAGCTATTTGCCAGACTCTGGCTATTTTGGGTAATAATATTTTTATGAACTGTCAACTAATCACTAGATTTATGAAAGGAATTTTTAATTTGAGACCTCCTCTTTGTAGATACATTTTTACATGGGATGTAGGCATAGTGTTGAAATTTCTTTCTAACCTCTTTCCTCTCAAGAAGCTTACTTTAAAATGGTTAACATTAAAATGTGTTGCTTTAGTTGCACTTGCTTCAGCACAGAGGTCACAAACCTTAGCTATTTTAGATAGAAATCTTACGTTATTTGATAGAAATGTTGTAAAGTTTAAGGTCGGATCCTTGTTAAAAACATCAAGACCTCAACATACTGATAAAAGCATAATTATTTATAGCTACCACAAAGAATCTTTGTGTCCAGTGAAAACATTGAAACATTATTTAGACAGAACAAATTCCAAGTGTAAAGACACTAAAGTATTTGTTTCTTTCAAAACATTTTCTACAGTTACAAGTTGTACCATAGCAAGATGGTTAAAAACTGTCCTTTCATATGCTGGGATAGATATTTCAAAGTTTAAAGCACATTCATTTAGAAGTGCTTCTACTTCAGCAGCTATAAAAGCTGGTTTACCATTAAAAGAGGTCTTGAAAACTGCTGATTGGAGCTCTGCTAAAACGTTTCATAAATTTTATTATAAAGAAACTGTAGAATCTACAGGTGCTCAGGACAGATCTGCAAATTTTACTGATAAAGTTTTTAATTCTTCTTCACAGTCACAGCATTAGTCCAGGCAGGATCTGTGTTGCCATATTGGAGTCTTCAGAAGACTGGAGTTGTTTGAACTTTTACAGTGCTATGTTTGTTGATGACTGATGTATTAGGACTTACAGATATACAATTGGAACTGTTAATTATCTGTTGATGTTGTGTGCTTATGTGGGATTTTGGATTATACTTTTTCATGTACTTATTCGTAGGACAATCTCATCGATGATGATTATGATTATGATTATTAAATCTTGTGTATTTTATGAGAATAAATGTGTATCTAGTTATTTGTATGTCTGTTTATAAGTTTAAGGTCATAGGAATTTATGTGTGCGAGACAATTTGTCCAGATGTCTTTATAATAATTTGAGTTGGGGAATTACCCAAATATGTGTACATTTGTTTCATCTACAATTGTGTTTTCAGCTATAGGATGATCAGTAGTAATAATGGGTGCGAGATAAACTTCTTTTGAATTTGTAGATTTGTCACTCTTCTCAGGTTCTGTGTCCTAATGGGAATGCATTTATTGGGCTTTAAAGATTCAATTATTAAAACGAGAATAGCCCAGGATTATGTAATATAATGTATCCTTATCCAAGCATCTGTAAGATGTGAAGGATAAGGAGCATTATATGAAGAAGCCTAGGGCTTCGAGGGTTAATAATTACCCACCCTCATTTTTTTGAGTTTTGGTCCCTTCCCTTATGTTTGTCACAATAAATGCATGTTGTATTTGGTTTATTTTGTCCTTGCTTCAAAAAGAGGAAACTCACAGGTGAACACCTGGTTTTATTATGCTGTGGGGTTTAAAAACCACTCAGCTGTGAAAAAAGGCGTGCGACCTGATACGAAATAATCGATTCAATTATTAACCCTCGAAGCCCTAGGCTTCTTCATATAATGCTCCTTATCCTTCACATCTTACAGATGCTTGGATAAGGATACAACGTGTTGGCTATGCTAAAATCTGACAGTAGTTTTTTTATACAAATGTTATGATTTTTCTATGACTTGTATCATAATTTTGGGATTCTATGTCTTTTGAAAGCCTTGAAAATCATTTTTCTGGATTTCTTGACCTGTATTAAGTTTGATAATATTAATGGTGGGAGCAGGACAACTCCCCTCCCCCATAATCCCCCCTGTAATATGTGTCATGTTTTAAGTATGTTTTTAAGAAACATTAAATTGATTAAATTTGGTTTTGATTAATGACACACAGAAGTAAAACACAAAAAAATTATAGAGATAGTTCTGTACCAGGTTGATTATGCGGCTTTCAGTGTCTTGGTACTTCACATAGATGTAACTCTCATAGCTGAGCTTTTTATGACCTCTCTCTGACTCTAAGAAATCCTTGTTATAAATATGCTCACCTTAATTTTCCACCTTTGAAGGTATTATTAGGGCTGTACTATAAGCTTGTAAACAGTTTTAAAATAAATTGTTATAATAATTATAATTAGTTGTAAAAAAGTAATTTATTTCAAATAAAATTAATTAATGGTAATATTTGTTAATTTACTAAATAGTTGATAAATATCAAAGAAAATTATAGGAAAATTAAACATAAATAAGAATATATAAAAAGTTATATATATATTTTAAAATTATACTAGAAAATTTCAAATTACTAATTTAATGTTATTTTTTAAGTATCCAAGAAAATTACATATTCCTATGGAACATGACAAATAGGGCAATTTAGTCCTAGGGTGGGGCAATTGTCAAGGGGCCAATTTTTCTAGACCCATTAATGGTGCAATCTAAAAAACTTTAATTATTATAGGTAAATATCTGTGAGTTTTAATCATGATCATTATCCCTTCGTGGTACTATATGAGAACAGGTTGTACATTTTGTCAAGGCAAAAATTGTTGAATATATCTCAGCTGTATTTAAGAAAAGTTGTCAAGAATACACAAAAAAATTCAAGAAAGCATTTTTTAGTTGTATAGTCTGAAACTCTATAACAATAAACCAAAGTTTTACCAAAACCTAAAGGAAGTTTGCATCCTACAAAATAAACATTTCCCCAAACTTTCAAGAAAATTCATCAAAGTGTTTTTCAGTTACAGTCTGAAAACTAAAAAATCTGCCCTTTTTGCATGAACAAAACCTAATGACTCATAATTAACCAAAAATTACAAAGACCATATATCTGTGTGCAGTTGAAGAAATTCTGTACAGACATTCTCAAGATGCAGTGTGACATGTGTACAACAGTGTGACGGACATTTGTATACCATTATTACGTCTGTTATAGACAGGAATATTATATATTTTTTGACAAATTTAATGAAATTCCTTTAATTTTGTTTCTCCTAAGTATAATCACTTTTGCAAAATGTATAAATAGACCCGTATTCAAGCATTATTAGAGATGTGAAGATATACAGGTAAGCAAAGGCTTTAAATGTACTGATAAATTAGAGGAAAAGGTTGACCTATTACACTGGACTAGTTAGAAGTTTATAAAACATACTAAGCAAATGTGTATTAGGAATTAATTCAAGTGCTGATTTAAAAAAAAATTGGGAAATTTGTATATGTTCAGAAAGAATTTTGAGTAAAAGGTGTGGACAATTTACAATAGGAAAACCAACAAAATAAACATGCCCTAAATCACTTACCATACATACATGGCGAATAATGTGGTGTCTGATCATAGTAATCATTTTCAAAATCATAATAGTTTCCATAGGAACCATTTGTCATAAATCTACAACTTGGAAGCATCTTCTTGGTGATATAGATATACTGATCAATGTAGAGAAAGTGTTTGAAATTTCAAATCAATCAAATTAAATTACAAAAATATATTTATTAATATAATATAATGTAAACTTTGAAATTTTAAGTTTTAAGATTTTTTTCAACAAGTAGTTCCAAATTAAAAACAAAAAAAACCAAATTTTTCTTCAATTATTGAAGATTTTCAAAACAAAACACTTCCAACTGCATGTAGAGTCCCTCAGTATAATATGACATGAATGAATACCGTGTCCCCTATTATTTCAACAGATAAGTTTTTGTACTTCACAGTAACAGATTTATAACAACATATTGTTGTAAGAAACATGAAAATTATCAATATTTCAATTTTTTCTTTAAATTTGTACTAAATGACTAGAATTTTTACATATTCATAATCAGTTTTTGTGTTTCAAACATTTTCTTTATGGTAATTAGTGTGTATACAGTCAAATCTGAATTCTGAAACTGACACCTCCCGATCCCAATATTTGACTGAAATAGACAAGAATTACCAAATGGTCCATGATATGACTATCTGATATAAAAACCAGAGAGCTGGGTATATATGTTTTTATCAGCATTTTTAAAACAGTTAGTTGTCTTTTATAAAGAAAAAAACAATATTTAGGCCTGATAGAAAAAAATCAACTGCTCAGACAATCCTTGTAAGCAGTCTTAAGTAAGGATGATATGACATTCATGACTGATATAGAAAAAAAATATCTCAAGGCCAACCAAGTGGTAGGTCATCTCGGTAAAGATTGTATGACCTTCTGCACTGATAGAAAAAATATATCAACAGTGACAATCCTGCTGTCATGCTGTTTTAACAAAGAAATTCTAATAGTTAATTGAATGTATTATTAATAACTGAAGCTAAAAATCGTTGTTTTACAAGGATAAAAAGAATAGTTTATTTATTTTTCAACATATGCACTGATAAATTGATTAGATGGGTGCTCCCTGTCCAGCATGTATTATTTCAGTTCTATTTAGTTTAAAATATTTAACTTGACCTTACAGTCTAAGTCCAGACACCAATCAGAGCATACAATATTCTTGATGGAAACAAATACCCCAATATCAAGGGTAAATATATTATTAATTCTGCTCGTTATTTTGTTATTTATGAAAATTTATGTTAAAATTAACTAATTCATTGACATTTTTACAATTAAAATGGTTAAGATTTACAGTTAAAATTAAATAATAAGGAATATTTCAACTTTCTGAACAGGTTATACAATATAATATGGTTTGGGTCTGTTTACACCATTCATAAACAGCTTCGCAGTTTATTAGGCATAAACAGACCCAAACCATATTATATCGTATAACCTGTTCAGAAATTTGAATATTCCATAAATAAATTTTTTCTTGTACTAATTTCTAATATCGGTCAACTAGAAACATTTTTTTATGAATAAGCAGAAAGATGTGACTATACCATAACTGAGATCTCATTTTGTCTGTATACCAACCAGAGGCTCTTAAGAGCCTGTATCGCTCACCTGATTTTATAGGCAATGAAGATGGCATTTCCCTGATGTTAAACTAAGTCCTGTAATTTTCAATAAACTTTAAATAGGACCATCCAAACAATATTACTAGAAAGCTTTGTTTCATTGGTTAACCGGTTGTATAGAGAAGATTTTTTTTATTTGCCCATAGGGTCCTATGTTAAACTAAGTCCTGCGCCGTGGTGGCCATTTTGAATTTCCAATTGCCATAAAAAACATAAACTTTATAAAGGACCATCCAAACAATATTGCTAGTAAGTTTTTGTTTCCATTGATTAACCTGTTTCAGAGAAGAAGCCTTTAAAAACTTTTTCCCATAGGGTCCTATGTTAAACTAAGTCCTGCGGTAGCGGCCATTTTGAATTTCCAATTGCCATAAAAAACATAAACTTTATAGAGGACCATCCAAACAATATTGCTAGTAAGTTTTTGTTTCCATTGATTAACCGGTTTCAGAGAAGCAGCCTTTAAAAACTTTTTCCCATAGGGTCCTATGTTAAACTAAGTCCTGCGGTAGCGGCCATTTTGAATTTCCAATTGCCATAAAAAACATAAACTTTATAGAGGACCATCCAAACAATATTGCTAGAAAGTTTTGTTTTGATTGGTTAAACGGTTTCAGAGAAGAAGCCCTTTTAAACTTTTTTCTCATAGGGTCGAATGTTAAACCAAGTCCTGCGGTGGCGGCCATTTTGAATTTCCGATTGGGATAAAAAACATTAACTTTATAGAGGACCATCCAAACAATATTGCTAGTAAGTTTTGTTTCCATTGGTTGACTGGTTTCAGAAAAGAAGCCTTTCAAACTTTTTCCCATAGGGTCCTATGTTAAATTAAGTCCTGCGGTGGCAGCCATTTTGAATTTCCAATTGCCATAAAAAACACAAACTTTATAGAGGACCATCCAAACAATATTGCTAGTAAGTTTTTGTTTCCATTGATTAACCGGTTTCAGAGAAGAAGCCTTTTAAAACTTTTTCCCATAGGGTTCTATGTTAAACTAAGTCCTGCGGTGGCGGCCATTTTGAATTTCCAATTCCCATCAAAAACACAAACTTTATAGAGGACCATCCAAAGAATATTGCTAGTAAGTTTTGTTTTGATTGGTTAAACGGTTTCAGACAAGAAGCCCTTTTAAACTTTTTTCCCATAGGGTCCTATGTTAAACTAAGTCTTGAGGTGGCGGCCATATTGGTTTACCAATCAAAATAAAAAACACAAACTTTGTAAAGGTCCATCCAATGAACATTATGGCCAAGTTTGGTTTCAATTGGCCAAGTGGTTTCAGAGAAGAAGATTAAAATGTAAAAAGTTTACAGACGCCGACGACGACGACGCCGACGACGACGACGACGCCGACGGACGCAAAGTGATAACAATAGCTCACATGACCCTTTGGGTCAGGTGAGCTAAAAAGCCACTTCTAGTAAGTATCAAAATAAGTTAGTTACTAAGTCTAGAAAAATAAGGAAAAAATTCCTGGAACAATTCCATAATTGCAGGTGCACAATTTCGGTGAAGTTTCAGAGTCTGTGTAGAAAACTGTAGACGTTGATTACATAAAATAGCCTATTTACCACTGCCACCCAACCGACTTCAACCCATGGGTTAACGATTTGTAGGCCTTTTCCGTCAGGTACATTTAGTAATTAACAACTTTATTATAAACTCCTATAAAGAGCAGTGATAGACAATTTTGGACTAAATCAGTGATTTTAAGGCCTTGCAGATCATTTTTCAAATTTACATTTTGATAAGCTTCTATCAAGTATTTATGTTACAGGACAAAAACTAAAAATTTCACCAGAAGAAGTTTTTAAAGGGCAATAACTCCTATAAGGAGTCATCAGACAATTTTCAGACATTTACATGCCTTGTCCTTGTGATTATTTTTGCTAAATACAGTTTGACTCTAGGTATTAGTTTTTAATTTCTATGGCAACCTGGTAATTTTGTCTGAAACTGTCATATAAGAAGTTACCTGACAATTTCAAACCAATACAGTGATTTTGTAGAATTTGTATTGCTGATTATTTTTGCAATTTACAGTTCGCTCTAGCTGTTTTAGTTTTTAGGTTATTGTGCAAAAACTGAAAATTGCATGAAGAATTGTCATTTTAGAGCAACAACTCCTATAAGGAGTGGTCAGACAATTTTGGACCAACCATGTGATTTGTAGGCCTTGTATGCTGATCATTTAGGCAATTTACAATGTCAATTTAGCTCTTATAGTTTTCATATAAAAAATGAATATTTTGTCAAAAAATCGTAATTTAAGGGCAATAATTCCTACAGGAAGTCGTTACACAACTTCAAACTGATAGAACAATTTTTAGAGGTTAATGTGCTGATCAATTTGAGTTAAAGTTTTTTACATACTGTATTATAATTTTTGAGATATTCACTAAAAATGTGTGTTGACCCCCAACATTCTATTTTTAGTAACAGTAGCCATCTTTGTCCATTGATCAACACCCTGGATAAAATTTAAAACTAAGAACGCTAAGGATGAATGTGGCTGTGGCCAACTTTGACAAAGTTTGGCCTAGTGGTTTCAGAGGTGATTTTTGAAAAAGTTCACAAAAGATGACAGATGATAGACGATGGATGTCAAGTGATGAGAAAAACCCACTTCAGTCCTGGTAAGCTAAAAAGTCAATTGATTATTTTTTTGTTTTGCTTTTCTGTAAAAACCTAAGAAATACAATTAATTGTCAACCTATGCTGATGTTTCTATCAAAGTTATAGAGGTTTTTTAACTTGAATGATCATATACCACATTAACTATGTGTTATTGTAATGGCAAACAAGAAAATTAAATAATTTATATAAATACTTGTAAAAAAAATTCAACATGATTTTAATCTGGTTTTATGTCAGCCAGAAACAAGTGATACAATTTTTGTAAGAATTATTTCACTACAAACATAAATCCACATGTAGAAGTTTTTGTGTTAATTAGTTTAAATTTGGATTCAATACATGATGCATTTAAATAATAACAACCTGTGTACAACCATTATAAGAATACTGCAGGCTCCACAATTAAAATGGAACACCAGACGCACGTGACCAGACGATATGTGTAAAGACTTTGTCCAGACTCTTTCTTATAGATGATTAAATCTGTTCTGTTCAGCTAATTATTTTGTGGGCGTTCATTATAAAATTTACCAAAAAGATTATTTTGTCCTCATAAGACAACTATGGAAAATATAACAACCAATTAGAAAAAATGTGAAAATTGTAAATTCATTGTTGACAGGAAACTAAAGACATTGTTCTATAATATTAATGGTTGAAGGGATTCAGACAGGATTCAGATGGCATGCCTTACATAATACAAAAGTGTACTCACCAAAGTCATTATTATGATGGTGGTTCATGTGTTTCCATTTGATAAAATCTAAAAATAAAAAATATATAATATAGTTTAGGTGTGGTTAACATTTGGCAGTACCTGTAAGAGTTCATGCTTCAAGATTTATTAATAATTATGGGTGTAAAGGGCCACCTTTCTTAAGAGGTGATCAGAAAGTCTCCAGCTCCTTGGTAAAGAAATCTTTGACTTTGACTTGTCATTACATCCAATCAGATATAGATATACAACAAATGTACATGAGCATTTAATAAAATGTCATCAATAATACCAATGCTATAAAATAGACTTCCCCAGATGTACATTGGGTCTCATCAGTGGGGATCACACTCAATAAGATTAAAATCCGAATATAAATCACATTGTAGAGCTTTTATTAGTTTAATTTTGGAAATGGAGGTACAAAAAACAAACTAAAATAAATAAATAAATAAATAAATAAATAAATAAATAAATAAATAAATAAATAAATAAATAAATAAATAAATAAATAAATAAATAAATAAATAAATAAATAAATAAATAAATAAATAAATAAATAAATAAATAAATAAATAAATCAATCAATCAAATCAATCAATCAATAAATATAGTGACATTTTCCAGAAAATGTTTTACAGAAACCAACCATATCTTTTAGATTGACAATTAATTTCCAGAAAAATGGCTTTGTCTGAAGTTAAAATTTCTCTGCACACATTAAAATAACGATTCATTTTTTATCTGTAACAAATAATAAGAGATAACAACAAATGCTTAAAACCAATAATTTTCACTGCACTTTCAGTACAACACTGTATGTAACTAATTAGTCAATAAAACTTTACATAACCAAACAAAAAATGGATGATTTCTGTAAAAAAAAATCTGTTAGCAAGAAAAAAACCACCAAGCTGTTAAATGGTCTGTACTAAATCACTTCAATATTTATCAAGTTTGAGGTATCTGTCATTTTTGCACTTTTGTGCATCTTAATTTAAGAGGTACACTCATTTTCCATTGCAAACATTTATAATTCAGGTAGTTTTCACCTACCTGACAAATAAAGCACCAAATAGCAAACAAAACAAAAAACATCTAAATTAAATGAAACATTGCTAAAAAACAATTTATAAAAAAATGTTTTTCGTTTATTTCTAAACTATGTCATTTTTTGTTTTTGCAAGTTTCCAATTAGTGATTTGTGCTTTACTAGGTAATCAACAAAGTTATGCTGGCTTATCTTACATGTTACATGCAACCTGTTTGTTTTGTTGTTTATGGATGAATTCAGTTGGCATCAGCAACATTAACTATTCAGTCAACAGAGTCAACCATACAAAGGCATGTTAAGAAATTACAGTGGTGAACACATATAGACCTATGTAGTGCTAGATGTCAACATATGGATTAATGCCTCTCCATTAGGACAATGGTGGAAACATTAAAATTGAGGGGCCTTGGTGGCAGAGTGTTTAAGACTATAAATCATGTTGTCTGTCAACACCGAGGTTGAGGGTTCAAGAGTCTCACTTCATGCAGTGTGTGCTCAACTCCAATTTGTGGATGAGGCTTGCCAGTTTTCCTACCAAAAAGCCAGGATTTTCTCCGGGTACTCTCTCATGATATAATTCCTTGTCACAACAGTTCCTTTGTTGCAAGACTACCCTTTATGTAAATAAAATATCAGAATTACAAACAGGGCGCCATCTGGTGGTAGTATTATTGTAGTTAACAAGCACTAATGATTGGATGATTGTTTTATGTCCATCTTCAGCTATAACCTTCAGTGGTATATATAACAATAATAAACTTTTTACTGTAGTTAACCTCCATTAATACTAAACAGTGATCTTGTACCAAATTATTATATACTGAAAAAAAAACTAATAGAGAAGTCAAAAGTATCCAAAAAGTATACAAGTATGTAATATTCAAATGTTATATGATCTGTCCTCTGGTGAGGTGTGTCCTCTGATTAAAAGGTGTTATAATACTGTAATATGAAAGATGTTAAACCATATATGATATTAGGACTTGTGTATATTAAATCTCTTTATACTTCTGTTACATAGTTTATTTCTTTGCACAATACATAAATATCTGACAATGAACTTTGAGGTAGAGGAAATTAGTTCTTATTTTGATATTTGGTTGTGTCTAACTGTAGCATGGACAGTGGATTTATTATTCAATGGAATTTTGATCTTGGAGCTGGATTCAAAAAGCAATGTCTTATAGAATTGGTTATACATTTATTTAGGTAATTTATTCAATGTATTGGCTGTTTTGTTTAGCTGATTGTGCAAAGACAATTTTTGGATGTTTGTGCATTCGTTACCTTGAGTATCCTTCTGGGTTTCTAAATTTGCAAAAATTTTTTATGTGACATGTCACCCCAAAAATTTAATGTAGTTTAGCTGAAATTATTCTGCTCATTGTGAGAGTCGCTCATTACTCAACGAAACTTGATACCTAAAGTGAAAGCAAATAATGTTAACCATTTCCCCTATGTGCAAATAATTAAGAGGCCATGGCCATTGTCATCCGACTAAAAACAAAGCCATTAGGTATATTAAAAACCATCATTTCAAAAATTGAAACTATTATCATTAAGTGTTGAGAGTTTTAATTAAATAGTTAACAAGGATATAGTTTTAGATCTAAGTCTTCTAATCTTGATGAGCTTAATACTAGATTATCTAACAAAAGCATCAAGTCCAATGACATTTATATAATTTCCTATGTTCTTTCAATCAGAATATATATACACAAATATCAAGCATATCTAAATTAAACTGAAAAATTTAGAACAGTGTAAATGACATGCTTTATTTATCCTCTTGAGATCATTTTAATGAGAATTTTTTAATAAAGGAATTTCCATGTCTGACATATTTAATTTCCAGAACATTGACAATATTTCTAAAATGTATCACTTTTCTTCGTTGCAACAGCGCTAAATTTTCTGCTTCTATACTTTGCTCAATTGCATTTATAAATGTTTGTTAAATAATGTAAAATACTATTTGAATATTAATATATTTACAGGCAATTATTACTGTACAAACTGTTTATTTTGTGAGAATACTTTCTATAAACAACTGAATACCGATATCTGACAGATTACAAAGATCAAACCTGTCTTAGCGACTCCCATTCTTGACCAGTAACATATATCTGACCTCCATTTAGTACCCTTTACTGTACATTTGGTACTATACAGTTATTTCATACATGTTGAGGGAACAGTCAAATTATTGCTGGGGCCTCGGTGGCCGAGTGGGCAAGGTAGTTTGTATACTATTGATCACGTGGTCTGTCAACACTGAGATTGCAGGTTCGATTCTCACTGCAGGCAGGTTGTACTCGACTCCAATCTTAATTGACAAGGATTGCCAGTTTGCCTACTGCAGGTCGGAGGTTCTCTCCGGGTACTCCGGCTTCCTCCCCCAATAAAAACTGGATGCCATGATAAAGCTGAAAAATAGCTGAAAGTGGCATTAAACACCATCAAACAAACAAACAAACAAACAAATTATTGCTTGGAGGTGCTGAAAGTGACTTGAGAAGTATAGCCGAAGGCCGAAAGACATCGCTGGAAACCACCTATGGTTGCGTACTCACTTTGCTACCACTTACCTAAAGCCTAAAGAACAAGTAACTTGCTACATTTGGCTCTAAAGTTAGGAGAACATAACTGTGGCCTCACAAAAGTCTAAAGAACAAGAAACTGACTATATTTGGCAGAAGAAACTAAGTGAGGCCTCACAATGAAATAAAGAACAAGAAACTGTATAAATGTGACCAAAACAAAAAGGATCTCTCTTTGCGTGGCATCACAAACAAATTTGAATATATAAAGAGTGGTATAAGAAGAGTTCCTGGTAAGGTTTGCCAGAATATCTTAGATCTATTTAAGTCTGTTATTACAACCTTCTTGTCTTATTATAGCCTAATCCTTTTAATTAACCATAAGACCTAATGACAAAAGTTGGAGCATCTCCGTAATTCCATGAAACATTTTTGAGTCACAGTATCTTTGAAATATTTAACTCATTAAGGTTTAAATGTAATGAATCAACATTAGTATAAAATAATTTTCTGAATTGTGACAAAATAATCAAAAAGATCTTTTTAGTAATTTGTCCCTTATTTTTGGAGGATTAAAATAAAGTATGAGAGATAAAATTCCTTTAACTATATCAACCTTTAATCTCATATGTGACTGTTCATAACCTGGTGTATTATACAATAACCGTGTTACAGAAATGGAAGAGGCAGGTTTACCTGGTTTTACATATTTCCTTTGAAATGCCTGTACCAAAATTAAGACATCACCATTTCTGTAGTTGTTATATTTTTGGTTGTTGGTTCTCAAGTCATTTATTTGGGCTTTATGGACTGCATTTATAGACAGTTTCCATGGTGTTTAGTATTTTGTTATGATATTTGTCATTTCTATTATTTTGTTCGTTTTTAATGATTTGGTAAATCAGCTTGTAAGTTTTGTACATGATGTATCTCCTCAGAGTGTTTATCATTTTGTTTGTTGTATCTCCTCAGACTGTTTATCATTTTGTGTTTGATGTATCTTCTCAGAGTTTTATCATTTTGTGTTTGGTGTATCTCCTCAGAGTGTTTATCATTTGGTGTTTGTTGTATCTTCTCAGAGTGTTTTTCATTTTGTGTTTGATGTATCTCCTCAGAGTGTTTTTTATTTTGTGTTGTATCTCCTCAGAGTGTTTATCATTTTGTGTTTGTTGTATCTCCTCAGAGTGTTTTTTATTTTGTGTTGTATCTCCTCAGAGTATTTATCATTTTGTGTTTGTTGTATCTCCTCAGAGAGTTTATCATTTTGTGTTTGTTGTATCTCCTCAGAGAGTTTATCATTTTGTGTTTGTTGTATCTCCTCAGAGTGTTTATCATTTTGTGTTTGTTGTATCTCCTCAGAGAGTTTATCATTTTGTGTTTGTTGTATCTCCTCAGAGTGTTTATCATTTTGTGTTTTACCTCCTCAGAGTATTTATCATTTTGTGTTTGTTGTATCTCCTCAGAGTATTTATCATTTTGTGTTTGTTGTATCTCCTAAGAATGTTTATCATTTTGTGTTTGTTGTATCTCCTCAGAGTGTTTATCATTTTGTGGTTTACCTCCTCAGAGAGTTTATCATTTTGTGTTTGTTGTATCTCCTCAGAGTGTTTATCATTTTGTGTTTGTTGTATCTCCTCAGAGTGTTTATCATTTTGTGTTTGTTGTATCTCCTCAGAGTGTTTATCATTTTGTGTTTGTTGTATCTCCTCAGAGTGTTTATCATTTTGTGTTTGTTGTATCTCCTCAGAGTGTTTATCATTTTGTGTTTGTTGTATCTTCTCAGAGAGTTTATCATCTTGTGTTTGATGTATCTCCTCAGAGTGTTTTTTATTTTGTGTTGTATCTCCTCAGTCGAGTGTTTATCATTTTGTGTTTGTTGTATCTCCTCAGAGTGTTTATCATTTTGTGTTTGTTGTATCTCCTCAGAGTGTTTATCATTTTGTGTTTGTTGTATCTCCTCAGAGTGTTTATCATTTTGTGTTTGTTGTATCTCCTCAGAGTGTTTATCATTTTGTGTTTGTTGTATCTCCTCAGAGTGTTTATCATTTTGTGTTTGTTGTATCTCCTCAGAGTGTTTTTTATTTTGTGTTTGTTGTATCTCCTCAGAGTGTTTATCATTTTGTGTTTGTTGTATCTCCTCAGAGTGTTTTTTATTTTGTGTTGTATCTCCTCAGAGTGTTTATCATTTTGTGTTTGTTGTATCTCCTCATAGAGTTTATCATTTTGTGTTTGATGTATCTCCTCAGAGTGTTTATCATTTTGTGTTTGGTGTATCTCCTCAGAGTGTTAATAATTTTGTGTTTGTTGTATCTCCTCAGAGTGTTTATCATTTTGTGTTTGTTGTATCTCCTCAGAGTATTTATCATTTTGTGTTTGTTGTATCTCCTAAGAATGTTTATCATTTTGTGTTTGTTGTATCTCCTCAGAGTGTTTTTTATTTTGTGTTTGTTGTATCTCCTCAGAGTGTTTTTTATTTTGTGTTTGTTGTATCTCCTCAGAGTGTTTATCATTTTGTGTTTTCCTTCCTCAGAGAGTTTATCATTTTGTGTTTGTTGTATCTCCTCAGCGTGTTTATCATTTTGTGTTTGTTGTATCTCCTCAGAGTATTTATCATTTTGTGTTTGTTGTATCTCCTAAGAATGTTTATCATTTTGTGTTTGTTGTATCTCCTCAGAGTGTTTATCATTTTGTGTTGTATCTCCTCAGAGTGTTTATCATTTTGTGTTTGTTGTATCTCCTCAGAGTGTTTTTTATTTTGTGTTTGTTGTATCTCCTCAGAGTGTTTATCATTTTGTGTTTCTTGTATCTCCTCAGAGTGTTTTTTATTTTGTGTTGTATCTCCTCAGAGTGTTTATCATTTTGTGTTTGTTGTATCTCCTCAGAGAGTTTATCATTTTGTGTTTGATGTATCTCCTCAGAGTGTTTATCATTTTGTGTTTGGTGTATCTCCTCAGAGTGTTAATAATTTTGTGTTTGTTGTATCTCCTCAGCGTGTTTATCATTTTGTGTTTGTTGTATCTCCTCAGAGTATTTATCATTTTGTGTTTGTTGTATCTCCTAAGAATGTTTATCATTTTGTGTTTGTTGTATCTCCTCAGATTGTTTTTTATTTTGTGTTTGTTGTATCTCCTCAGTGTGTTTTTTATTTTGTGTTTGTTGTATCTCCTCAGAGTGTTTATCATTTTGTGTTTTACTTCCTCAGAGAGTTTATCATTTTGTGTTTGTTGTATCTCCTCAGCGTGTTTATCATTTTGTGTTTGTTGTATCTCCTCAGAGTATTTATCATTTTGTGTTTGTTGTATCTCCTAAGAATGTTTATCATTTTGTGTTTGTTGTATCTCCTCAGAGTGTTTATCATTTTGTGTTTGTTGTATCTCCTCAGAGTGTTTATCATTTTGTGTTTTACCTCCTCAGAGAGTTTATCATTTTGTGTTTGTTGTATCTCCTCAGAGTGTTTATCATTTTGTGTTTTACCTCCTCAGAGAGTTTATCATTTTGTGTTTGTTGTATCTCCTCAGAGTGTTTATCATTTTGTGTTTGTTGTATCTCCTCAGAGTGTTTATCATTTTGTGTTTTACCTCCTCAGAGTGTTTATCATTTTGTGTTTGTTGTATCTCCTCAGAGTGTGTATAATTTTGTGTTTGTTGTATCTCCTCAGAGTGTTTTTTATTTTGTGTTTGTTGTATCTCCTCAGAGTGTTTATCATTTTGTGTTTGTTGTATCTCCTCAGAGTGTTTATCATTTTGTGTTTTACCTCCTCAGAGTGTTTATCATTTTGTGTTTTACCTCCTCAGAGTGTTTATCATTTTGTGTTTTACCTCCTCAGAGTGTTTATCATTTTGTGTTTTACCTCCTCAGAGTGTTTATCATTTTGTGTTTGTTGTATCTCCTCAGAGTGTTTATCATTTTGTGTTTGTTGTATCTCCTCAGAGTGTTTTTTATTTTGTGTTTGTTGTATCTCCTCAGAGTGTTTATCATTTTGTGTTTGTTGTATCTCCTCAGAGTATTTATCATTTTGTGTTTGTTGTATCTCCTCAGAGTATTTATCATTTTGTGTTTGTTGTATCTCCTAAGAATGTTTATAATTTTGTGTTTGTTGTATCTCCTCGGCGTGTTTATCATTTTGTGTTTGTTGTATCTCCTCAGAGTGTTTTTTATTTTGTGTTTGTTGTATCTCCTCAGAGAGTTTATCATTTTGTGTTTGTTGTATCTCCTCAGAGTGTTTATCATTTTGTGTTTTACCTCCTCAGAGAGTTTATCATTTTGTGTTTGTTGTATCTCCTCAGAGTGTTTATCATTGTGTTTGTTGTATCTCCTCAGAGTGTTTATCATTTTGTGTTTTACCTCCTCAGAGAGTTTATCATTTTGTGTTTGTTGTATCTCCTCAGAGTGTGTATAATTTTGTGTTTGTTGTATCTCCTCAGAGTGTTTTTTATTTTGTGTTTGTTGTATCTCCTCAGAGTGTTTATCATTTTGTGTTTGTTGTATCTCCTCAGAGTGTTTATCATTTTGTGTTTTACCTCCTCAGAGTGTTTATCATTTTGTGTTTTACCTCCTCAGAGTGTTTATCATTTTGTGTTTTACCTCCTCAGAGTGTTTATCATTTTGTGTTTTACCTCCTCAGAGAGTTTATCATTTTGTGTTTGTTGTATCTCCTCAGAGTGTTTATCATTTTGTGTTTGTTGTATCTCCTCAGAGTGTTTTTTATTTTGTGTTTGTTGTATCTCCTCAGAGTGTTTATCATTTTGTGTTTGTTGTATCTCCTCAGAGTATTTATCATTTTGTGTTTGTTGTATCTCCTCAGAGTATTTATCATTTTGTGTTTGTTGTATCTCCTAAGAATGTTTATAATTTTGTGTTTGTTGTATCTCCTCAGCGTGTTTATCATTTTGTGTTTGTTGTATCTCCTCAGAGTGTTTTTTATTTTGTGTTTGTTGTATCTCCTCAGAGTGTTTATCATTTTGTGTTTGTTGTATATATATCTCCTCAGAGTATTTATCATTTTGTGTTTGTTGTATCTCCTCAGAGTGTTTTTTATTTTGTGTTTGTTGTATCTCCTCAGAGTGTTTATCATTTTGTGTTTGTTGTATCTCCTCAGAGTGTTTATCATTTTGTGTTTTACCTCCTCAGAGTGTTTATCATTTTGTGTTTTACCTCCTCAGAGTGTTTATCATTTTGTGTTTTACCTCCTCAGAGTGTTTATCATTTTGTGTTTGTTGTATCTCCTCAGAGTGTTTATCATTTTGTGTTTGTTGTATCTCCTCAGAGTGTTTTTTATTTTGTGTTTGTTGTATCTCCTCAGAGTGTTTATCATTTTGTGTTTGTTGTATCTCCTCAGAGTATTTATCATTTTGTGTTTGTTGTATCTCCTCAGAGTATTTATCATTTTGTGTTTGTTGTATCTCCTAAGAATGTTTATAATTTTGTGTTTGTTGTATCTCCTCAGCGTGTTTATCATTTTGTGTTTGTTGTATCTCCTCAGAGTGTTTTTTATTTTGTGTTTGTTGTATCTCCTCAGAGAGTTTATCATTTTGTGTTTGTTGTATCTCCTCAGAGTGTTTATCATTTTGTGTTTTACCTCCTCAGAGAGTTTATCATTTTGTGTTTGTTGTATCTCCTCAGAGTGTTTATCATTTTGTGTTTGTTGTATCTCCTCAGAGTGTTTATCATTTTGTGTTTTACCTCCTCAGAGAGTTTATCATTTTGTGTTTGTTGTATCTCCTCAGAGTGTGTATAATTTTGTGTTTGTTGTATCTCCTCAGAGTGTTTTTTATTTTGTGTTTGTTGTATCTCCTCAGAGTGTTTATCATTTTGTGTTTGTTGTATCTCCTCAGAGTGTTTATCATTTTGTGTTTTACCTCCTCAGAGTGTTTATCATTTTGTGTTTTACCTCCTCAGAGTGTTTATCATTTTGTGTTTTACCTCCTCAGAGTGTTTATCATTTTGTGTTTTACCTCCTCAGAGTGTTTATCATTTTGTGTTTGTTGTATCTCCTCAGAGTGTTTATCATTTTGTGTTTGTTGTATCTCCTCAGAGTGTTTTTTATTTTGTGTTTGTTGTATCTCCTCAGAGTGTTTATCATTTTGTGTTTGTTGTATCTCCTCAGAGTATTTATCATTTTGTGTTTGTTGTATCTCCTCAGAGTATTTATCATTTTGTGTTTGTTGTATCTCCTAAGAATGTTTATAATTTTGTGTTTGTTGTATCTCCTCAGCGTGTTTATCATTTTGTGTTTGTTGTATCTCCTCAGAGTGTTTTTTATTTTGTGTTTGTTGTATCTCCTCAGAGTGTTTATCATTTTGTGTTTGTTGTATATATATCTCCTCAGAGTATTTATCATTTTGTGTTTGTTGTATCTCCTCAGATTGTTTTTTATTTTGTGTTTGTTGTATCTCCTCAGTGTGTTTTTTATTTTGTGTTTGTTGTATCTCCTCAGAGTGTTTATCATTTTGTGTTTTACTTCCTCAGAGAGTTTATCATTTTGTGTTTGTTGTATCTCCTCAGCGTGTTTATCATTTTGTGTTTGTTGTATCTCCTCAGAGTATTTATCATTTTGTGTTTGTTGTATCTCCTAAGAATGTTTATCATTTTGTGTTTGTTGTATCTCCTCAGAGTGTTTATCATTTTGTGTTTGTTGTATCTCCTCAGAGTATTTATCATTTTGTGTTTGTTGTATCTCCTCAGAGTATTTATCCTTTTGTGTTTGTTGTATCTCCTAAGAATGTTGCTCATTTTGTGTTTGTTGTATCTCCTCAGAGTGTTTTTTATTTTGTGTTTGTTGTATCTCCTCAGAGAGTTTATCATTTTGTGTTTGTTGTATCTCCTCAGAGTGTTTATCATTTTGTGTTTTACCTCCTCAGAGAGTTTATCATTTTGTGTTTGTTGTATCTCCTCAGAGTGTTTATCATTTTGTGTTTGTTGTATCTCCTCAGAGTGTTTATCATTTTGTGTTTTACCTCCTCAGAGAGTTTATCATTTTGTGTTTGTTGTATCTCCTCAGAGTGTGTATAATTTTGTGTTTGTTGTATCTCCTCAGAGTGTTTTTTATTTTGTGTTTGTTGTATCTCCTCAGAGTGTTTATCATTTTGTGTTTGTTGTATCTCCTCAGAGTGTTTATCATTTTGTGTTTTACCTCCTCAGAGTGTTTATCATTTTGTGTTTTACCTCCTCAGAGTGTTTATCATTTTGTGTTTTACCTCCTCAGAGTGTTTATCATTTTGTGTTTTACCTCCTCAGAGTGTTTATCATTTTGTGTTTGTTGTATCTCCTCAGAGTGTTTATCATTTTGTGTTTGTTGTATCTCCTCAGAGTGTTTTTTATTTTGTGTTTGTTGTATCTCCTCAGAGTGTTTATCATTTTGTGTTTGTTGTATCTCCTCAGAGTATTTATCATTTTGTGTTTGTTGTATCTCCTCAGAGTATTTATCATTTTGTGTTTGTTGTATCTCCTAAGAATGTTTATAATTTTGTGTTTGTTGTATCTCCTCAGCGTGTTTATCATTTTGTGTTTGTTGTATATATATCTCCTCAGAGTATTTATCATTTTGTGTTTGTTGTATCTCCTAAGAATGTTTATCATTTTGTGTTTGTTGTATCTCCTCAGAGTGTTTTTTATTTTGTGTTTGTTGTATCTCCTCAGAGAGTTTATCATTTTGTGTTTGTTGTATCTCCTCAGAGTGTTTATCATTTTGTGTTTTACCTCCTCAGAGAGTTTATCATTTTGTGTTTGTTGTATCTCCTCAGAGTGTTTATCATTTTGTGTTTTACCTCCTCAGAGTGTTTATCATTTTGTGTTTGTTGTATCTCCTCAGAGTGTTTATCATTTTGTGTTTGATGTGTCTCCTCAGAGTGTTTATCATTTTGTGTTGTATCTCCTCAGAGTGTTTATCATTTTGTGTTTGTTGTATCTCCTCAGAGTGTTTATCATTTTGTGTTTGTTGTATCTCCTCAGAGTGTTTATCATTTTGTGTTTTACCTCCTCAGAGAGTTTATCATTTTGTGTTTGTTGTATCTCCTCAGAGTGTTTATCATTTTGTGTTTTACCTCCTCAGAGTGTTTATCATTTTGTGTTTGTTGTATCTCCTCAGAGTGTTTATCATTTTGTGTTTGTTGTATCTCCTCAGAGTGTTTATCATTTTGTGTTTTACCTTCTCAGAGTGTTTATCATTTTGTGTTTTACCTCCTCAGAGTGTTTATCATTTTGTGTTTTACCTCCTCAGAGTGTTTATCATTTTGTGTTTTACCTCCTCAGAGTGTTTATCATTTTGTGTTTGTTGTATCTCCTCAGAGTGTTTATCATTTTGTGTTTGTTGTATCTCCTCAGAGTGTTTTTTATTTTGTGTTTGTTGTATCTCCTCAGAGTGTTTATCATTTTGTGTTTGTTGTATATATATCTCCTCAGAGTATTTATCATTTTGTGTTTGTTGCATCTCCTAAGAATGTTTATCATTTTGTGTTTGTTGTATCTCCTCAGAGTGTTTTTTATTTTGTGTTTGTTGTATCTCCTCAGAGAGTTTATCATTTTGTGTTTTACCTCCTCAGAGAGTTTATCATTTTGTGTTTGTTGTATCTCCTCAGAGTGTTTATCATTTTGTGTTTTACCTCCTCAGAGTGTTTATCATTTTGTGTTTGTTGTATCTCCTCAGAGTGTTTATCATTTTGTGTTTGATGTGTCTCCTCAGAGTGTTTATCATTTTGTGTTGTATCTCCTCAGAGTGTTTATCATTTTGTGTTTGTTGTATCTCCTCAGAGTGTTTATCATTTTGTGTTTGTTGTATCTCCTCAGAGTGTTTATCATTTTGTGTTTTACCTCCTCAGAGAGTTTATCATTTTGTGTTTGTTGTATCTCCTCAGAGTGTTTATCATTTTGTGTTTTACCTCCTCAGAGTGTTTATCATTTTGTGTTTGTTGTATCTCCTCAGAGTGTTTATCATTTTGTGTTTGTTGTATCTCCTCAGAGTGTTTTTTATTTTGTGTTGTATCTCCTCAGAGTGTTTATCATTTGGTGTTTGTTGTATCTCCTCAGAGTGTTTATCATTTGGTGTTTGTTGTATCTCCTCAGAGTGTTTATCATTTTGTGTTTGTTGTTTCTTCTCTGTTTTTCATTTTGTGTTGTATCTCCTCAGACTGTTTATCATTTTGTGTTTGTTGTTTCTCCTCTGTTTTTCATTTTGTGATTGTTGTTTC
This sequence comes from Limnoperna fortunei, assembly GCA_944474755.1. Taxonomy (NCBI): domain Eukaryota; kingdom Metazoa; phylum Mollusca; class Bivalvia; order Mytilida; family Modiolidae; genus Limnoperna; species Limnoperna fortunei. The sequence continues at coordinate 48,548,558 of OX104122.1, forward strand.
TCCTCTGTTTTTCATTTTGTTTGTTGTTTCTCCTCTGTTTTTCATTTTGTGTTTGTTGTTTCTCCTCTGTTTTTCATTTTGTGTTTGTTGTTTCTCCTGTTTTTCATTTTGTGTTTGTTGTTTCTCCTGTTTATCATTTTGTGTGTGTTGTTTCTCCTCTGTTTTTTATTTTGTGATTGTTATTTCTCCTGTTTTTCATTTTGTGTTTGTTGTTTCTCCTGTTTTTCATTTTGTGTTTGTTGTTTCTCCTGTTTATCATTTTGTGTTTGTTGTTTCTCCTGTTTATCATTTTGTGTTTGTTGTTTCTCCTTTTTTCATTTTGTGTTTGTTGTTTCTCCTCTGTTTTTCATTTTGTGATTGTTATTTCTCCTGTTTTTCATTTTGTGTTTGTTGTTTCTCCTGTTTTTCATTTTGTGTTTGTTGTTTCTCCTCTGTTTATCATTTTGTGTTTGTTGTTTCTCCTCTGTTTTTCATTTTGTGTTTGTTGTTTCTCCTCTGTTTATCATTTTGTGTTTGTTGTTTCTCCTCTGTTTTTCATTTTGTGTTTGTTGTTTCTCCTCTGTTTATCATTTTGTGTTTGTTGTTTCTCCTCTGTTTATCATTTTGTTTGTTGTTTCTCCTCTGTTTATCATTTTGTTTGTTGTTTCTCCTCTGTTTATCATTTTGTTTGTTGTTTCTCCTCTGTTTATCATTTTGTGTTTGTTGTTTCTCCTCTGTTTATCATTTTGTGTTTGTTGTTTCTCCTCTGTTTTTCATTTTGTGTTTGGTGCATTACCTGTCCAATCGTCCTGTTTTGTTTCAAAAATCTATGTTAAAAACTGTAGGTGAGAAGCTGATTACACAAAAAAGGTAACATTTCTTTAATCCAGGCACTGGACTACCATACAACAATGGGATTTTGGACTTCGTGCAACTTGGCCGAAAACACAAATTTTCTATATAAAAGTTACCCCATATACATTATATCTGTGTGTGTGGAATGAGTTTTAAATATTGAATAAAAAATTCAGTAAGTTCAATTATTCATTCTTCTTATGAAGTCCATCTTCAGGAAGGTGAGTATTATTTGACAATAAAGGAAACTGAAGGATCCCTTGAGAGTAAATGTCTACACCTAGCTCAGTATTATGCAATTTTATGAAAAGTATTATTTAATATTTATTTATTTCATTACAATTTAAATATGTCAAAGAAGAGTTTTTGGTGTATTTATTTACAAAAGGTCCCATGGTAATAACATACACTGAAAACACCATCTTGCAAAAAAAAGTTGACAATACAAAGTAATAATCAGAAACAGACAAGTCAAGGACAGACAAAACCATGGTCAAACAAAATCGGTGACAGCAACAAAACTAAAACGCAACACAAAAATGGAGTACAGACCAACATGTTCAAACCATTAATCCTACCAAATATCAAAGCAATCTGTCAAGTGGTTTCAGAGGAAATGCATCCACATGATCTACTATTGAATTATATTGCTGAAATGGTCAAAGTTCCATAACTCCTACAAAATTTGATGAATCAAAATGGTGGTATAGTATGGATCATAACAATTAATCCTACCAAATATCAAAGCAATCCATGAAGCAGTTTCAGATGAGATGCATCCACAAGATCTACCATTTTATTATTTTGCTGAAATGGTCAAAGTCCCATAACTCCAACAAAATTTGATGAATCAAAATAACAGTAAAGAATACACATCTACCCATCATAACAATTAATCCTACCAAATATCAAAGCAATCTGTCAAGCGGTTTCAGAGGAGATGTGTCCACAAAATCTACCATTTTATTATTTTGCTGAAACGGTCAAAGTCCCATAACTCCTACAAGATTTGACAAATCAAAATTATGGTATAGTAAGCAAATCTACCAATCATAAAAATTAATCCTACTAAATATCAAAGCAATCTGTTAAAGGGTTTCAGAGCAATCCGTCAATGGATTTTAGAGGAGTTGTTTCCACAAAAGTGTGACGGACAGACGCATGGATGGAGACCATTACTAGGTCCCTCCGTTGCGTGGCATCGGGGGACAAAAAAAAGGTTATGGACTGCAAGACAATAAAATGAAGATCAAAAGCAAATGATTTGTGAGAGATGAATGGCAATATATAGTAAATATGACCCAAATGTGGAGCAATATCAAAATAATTTCTTAATTTTCCGTCTGACTATTTCAACTAATAACAACTTAATCATAAATAGAATACTAAATGTTGCTACATAAAGGTGTTAAACTAGTAACCGAATCGGAACAGTTGCATAAACTAGATCTAGGTCACAAAATTGTTATTTTCTTATGCAATAGTAATTTTTTCCATTTTGAAACAAGAGTATGCATGTTCCAAGCTATTTGAACACATAAAAATTAAATAAAACGAGCTAATGTTTCACGGATGATTTGATATAGTGCACATTTAAAGCAAGCATATTTTTTCACTGTCTGATGGTTTTGAACTGAAGTCAATAATTCTACCATCAAAATTGGAATAATTATTACCACTATAGAATTTATAATGACTTGGTGTATAATAAAACAGACTCACTGAAACTCAAGTCAGTAAAACATTAAACTACTTAAAAAGTCATATTTGTGGACTAAATTGAATTAATAACTTAATTAATTTTCTTCTCCAAATTTCAATTAGCATAACTTCCTAATCCATCACAGAAAACTACCCAGTCTGTGGAAACGATCCTTAACATGTCACACTACCCAGTCTGTGGATACAATCCTCAACATGTCAAACAACCCAGTCTGTGGATACAATCCTAAACATGTCACACTACCCAGTCTGTGGATACAATCCTCAACATGTCAAACAACCCAGTCTGTGGATACAATCCTAAACATGTCACACTACCCAGTCTGTGGATACAATCCTCAACATGTCAAACTACCCATTCTGTGGATACAATCCTCAACATGTCAAACTACCCAGTCTGTGGATACAATCCTTAACATGTCACACTACCCAGTCTGTGGATACAATCCTCAACATGTCACATTACCCATTCTGTGGATACAATCCTAAACATGTCACACTTAATGCAGTCTGTGGATACAATCCTCAACATGTCAAACAACCCAGTCTGTGGATACAATCCTCAACATGTCAAACAACCCAGTCTTGGGATACAGTCAGAAATGGAATTTAACATTTATTGTCTGGATTCATTGTCAACAGATGTTGTTTGAACCTCACATTGTTGCCCTCAGCCAGTTCAGTAAACAGCTGTTGACTGTCAACCATATCTATATTAACTGTATGTAAAGGGAGATAATTCTAACTACTTTTTATATGACTCATTGTGGATTTATCATGCCCACACATTACGTAACAGAAATAGCATTAATATTTAATGGTGTAAAATAACACACGCTCACAAAAACATTTACATAATATAAATATTGATGATCGTGTCATCCGTGGTTATAACACTCCCAATATATACACACAAATTATTGACCAGGTATATAAAACTATGTCCAGGTACTGGTATATCAATCTAAAGGCACATGTCCAGGTATATCAAACTGAGGCACATGTCCAGGTATATCAATCTGAGGCACACGTCCAGGTGTGTGAATCTAAGGAACATGTTGAGGTATATCAATCTAAGGCACATGTCCAGGTGTATCAAACTGAGGCACATGTCAAGGTATATCAATCTAAGGCACATATCCAGGTGTATCAAACTGAGGCACATGTCCAGGTATATCAATCTAAGGCACATGTCCAGGTATATCAATCTAAGGCACATGTTCAGGTATATCAATCTAAGGCACATGTTCAGGTATAAACATCTGAGGCACATGTCAAGGTATATCAATCTGAGGCATTTGTCCAGGTATATCAATCTGAGGCATCTGTCCAGGTTTATCAATCTGAGGCACATGTGCAGGTATATCAATCAGAGGCACATGTCCAGGTATATCAATCTGAGGCACGTGTCCAGGTATATCAATCTGAAGCATGTGTCCAGGTATATCAAACTGAGGCATGTGTCCAGGTATATCAATCTGAGGCATGTGTCCAGGTATATCAATCTGAAGCATGTGTCTTGGTATATCAAACTGAGGTAAGTGTCCAGCTATATCAAACTGAGGCATGTGTCCAGGTAAATCATACTGAGGCATGTGTCCAAGTTAATCAAACTGAGGCATGTATCCAGGTTAAGGTTTTCATAATGGGCATTGTGGCTTCATATTAAAATATTTATGTGCTAATACTGCTTTATCAACTGTTATTATAGTATAACTGCACCAGCATTGGTATAAATTATCCACTAGAATTCATTAATAAAGCTATGTAAATTTAATTTCTAACACATAATTTAACAATCTCAAGTTTCAACAAATTAAAACACTATTATTTTACAGCTTAATTTGACAGTACTCACTTTTGTGATACCATACATTGGATTTACTTAAATCAGTTACAAAGAAAAGAAATTGACATAACTTCCCACTGAATGTCATGTTTTTAGCTGGCACAAGACAATAAGGAAGAAATCTGAATATTACTTAATAGCTTTGTGCTTTCTACAAATGTTTTATCCACCTATCCTTTTCTCTCTCTTGGGACTGCTTTATACCAGTGCATCTTGTCAACAAAGTATGTGACATAGCACAGTAAGTTAATGCGTTAACAAAATAATATCGTAGAAACCAACACTTACATCGTTACAAACCAAAACTAACATCATAACAAACCAAAACTAACATCATAACAAACCAAAACTAACATCATAACAAAACAATCAGACAAATATATTGATAGGCATAACACAAAAGGAATTATCTGTTTTCAATAATGCACTGCTGAAAAACTCCATGCAGAATTAACAGAATAAATCCTAAATTTGGTTATGTTACCGATTTTTGTGAATGATAAAAATATACAAATGTATGCTTTCTATCACTAACATTCTAATTGTCACCACCCTGTTCATCAAAAGTCAAATTCCGGCAGCATCTGTGTTTTGTTTTCACAACTTATACATTATGTTACATTCTGAGATCGGTATTCCAGAGGGCAATTTTTACCCGCCTGGAGCACCCGAGTGCTCCCATACTTTTTATTTGGTTCAATTTATGTAATAAGTATCCGTTTTTTGTTTAAGTTTCATGCTTGTCATGATTTGACTTGTCCACATCAGCTCTTGCTGGTTGGTTACCCTAAAATTGTTCTGATATCTGAAACACAACTGGACACCATGATATAGCTGAACAGATGCTGAAAGTGGCATTGAACACCATTAAAACAAACAAATGAATGATAAACACAATAAAACATGTTAAAAAATCTATTGATTTTCTGAAAAAAGCTCAGGAGACAGATTAAAAATGAAATATATTTACTAAAACAAGACCAGAGGCTCTTAAGAGCCTGTATCGCTCACTTGATTTTATAGGCAATCCAGATATCATTTCCTTGATGTTGAACTGGGTCCTGTAATTTTCAACAAACTTTAAACAGGACAATCCAAACAATATTGCTAGTAAGACTTGTTTCCATTGGTTAACCGGTTTCAGAGGACAAGATTTTTTATAAACTTTTCCTATAGGGTCCTATATTAAACTACCATAGGTCTTGCAGTGGTAGCCATTTTGAATTTCTGATTGGCATTAAAAAAAAAAAAAATAATCAACTTTATAGAGGACCATCAAAACAATATTGCTAGTAAGTCTTTTTGTTTCTATTGGTTTAACAGTTTCAGAGAAGAAGCCTTTTTAAACTTTTTAACATAGGGTTCAATGTTAATCGATGCAATGATAAACTTATTACTGTGGTGGCAGCCATTTTGAATTTCCGATTGGCATAAAAAAACATACACTTTAAAGAAAACCATTCAAACAATATTGGTAGAAAGTTTTTTTTCACTGGTTAAGCAGTTTTAGAGAAGAATCTTTTTAAAACTTTTTACCATAGAGTCAAACTAAGTCCTGTGGTGGCAGAATTTTTGATATTCCAATTTATATAAAAAACATACTTTAAAGAGAACCATCCAAACAGTATTGCTAATATTTTTTGTTTCCATTGGTTAAGCGAGATCAGAGAAGAAGCCTTTTAAAACTTTTTCCTATAGGATTCTATGTTAAACTAAGTCAGGGTCAGCTGAGCTAAAAAACTGTGAGCAATGCAACATTAACTGATATCCCCCTGCCCAATTTTCAAAACACTCCAAATAACAATCTGATTAAAATGTTAAATATCAGGTGCAATATGGCACTGATGTAAATAAAGATTCTTTGAAAGTTTTATCAAATTCCATTCAGTGGTGTAGGTGGAGTTGCGGATAAGAGATGGGTACCCACTTATGTCATTGCTAAAGTCCATGTTTTTCTATGGGAAACCCCAAATACCATTCCAATCAACATTTTAAATATCAAGTGCACAATGGCACTATGTGACAAAGATTCTGTTAAAGTTTCATCTAATGCCATTCAGTGGTGTAGGTGGAGTTGCGGTTAAGAGATGGGTACACACTTATGTAAATGCTGATGTCCATGTTTTTCTATGGGAAACATCAAATACCATTGCAATCAACATTTTAAATATCAAGTGCACAATGGCACTATATGACAAAGATTCTGTTAAAGTTTCATCTAATTCCATTCAGTGGTGTATGTGGAATTGTGGATAAGAGATGGTTGCCCCTTAAGTCAATGACCAAGTCCATATTTTGGTTATGGAAAACCCCAAATATCATTCCGATCAAAATGTTAAATATCAGTTGCACAACTGCACTATGTGACAAAGATTCTTTGTAAGTTTCATCAAATTCCATTCAGTAGCATAGGAGGAGTTGTGCATAAGAGAAAGTGTAACAGACGGATAGACACCACCATTTATACAGACTATACATCACTTTTCAAGAGGTGGTATAATAATAATGAAAATAAACTAGAGGCTCCCAGGAGCCTGTAATCGCTTACATAGAACACAAATGACTTCAACTATATTTACTTTTTTTTCAATTTACGATTCAGTCTAGTTGTTATAGCTTTTCAAGTTACTGGGCAAAAACTAAACAATTCTTTAAACATTCTGATTAAACCACAATGATTTGTAGGCCTTGCCTTGCTGATCCTTTGTGCAATTTACGGTTTCACTCTAGATCTTATGGCATTTAAGATACAGGACAAAAACTACAATTTTTACCAAAGATTGTTATGTTATTAAAAGGCAATAACTCCTATAAGGATTAATCTGACAATTTTCAAACAATGAAGGCCTTGTCCTTACAATTTTTGGTGTTTACAGTTTTACACTAGGTATAACAGTTTTTAATTTCTAAGGCAAAAAATTGGTAATTTTGTCCAACATCATCATTAAGGCCAAATAACTTCTCTAAGGTGCCATCAGACAAATTAAGTGAATTGTAGAACTTGTAATGCTGATAATTTTTGCAATTTACAGTTTCATTTTAGCTGTTATAGTTTTAGATTACAGGACAAGAACAGAAAATTTCATAAAAAAATCACAAAAGTCTGAATTGGATGGGTTGCAAAGCAAGTGCCTTGTTCTGGAAATGTTCTCAAAAATGACTTAGTTCCCAAGTCTGGAAATATAAGGAAAAAATCTTGAACACCTAGCAGGTGCACAACTTCAATACATGTGCAATCTTTCTGTGAAGTTTCAGAGATCTGGGTTGAAAACTGTTGGAGAAGTTGATTACACAAACTAGGTACTGTCTTCTGAAAATAATCAGAAAAATGACTGTTACAGTACTTGCACCCGTAAACGCAACACTTTGACTGATTGATAACTGATTGCTGACGGATTTTTTGGAATGCTGACGGATCGCTGACTGATTGATGATGACTACATCCGTCCAAAATTATGAATCCGTCATTACATTGGTAACCGTCAGCGATCAGTGCGATCTGTCCAATCAGTGCGATCCAGAATCCGTCATTTAATTATATGCATAAATCGGTTAGTTTATTGACGGATTCGTATAAATTAATAATTTAAAGATCAAACGGATTCTGCGTCATTTGTATATAATATATGCATTTATTAAACCTTTTTTATAATAAAATAAAAACATGCGTTTAAAAGAATTGTTAATACAATGTCTCGTTCTAAATGAATAAACAAACATATTTAAAGAAATCTTTTTTTTTATATTATATAATTAAGCACATTTCTTTAAAGCAGGACATATCTGCGAACCGAGTCCTGTAAACCTTCAAAAAACTCTATTTAAGGCACATCAGTAACGAAGAGGTAAATGGTTTTTTTTCGTAATCCATTATTGATTCTCTTTTTTTTATTCCCGCGACACGTGATTTCGGCCTGTTTTATTTTTTGCGACCTGTTACATGTATATTTTTTGTCATATATTAAGCCGACCCGACTCCCCCAATCAGTAACAGATTTATTTCACATTTAGGAAAGAACGTGGCCTCTTTTTGACATCATTATTAGTTACTTAAATGTATGCCTGCGTGTTTTTATTTAGTCTACAACATTTTAAATACAATTATAAAACTGTTGTGTATAACAATTGTTCAACTGTTAAACAATCATTGTCAATCAAAACGGATTGTTTACTAAACAAAAAGTTGTATTGTAAAATATACAGCGATTTTTGTCGCAAGTTTTATTGGACAGGCAATAAAATTTGTTTAAAAAAGTATACATACAATTACGCTGGATTGTTCCATTTGTTTCATGGCGTCCATTTTTTATTGGGGGTGGGTTGTGAGAAAGCCGGAGTACAGGTAAAAAACCCAACCGTCTTTTGTCAATTAAAGTGGAGTCGGGCACCCTATCTGCAGTCGTTCGAAAATCCGCAACCTGTTGACAGGCATGTGACAACTAGTAGATGACTAACCAATCAGCCACCTAGGCCCCAATAACGCCGGGGAGAATTGTCTGCGAATACTGAAGTTAAGCATAAAAATGTGTTACAGATAGACACGTGTTTCAGTACGAAATAGAAATTTTTTAACAAAACATTATAAATTGTTTAGGTCTTAACATTGTCATTACAGTGTCATATCGATGAAACAGAACCATTTCAAAACTTGCCCTTTAAAAGAGTGTCATTCAATTTAAACAATAACTTATTGTATTGATTGATTGTTTGCTTTTCTTTCAGCGAGAGTATTTCAACCTTATTCATGACGAGAATAAGTTAAATATAAATCAATTAGATTTGTTTGCTTGTTTAAATATTGTTTAATCCACTTTCAGCAATTTTTCAGCTATATTATGGCTTCCAGTTTTTATTTGAGAAGGAAACCGGAGTACCCGGATAAAACACCCGTCCTCCAGTAGGAAAACTGGCTACCTTTCAATTAAGTCGAGTGCACCCTGCCTGCAGTGAGATTCGAACCCGAAACCTCAGTGTTGACAGACCACATGATCAATAGTTGATGAACTAACATCACCACTCGGCTCCTTCAATCAATTAGAGAAAGATGGACAAAAGGGCAATTTTGAAAAAATATGGGGTATGGGTTGGGGAGTAAGATTTACTTTTTTTTTCGTGCAAGGAGCGTGACACTCTCTAAACATGTCACTATGGTTCGCGGCAATTTTAATATGACCTGAACCACCACCCCCCCCCCCTCCAAAAAAAAAAAAAAAAAAAAAAAAAAACGGGAGAACATCCCATGTCCGCCAGCTGAGGACGCGCTGGGCAGCTCTGTTAAACCTATCAACTAATTTCAAGTACTTCCGAATTTAAAGAAACCATTTATACTTATATATCATTAACTGTGGAATGACTTAAAAAAAATCGTAAAATAAACAAATTGCGACGGCTAAAATGCGAAAGCAGAATTGATTTTCGTATTACGCTTACATGTTCGCATTTTTAACTCATAAGCTTCGATATACAAACGCGGTTAGTAGTTTAATCTTTATTTGAGATTAAATTCGTTGTAAATTCATGTGACACAATGAAATAGTGAATAAAATATATAAATATATGTTTTCGCTTTTGTCGTAAATCGTATTCAGTATTATACACCGGAATTCTTAGGAACTGTGGCATAGTAGTTTATTGATTGATTGATTAATGGCGTTTAACGCCCGAGCAGCATTATTTCAGCTATACTCAGGCGATGAACATGAAATGGATGATAAAATGAACATGAAATGATGATGAATGAAAATGGGATGGGACACAAGGAAAAATAGGGGTAACGGATTTTAGATTGCCACTGGCAAATGGGAGGATGAATAAGGTCGGGCAATTCAGCCTCCTGTAGCGGGATCGAAATCCCTACTCATAGCGAATACTACAGCAGCGTTCTTTAACGTGCGAGGAACGTGGCATTTTTCCCAACACGGTGCACTAATATGGTTTGCGGTCAGGTTTTCCGTATTATGGCCTGACAACCCCAGCTTGCCAGGGGTACCCCAATCAACCACCTGCGGCACACATCCCAGTCCGTCTTTAGGCAAACCGACCTGTTCAGGGTACTGGGTGCTATTTAGTCGCCTTTTACGACAAGCTAGCGCGACTGCGGTCTATTCTTTTTGCCACCCGGATCCCGCACAGTAGTTTATTCTTTATTTGTTTGTTTGTTTGTTTGAATGGTGTTTTTTATTGGGGGAGGAAGCAGGAGTACCCGGAGAAACCCCCGACCTGCGGTAGGAAAACTGGCAATCCTTGTCAATTAAGATTGGAGTCGAATACACCCTGCCTGCAGTGAGAATCGAACCCACAATCTCTGTGTTGACAGACCACGTGATCAATAGTAGACGAACTACCTTGACCACTCGGCCAACGAGGCCCCTTATTCTTTATTTGAGATTTTATTCTCTGTAAATTCATGTGACACAATGAGATATATAGTGAGTAAAATATATAAATAGATGTTTTCGCTTTTGTCGTGAATCTTATTCAGTATTATACAGCGGACTTTTTAGGAACTGTGGCACATAAGTTTATTCTTTATTTAATTCTGTGTAAATTCATGTGACACTATGGGGTAGTTAATAAAATATATAAATAGATGTTTTTGCTTGTGTTGTAAATCTTATTCAGTATTATACACCGGAATTCATAGGAACTGTGGCAAAGAAAAAAAAGCTGATCAAACCACGACAAATGATCTTTTTAAGCGTTTACAATAAAAAAACCATGACCTCGGAGGATAAGGTAGCAGTAATCTATTATTGATCACCAAGTTGTCTGTTTGATCCTTACAGCGAGATGGTGTGCTCGACACATAATTATAAATTTGCAAAGAGCACCATTTTTCCTGTCGAAACTTTGCTGTTTCGTTGGGTACTCCAGCTCTTCCCAATAAACACTCGACATCATATTATATAAACTAATACAATTTTAGAAAAATAGTGTTAAACAAACTTCAAACATACATATAATGCTAACGCGAAAAGGCGAAGTGAAAAAATGTTACGATTTCCCCTTCACGTTTTTAGTGTTTCTCGCTTTTTCCGCTTTAAAACTTTTCGAAGACATGCGAGGTCAAATATTTTTGGAATTATTGTGTGTGTGGTTTTTTTTCATTTCTTTTTTTAATTACAAAATACGGACGTGCGCCTTGGCACGCGAGATGCTTTTTAAATGTCATTGTGTGTGTGCGTTTTTAAATTTACTTTGTTTTAATTATATTTCGTCACAGATGCATTAGTAATAGATTGGGGGAATTTCCATTTTTTTTATTAATAACTTTAGACCCATTTTAGCCTTATTATTAGATAAAACGATCCATCAATGAGGACATAACAGTTGACATTTTTATACTTCTAATATTTGAGAGTGAAACGAATTTTCACATTTCGAAATATTAATTTTACTAACCGGAAGTTGAATGGACGGATTGGAGCGATCAGTCCAAATCAATCCGTCGGATCAGTCAAATCGTTCCAAATCCGTCAATTGACGGATGGACGGATTGGGAACGATCTGACGGATTGGGAACGATTTGACTGATCTGACTGATTGATAACTGATTGCTGAAGGATTTTGGAACGCTGACGGATTGCTGACGGATTGATAAAAGTGTTGCGTCTTCAATCTCAAGTACTGTATGAAGTAAGGAAAATTAGAAAAAAAACGTTGAAAAATTCCATAAAAACAGGTGCACATTTTCAATACATGTGCAATATTTCTGTTTATTACATAATACATATTTTTGCCTATTTCCTATTGGCCTAAACTAATACACGTGACTTTCCATTTCCTATCATATTGGTTTGCAAAAACTCATTCTACTCAATAAAAAACCATATTGCACTCTCGTGAGAAATTTATGAATGAAAATACCCAGCACGTGCTGTTTCCTGCAACGGAAATACAATAGCCAATCAAATCTTCTTTCTTTAATCCCCTAAACCAATCAAAATTATCGTTCTGACTGATGTTCGGATTATATTGTTGTTTGTAAACATGGTAACGTTGTAACGTCATCGAGTGAACGTAATGCGGATAGTTCTGGTGCTAATAAGCGAATATTTGCAGATATTACTAACTTGGAAATTAATAAAATCATTAAGAAAAGAGATGCTGTCAACACTCGCAAATCTAAAGAGCAAACGATTATTTTTTTTCCACAAATATTTACGTGAAACGGATGTCAGTTAGTTTGGAAACGGCGGACCCTCAGGAATAAGACTCAAATCTTTGTAAATTTTATGCAGAAGCAAGGACTGAGGATGGGACATTATACAAGAAATAATCAATGGAAACATTTCGTCATGGATTATGTCGATATTTTACCGATTTTTGAGAAATAAATATTATGAAAGACAGTCACTTTCGGGAATAAAAAAAACATGTATATTCCATTTCATGACTCAATAAATTATGTAATAAAACAATTACTACACTCGAACTCGATCAATATGAGGTTTTATGGAGCAGGGTAGAATAATATTGAACTTGGCTTCGCCTCGTTCAATATTATTCAACCCTGCTCCATAAAACCTCATATTGATCTCGTTCAAGTGCAGTAATTGTATAGAAGTTTCAGAGATCTGGGTTGTAAAATGTAGGAGGAATTGATTAAACAATATAGATCCCCTATTTTCCCAGCCCGCCAGACTTCACACGATACTATAACCAGAGTTTGCACTTCATCCTAACCTGTCCAAAAGTGGTCTTAAAATCAATCTTTGAACACCTTATTGGAAATTACAGTATGTTAAGCTATGTTTAATTTCATCATTGTATCAACAGCAATCTGTGTTTTTTTAATTTTTTAAATGAGTTTAAATAGGCAAAATACAATAGTTCCTGTCAACGCTCATCAAGTTGTAGATCTTAGATTTCACCCATGTAACAGAACCATTTACATGTAGACTCCACTCCTTGTCAAAATGAACTATGAAAATGACTCTACAATACAACTTGATCTTTAATCCGTTTACATATGTATATATGTTACATAAGTAAAGCCTAGCCTTAAAAACCCATAATTAAAAAATAAAATGTTGACAGTGAATTCCTACGTCTGATGCTGTAATAATGAGTAAAGAATGATAGTTGATGTTTCAGAGTGTGACTGTTTGTATGTTATCACCCACTGTTAATGCTACAGTAACAACTGAAGACAAACAAAGCATTAGTATATGGTCCTGAGATGAAAATAAAATACCTCCGAACCTACAATCAACTTTACACTGTCTCGGTAGACATATTAAGACTTGTACAAGACAACTCTTTCACTGAGCAAAAAATTTTATTTTAGAACACATCATTGGCTGACATATTAAACACTGTTGATAGGTCTGTAAGTCAGTCCTCTGCTGAAGAAGCTGGAAGGTTGACAATTGAACACTATTGATAGGTCTGTAAGTCAGTCCTCTGCTGAAGTAGCTGAAAGGTTGACAATTGAACACTGACTAAGAGTTGAAAACTATTTCGCTTGGTATTTTGGATGGTTCCCAGGGCTTACTTTAAACATATTTTATTGTCATAAACAATAGACAAATGGATGAGACACAAGTTTTCAAAACTTATGAAGTTTTCTCAATCCCAGGGCTTGACCTTGAAAAGTTGACGTTTAGAGATTGACTAAGAGTTCAACACTATTTTGCTTGGTATTTTGGATGGTTCCAAAGGCTTGACCTTCAAAGGTTGACATTTGGGGATTTACTAAGAGTTCAACACTTTCTTTTTTTGGATGATTCCCAGGGCTCCACCTAGAGATCTGTTTAGCTAGTGCCCTATTATATTTATTCCTAAAATAGCAAAAATATGGGTTAACACTAGTATAATCAATTAAAAGTGACTACTCCAAAATATGATCACAGTGATGCACAAAAACATATCTGCTTAAACAAGCACACAGAACTCATTCTGTTTAAAAGTTAAATCTGATGTGCACGGCAAGACAAATTATTCATATTTTTTTTAATTCACTCTACTTTCAAAAATCTTTTGCTATAATAAAAACATTTATCATATATTTAGTAAAGATATGTCAGTTTGTGCATATATGATACTGATATAGGTTGTATAAACCATATCAAGAATCACACCCCACGGGGCAGATATGGATTTCCTACATATTTTTAATAGAGATCATTAAATTGCCCTGCAGGCAAGATACATATTTGATTTTAAGTACATGATGAAAAAGGTTATGATATGGCGATATCTATATCACATCCTGTTTAATTTTAACCCTCAACCCATATCTGCCTGCAGGCATAAAGGCCCTTAGGTTGATATGGAGATCTTAGGTTGATACCAGATGTGATATGGAAATTGCCATATAATAACCTCTTTTTATTTCATGGTCAAATGGAGTACTAATTATTTCATGTAATATCCCAAGTAAAAAAGGGGCAATAACTCCTTCTGTAATGGTCTAATTAAACTGTAAGAATATGTTAATCTGCTTATTTTCAAGAATTCCAAGAATTGTTAAAATTCCAATTAAACAGAGCAGTAGTTACTACTAGAGGCTCCCAAAAGTTTTGTAATCCCTCACCTGAAACACAAATTATTTTGATCTATATTTTTGCTTTTAAGTGACTTGGGAAAAACAAAATTTCTCCACAAATTTTTGATTAAGGGAAATAAGTCCTATAACATACTATTAGACAATTTTTGAAAACTTAAATGATTTGTGGGCCTTGTCCTTCAGGTTAATTAAGTTATTTACATTTTTACTTTAGCTGTTTAGACTTAAATTTATAACAAAAATTTTCCAAATTCATCATTAAAGGGCAATAACTCCTATAAAGAGCCATCTCACAATTTTGGATGAAGAAATGATTTTTAGGCCTTGCTTTGCTGATCATTTTTGCAATTTACAGTTTCATTCTAGTTGTTATGGCATTTAAGTTACATGGCAAAAACTACACATTTCACCAAAAACTGTTTTTAATGGGCAAAAACTCATATAAGGAGTCAAAAGAAACTTTTTTGACAGTAAAATGATTTGTAGCCCTCGTCCTTATGAATTTTTTTGCTATTTGCAGTTTTATTCTAGGTATTACAGTGTTTTATTTCATAGGGAAAAACTGGTAATTTTGTCTAAAAAAATCTTCATTGTAGGGCAATAACTCCTATAAGAAGTCATCTGACAATTTTAGACCAATAGGTGTATTGTAGGACTTGTATTGATAATAAGTTTTGCAATTTACAATTTCACTTTAGGGGACTCTAGCTTTTATAGTTTTTAGGTCACGGGGCAATTGTATAAAAACCTATCATTTAAGGGCAATAACTGCTATAACGAGTGGTCAAACAATTTGAGACTAACCATGAATTTGTGTAGGCATTGTCTTGCTGATCATATAAGCAATTTATAATGTCAATCTAGTCCCAATAGTTTTCAAGTTAAAGTGTAAATCTGAAACATTTTGTCAAAATTTGTAATTTAAGGGCAATAACTCCAATGGGAAGCAATTACCTTTTTGCACTCAGAAGTGTTCATCATGAGTTACATTTACATAAGTCTTGTGTAAACAAATTCATGTATTAAGATATCAATCACAATTATAAAGTCTCTATTTTACTCATTAGGACTTGATACAATTTGAACATTTTCAAGAACTCTGTGGATTTAAAATTTTGAAATATTTCTTATATAAACTTAATTTTCTAACTGTGTAAAACTAAAAATCAAACAAAATCTCAGATTTAACAATACCACATCATCCCCCCCCCTTTTTACCTTGACCAAAACACAAAAACATATATCTTTTATACAATAAATGAATATGAATATTAATATATACAAAAATACAAGTCCTAGATAAAAGTAAGATTAAGCTGTAGTTACATAATATCCACTCTTATCACAGACACACTTAAATCACCTTTAACGGGCCCCATACATGTACGTTTACAAAAAAATGTTTATACATGTAAAATGACATTAATAAAAACTAGCTATACATCAAATGTACAATTTATCAATCAAGCTCTTTAGGTTTTTATACCAAGTATTGATTATAATCTGATAACCTACCTGCTACTGGACTACGTAATGACAAATTCATCTAATCACTTATCAATCCGTAAATCATAAAAAAATCTATATCTCTCAATGGACCAAGGATGTAGACTGGTCCATAGTCCTTTTCTTAGCCTGGTACCCTATGAAATATTGGGTGTGTGTGTGTGTGCTGTCTTAAAACATACATGTGTTTTTACACTAGTATTACATAATCAGACCTAGATGTGCAGCCGTTTATGTGCAGTTTTTACACATAGGCCAAGCAAACAAAATTCTAAACATTCCTGCACAATGGGAGATAACTCTAGCTGAAAAATGTAAAATACTGTTCTATAAAGAAAAAAATTATCTGAAATGTAAAATTATAATATCTAAAGGAAAAACTTATCCCAAGTGAAAAATATTACTACATAATGAAAAAAATCATTTAATTTATGTTTTATGAAAAATCTGTTTAAAGTTGTCAACTATGCAAGATGTTCATTACTGAATGTCCTGAACACTTCATACCCCTTATATCTGAAAAAATACAAATGTTCATCCTGAAAAATGGATATGGACTCTACATGATAAAATCTCAAATACATAAATGACAATTCACTTTTCTTCCTCTTCAAAGAAAAACCTTTTGAATTATTTCCTTGAATTAATTAATCAACTAAATTGCAGAGATATGAACATGAATTTAAAAATAAAAATTAAGAATAACATCATACAAAAAGACAATATTTACCAAGTATTTGGTCTACACTCATGCTTCACACATATATATGATAGATTGATCCAGGAAATATAAAAAACAATTATTAGTTCAGCTGATATTAATAAAAATCCTGTCAGATGTGAGATGGTCCTTCATCAGACCAGGACCCTTTATAAAATGCCCGAGAAGGGATGAATGGTGTTAGATGGTCCTACATTAAACATGTACCATACGAAAAGGTAAAAGTTGTTTCTATGTTAGTCCCTGAACTTGAAAAAGTCTATTAGTCAAGGTTGCTGTAGTGATGGTCCTAAATAATCATCAAGGACCCTATATAAAACCCCTAGGTGTAAGGTCATGGGCCTTTTGAAGCTGCATCAGTCATGGTATCTAATATAAGAAGGTTCTACACCAATCAAGGACCATTTATAAAACCCATCAGTCAGGGTGATTGGTGTTAAATTGCCATACATTTTTTATCAGGACTAACAGAGTTTAGTAATCCTACAGCAATAGAGGATTGATTACGACCTGATGTGAGATGGTCATACTTAAACCATCAAAAATTAAAGAAGTTATGACTGACAGTACAACCACACATGGGTAGTTTGCACCAAAAAGATCCACTGTAGTAGAAAGCAATTGTGGAGTCTTCTCTCCAGCAATCTAATTGAAATTTAATCTTTCACTAAATGCTCCCCCTCCCCTTTTTGCTATGTCACTAACAAAACAGCAATGGTTAAATGAAATTTAAAACTTCATTTTCAATGAAATTTTATTATTTCCTTATATCCAAAATGCTGCATGGGCCAACCAACTATCAAGTCTTTCAAAGCACATTGTTAAATGAGGAAAATATAATGTGTACCTCCAAATAAGAATTCTTTAAAGGATGTTGTTAATGATGGAAATAAAATGTATACCTCTAAAAAGGAATTGACTGTAGATATACAGCCTTCTGATAAGTTCTTCAGTTCAAAATGCCACCATTTCATAAATTCACCCGACATTCACCATATTATAACCAGTGAAATCTGGCCAAAAATTATTTTAAAAATTATATGTCATATGTTAAACAATAAAAAATATTTAGTTTTTCATCAATTTGTAGAGCATACTCTACATGGGTGTTCATTAATCTGGTTCCATCATCACATTGCTTCAGGACTTATGATTACGGAAACCAGTCTTCTGTTGCAGAAATATTTTTAAAATGCTTCAGGACTTATGATTACGGAAACCAGTCTTCTGTTGCAGAAATATTTTTAAAATGTTCCGTTGAAAACATCATGGTTATCAAAGTACACACATTTGATCCTTTAGAAATACAAAACTTACTACAACACCTGTAAACTAGTTTCATTTCAGTATCCCCTTTTCTTTTAAAATATAAATCCCAGATTTTATCAGTGTAAACTAAATAACACTATCTTCAATATCTAATTAATATTTAAAGGACTTGATCAGATTACATTCCTTTTAAGGTTTTGTATTCAGCGTTCAGTTTCTTTGAGAACTATTTTCATCACCTGCTCACCTTCTTATTTTTCACTGGTATTACTACTTTCATGCTATTAATAAAACAGAAACACAATGAAAACCTTTCTTTTATTGAAATATGCAAACTCCTAAACTTTTGAAAATACCTGTGCTCAGCAGAAAAGCAAAACTACAAAGTTTAGTATCCTTGGCTTTACGTCTCACTATATTCCTTGACCATGATATTGCATGATGGACAGCTATTAATAGTAACTAGTGGTTAATATTTTTTAGACAACAATGGGATTCAAAAACAATTATCATTATTTGTTGTAATCTATCAAAAAGAAGAGATACTAATATCTTACCTCCAGATGGAAAAATAACATTTTATATCAGCTTTTGTTTGTTTGTTTGAATAGTGTTTAATGCCACTTTCAGCAATTTTTCATCTATATCATGACGTCCAGTTTTTATTGGGTAGGGAGGAAGCCACTGAGTACCTGGAGAAAACACCTGACCTTCGATAGGAAAACTGAATTAAGATTGGAGTCAAGTACACCCTGCCCACAGTGGGACTCAAATCGCAAACTCAGTATTGACAGACCACATGATCAAAATAGTAAACAAACTACAATAACCACATTATATTCAAGAAAAATATTATGTAAAAAACACAACACAAAAACATTAAATTTTTTTCCAATGAATTTTTAATGTCAATCAATAAATAAATCTGTATCCTTTTTTATCTCTCTACACTACTTTGCCTCTAAATGATCTCGTATATGTATAAGCCAGATTTATTTTCCGTAACTCTTTTCCCCTTCATATTCATTAGTATGGTATGGCCTTAAATCATGCATATTTTATTAATGTTTTTATGCACAGACAAATTTATATCTTATTTCATAATGATGTCTGATCCTCAGGAGGTGTGAGTTATACAATACCCTTGGTTTAACTGCAGTATTAGCATCACTGCATTTTCACCTGTGCCAGCAATCAGCCGATAAAAGGTAGCTGATAACAGGTGTTCCACAGGTAGACAAAAAATCAGCCAAGTATTAAAAATATGCATTAAGAGATATTAAACTTGGACTGAAAAATAGGTGATGAAATGTTTCACAACGGTTGTTTACGTGAGAAAAGGTGAGACAAAGTAGTCATACATTTAGCCTCTATATAGATATGGATATATAAAAAAATATTGAAAAAATTACCAGTTAAAGCAAAAATTAAAAAAATCCTTTCAGGAAAAATAAAGAAATAATAAAAAATACAGAAAAAAATTAATATTTCTTCACTAGTATATATACAGTGAGTAAATAGTTCACATAATTGTTACAGACTAAGGTACATTTTGCTTTCCTCATGCAGAAAATGAAACACAACTAAGAATAACTTCTGGACATATGGTTCTAACAAAACAAGTGTGGACACAGAAAAACGTCTCGCCTGCATTCCGCATCAGTAACGAAAATAAATTTCGTCATAAGCATTACGTAAATAGCATTAAATATCAGCAGCGGCCTGTATACAAAATATTGTCACCATACCCTGCATAGTTACAGGGAACAGCCGTAACCCAAAAACTTTAATGTAGTCACTGGACCGTGAAATTGAGGTCAAGGTCAGGTGGAACCCACCAGACAGTCATGTACTATTAATCAGCAACCTATATACCAAATATTGTCATCCTACCATGCGTAGTTACAGAGGAACTATCGTAACCCAAAAACTTTAACGCAGTCGCTGGACCGTGAAATTGAGGTCAAGGTCAGGTGACACCTACCAGACAGTCATGTACTAGTCATCAGCAACCTATACACCAAATATTGTCATCTTACCATGCGTAGTTACAGAGGAACTGTCATAACCCCAAAACTTCAACGTAGTCGCTGGACCGTGAAATTGAGGTCAAGGTCAGGTGACACCTACCAGACAGTCATGTACTAGTCATCAGCAACCTATACACCTAATATTGTCATCCTACCATGCATAGTTACAGAGGAACTGTCGTAATCCCAAAACTTTAACGTAGTCGCTGGACCGTGAAATTGAGGTCAAGGTCAGGTGACACCTACCAGACAGTCATGTACTAGTCATCAGCAACCTATACACCAAATATTGTCATCCTACCATGCGTAGTTACAGAGGAACTGTCGTAACCCAAAAACTTTAACGTAGTCACTGGACCGTGAAATTGAGGTCAAGGTCAGGTGACACCTACCAGACAGTCATGTACTAGTCATCAGCAACCTATACACCAAATATTGTCATCCTACCATGCGTAGTTACAGAGGAACTGTCGTAACCCAAAAACTTTAACGTAGTCGCTGGACCGTGAAATTGAGGTCAAGGTCAGGTGACACCTACCAGACAGTCATGTACTAGTCATCAGCAACCTATACACCAAATATTGTCATCCTACCATGCGTAGTTACAGAGGAATTGTCGTAACCCAAAAACTTTAACGTAGTCGCTGGACCGTGAAATTGAGGTCAAGGTCAGGTAACACCTACCAGACAGTCATGTACTAGTCATCAGCAACCTATACACCAAATATTGTCATCCTACCATGCATAGTTACAGAGGAACTGTCGTAACCCAAAAACTTTAACGTAGTCACTGGACCGTGAAATTGAGGTCAAGGTCAGGTGACAGGTGACTGACTGGCAAGTACTCATCATAAGCTACCTCTGGACCAAATTTGATGGACTTAGGGCTTGGGCTTACAAAGATATGAAGCAAGATGTCAAGTGTTTACGCCGCCGCCGCCGGATTCCCATACATATGTCTCGCCTCCAGCGACTTTCGTCGCAGGCGAGACAAAAAGGAGACATAATATTACTTCCCTAAAATACATAGGTTGCTTTAGTTTTTCTTTCTCATCAAAGTGTTTTGAACATTTTGAAGACTCAAGTGACTTACAAAAATTTCACTAAAAAATAACTTAATTGATTTTTCGTTTGTTTTCCACTTTTCATGTATTCAAAATCTTGCAATGGTTTGGAAAATACCACAATCCTTTCCACTATTGGAATATACATTATATTATTTAAAAAATATTTTCAAACATCTGAATTTGATGTAAGTCTTCTGCCCCACAGAATAAAATATCTCAAATATATCATTATTAACTTCCTTAAATTCTTTTTTTGTAGGAAATTCAAATAAATTGAACAAGTGTGGACACAGAAAAACGTCTCGCCTGCATTACGCATCATTAACGAAAATAAATTTCGTCATAAGCATTACGTAAATAGCATTAAATATCAGCAGCCGCCTGTATACAAAATATTGTCACCATACCCTGCATAGTTACAGGGGAACAGCCGTAACCCAAAAACTTAAACATAGTTGCTGGACCGTGAAATTGAGGTCAAGGTCAGGTGGAACCTACCAGACTGTCATGTACTATTCATCAGCAACCTATATACCAAATATTGTCATCCTACCATGCGTAGTTACAGAGGAACTATCGTAACCCAAAAACTTTAACGTAGTCGCTGGACCGTGAAATTGAGGTCAAGGTCAGGTGACACCTACCAGACAGTCATGTACTAGTCATCAGCAACCTATACACCAAATATTGTTATCCTACCATGCGTAGTTACAGAGGAACTGTCGTAACCCAAAAAACTTTAACGTAGTCACTGGACCGTGAAATTGAGGTCAAGGTCAGGTGACACCTACCAGACAGTCATGTACTAGTCATCAGCAACCTATACACCAAATATTGTCATCCTACCATGCGTAGTTACAGAGGAACTGTCGTAACCCAAAAACTTTAACATAGTCGCTGGACCGTGAAATTGAGGTCAAGGTCAGGTGAAACCTACCAGACAGTCATGTACTAGTCATCAGCAACCTATACACCAAATATTGTCATCCTACCATGCGTAGTTACAGAGGAACTGTCGTAACCCAAAAACTTTAACGTATTCGCTGGAACGTGAAATTGAGGTCAAGGTCAGGTGACACCTACCAGACAGTCATGTACTAGTCATCAGCAACCTATACACCAAATATTGTCATCCTACCATGCGTAGTTACAGAGGAACTGTCGTAACCCAAAAACTTTAACGTAGTCGCTGGACCGTGAAATTGAGGTCAAGGTCAGGTGACACCTACCAGACAGTCATGTACTAGTCATCAGCAACCTATACACCAAATATTGTCATCCTACCATGTGTAGTTACAGAGGAACTGTCGTAACCCAAAAACTTTAACGTAGTCGCTGGACCGTGAAATTGAGGTCAAGGTCAGGTGACACCTACCAGACAGTCATGTACTAGTCATCAGCAACCTATACACCAAATATTGTCATCCTACCATGCATAGTTACAGAGGAACTGTCGTAACCCAAAAACTTTAACGTAGTCGCTGGACCGTGAAATTGAGGTCAAGGTCAGGTGACAGGTGACTGACTGGCAAGTACTCATCATAAGCTACCTCTGGACCAAATTTGATGGACCTAGGGCTTGGGCTTACAAAGATATGAAGCAAGATGTCAAGTGTTTACGCCGCCGCCGCCGGATTCCCATACATATGTCTCGCCTCCAGCGACTTTCGTCGCAGGCGAGACAAAAACTAAACAATTGGTGTACATCCGTGCTTACTAATAAATATCAGTCATGATCCACAAAATGACTTTACAGGTACAGGAGACCTATGATGAACAAATTCAAAGAAGAGCAGAATATCAAGTGAATTGATGGACTGAATTGGAGGATTTGTTGTCCTAAATCTAGGAGATCAAAACACAAATATATTTCAACAGTTTATAAATGTTACAAGCAATAGTTTTGGGAATAAATGTCAATGGTACAAAAAAACAACAGAAAATGAAATTATAAGATGCTGTCCATTTATTGTTAATTATCAAAGTTTCACAACAGTAGTCACTGTATAAAATAGTACAAATTTTATTTGACTATTTAGGTACACTACACATTATGTATGACAATTTAGGTACACCACACAGAATCCTGTCATACTTAGAAAATAAATAAAACTTGCAAAGCCTTTTATTGCACCCAAAGTATTTGGTGATTTTTTTAACTTTACATGAAACTACAAAACAAGTGTGGACACAGAAAAACGTCTCGCCTGCATTCCGCATCAGTAACGAAAATAAATTTCGTCATAAGCATTACGTAAATAGCATTAAATATCAGCAGCGGCCTGTATACAAAATATTGTCACCATACCCTGCATAGTTACAGGGGAACAGCCGTAACCCAAAAACTTTAACATAGTCGCTGGACCGTGAAATTGAGGTCAAGGTCAGGTGGAACCTACCAGACAGTCATGTACTATTCATCAGCAACCTATATACCAAATATTGTCATCCTACCATGCGTAGTTACAGAGGAACTATCATAACCCAAAAACTTTAACGTAGTCGCTGGACCGTGAAATTGAGGTCAAGGTCAGGTGACACCTATCAGACAGTCATGTACTAGTCATCAGCAACCTACACACCAAATATTGTCATCCTACCATGTTTAGTTACAGAGGAACTGTCGTAACCCAAAATCTTTAACGTAGTCGCTGGACCGTGAAATTGAGGTCAAGGTCAGGTGACACCTACCAGACAGTCATGTACTTGTCATCAGCAACCTATACACCAAATATTGTCATCCTACCATGCGTAGTTACAGAGGAACTGTCGTAACCCAAAAACTTTAACGTAGTCGCTGGACCGTGAAATTGAGGTCAAGGTCAGGTGACACCTACCAGGCAGTCATGTACTAGTCATCAGCAACCTATACACCAAATATTGTCATCCTACCATGCGTAGTTACAGAGGAACTGTTGTAACCCAAAAACTTTAACGTAGTCGCTGGACCGTGAAATTGAGGTCAAGGTCAGGTGACACCTACCAGACAGTCATGTACTAGTCATCAGCAACCTATACACCAAATATTGTCATCCTACCATGCGTAGTTACAGAGGAACTGTCGTAACCCAAAAACTTTAACGTAGTCGCTGGACCGTGAAATTGAGGTCAAGGTCAGGTGACACCTACCAGACAGTCATGTACTAGTCATCAGCAACCTATACACCAAATATTGTCATCCTATCATGCGTAGTTACAGAGGAACTG
The DNA here is from genome assembly GCA_944474755.1 of Limnoperna fortunei. NCBI lineage: Eukaryota > Metazoa > Mollusca > Bivalvia > Mytilida > Modiolidae > Limnoperna > Limnoperna fortunei. The sequence continues at coordinate 48,573,273 of OX104122.1, forward strand.
TCGTAACCCAAAAACTTTAACGTAGTCGCTGGACCTTGAAATTGAGGTCAAGGTCAGGTGACACCTACCAGACAGTCATGTACTAGTCATCAGCAACCTATACACCAAATATTGTCATCCTACCATGCGTAGTTACAGAGGAACTGTCGTAACCCAAAAACTTTAACGTAGTCGCTGGACCGTGAAATTGAGGTCAAGGTCAGGTGACACCTACCAGACAGTCATGTACTAGTCATCAGCAACCTATACACCAAATATTGTCATCCTACCATGCGTAGTTACAGAGGAACTGTTGTAACCCAAAAACTTTAACGTAGTCGCTGGACCGTGAAATTGAGGTCAAGGTCAGGTGACACCTACCAGACAGTCATGTACTAGTCATCAGCAACCTATACACCAAATATTGTCATCCTACCATGCGTAGTTACAGAGGAACTGTCGTAACCCAAAAACTTTAACGTAGTCGCTGGACCGTGAAATTGAGGTCAAGGTCAGGTTACACCTACCAGACAGTCATGTACTAGTCATCAGCAACCTATACACCAAATATTGTCATCCTATCATGCGTAGTTACAGAGGAACTGTCGTAACCCAAAAACTTTAACGTAGTCGCTGGACCTTGAAATTGAGGTCAAGGTCAGGTGACACCTACCAGACAGTCATGTACTAGTCATCAGCAACCTATACACCAAATATTGTCATCCTACCATGCGTAGTTACAGAGGAACTGTCGTAACCCAAAAACTTTAACGTAGTCGCTGGACCGTGAAATTGAGGTCAAGGTCAGGTGACAGGTGACTGACTGGCAAGTACTCATCATAAGCTACCTCTGGACCAAATTTGATGGACCTAGGGCTTGGGCTCACAAAGATATGAAGCAAGATGTCAAGTGTTTACGCCGCCGCCGCCGCCGCCGCCGCAGGATTCCCATACATATGTCTCGCCTCCAGCGACTTTCGTCGCAGGCGAGACAAAAACCAAGAAACCATGGGGTAGGGGTTGATTTTACACCCAGGGTCCCTATTGGTTATAACAATGGCTATTATTGGTTTATGAGATCTATGTGGAATGTTTATTACAAGAAGGCCTTTAGTCCACTGGATTACAACATACTGCTAAAAGCATACTCTGGTAAAAAGAAGAATCCTGCTTTTACAGCAGATTAATACTGCACAACAAAGTAAAGGCTAAACCTCACAACAAATGTTGTGTACATCATTATCTTTGCACAACCTGTTATAACATATGTCCCCTGGAAAATCCCCAGGGCCCAGCGCCATAAACATTTTCTTTGCTGAGAATTATTTTTGTTCTCAATTTTATCCGATGAAATCTTTCCTTTTGCCATGTTGTCATAGTAGTTGAGTAAATTCTCATGCTGAGCAAAACATTTTTACTCAAGTAGGTTTTATGGCGCTGGGTCCAGAACTATAAAATAAAACTACATCTAAATACCTGCTGTAGGATTGATAGATCCTGTATCTGGAGCTGGGGATCCCTGAAATAAATGACAGTAAACTAAATTACAGTTATTTCCCTTTGTACATATTTTTAAAACAAATCAAACCGTGTAATGACTGCAAGTTGTTGTTGACAACATTGACATATTTTGTTCAGGCAAAAGCATTTTATATTTGATGAGTATAATAAGTAATAGTGTGTTTTGCTAATGTGAGTTATACCATAACATGTGTGTTTGTTTGTTTGTTTGTTAGAGGTATTTTAAAGCCACTTTCAGCAAATTTTTCAGCTATATCATGTCGTCCAGTTTTTATTGGGAAGGAAGCCAGAGTACCAGGATAAAACCCTTGACCTGTGGTAGGAAAACTGGCAATCGAGTCAAGTACACCCTGCATGCAGAACCCACAATCTCAATGTTGACAGACCACATGGGCAATAGGAGACGAACTACCTTAACCATTCGACCTCTGAGGGCCCCCCCCCCCCCCCCCCCCCCCCCGATGCATGTTTAAAAAAATAATGTAACCCATATGACCAAACTCATTTTAAAAAATCATCTATCCCCAGAAAATTATTGAAGGTAAGAATAAACATAGACTTTAGAATAAGTTTGACATATCCATATTAAAACTTTCATAAATTTTATTTCTCTAAATTATAACAAATATTCTAATATGACGTGCTTTAAAGGCTTTCAGACCACAACTGTGGTAAAATTATTTATCTATGAGCAACATGTGCTGAGAAGGGCGTGTTTTAAAGCTATTGCATATGACGTATAAATCTTATAAATCGCTACAAGCGCTATAATTATCCCTTGCAATATATTGTGTGTTACATTGATGGAACAGCCATTTTATGGCAGAAATGATGTTTTCTATAGGTACGAAAATATTATAAATGTACTGTAATTAACTTATTAGAATAGAAATAATTCAGGGAGACTGTGATTTATCATTGTTTTACCACGGGATGACCATTTATGTCGTTATTTTATTCGTCGCTATCGTTCGGGATAAAAAATTACGAAATAAATGGTCACGCCGTGGTAAAACAATGATAAACCACAGCCTCAATGAATTATTTCTTAATCAATCTTTTACGTTCACAAAGTAAATCCCTTTGACAGGCTCCTTCTAAAGGGGCATCGTCTTACGAGTTCCACTTAAGGGATATCCCTTTGATTACATGTATAAGGTTCCTTTATAAAGGGTCATTCCCTTGATAGATTGCTTCTAAAGGTGTATCCCTTTGATAGGCTCCTTCTAAAGGGTCATCCCTCTGATGAGTTCCTCCTAAAGAGTTATAAATTTTATAGGTTCCTTATACAGGTGCATCCCTTTGACATGTTTCATCTAAAGGGGTATCCTTTTGATAGGTTCTTTCTAAAGGGGTATCCCTTAGATTGGTTCCTTCTAAAGGGTCATCCCTCCGATGAGTTCCTTCTAAAGAGTTATAAATTTTATAGGTTCCTTATAAAGGTGCATCCCTTTGATAGGTTTCATCTAAAGGGGTATCCTTTTGATAGGTTCCTTCTAAAGGGCATCCCTATGATAGGTTCTTTCTAAAGGGTCATCCCTCTGATGAGTTCCTTCTAAAGAGTTATAAATTTTATAGGTGGTTGTTCATATATAGTGCGATTTTTCATAGAAAAGCAGTCATTTTCATTTCTAAAGGGATCTAATGTTATTTACAAACGTTTGTCTGCATTCGTGACGTACAATGGTATTCGGACAAACCGGGAGACTTCAATTCCTGCCTCAGCTGCAGACGACAATACTAGAAGGATTTCCAATAGACAACAATGGAATGTTCCTTACTTACACTTATGTTCAAATTAAGGTAAAATGTTACTAAAATATTTCTCAGCAATAAAAACTGGATGCCATGATATAGCTGAAAATTTGCTCGAAGTGGTTTCAAACTCCATTCCAACAAATAAACAATAGACGATCAAAGTTCCTCCAAAATTGTCACCTTTAGGAAAATATTAGAAACGTCAAAGAAAGTTGTATCCCTTTGATAGGTTTCATCTAAAGGGGTATCCTTTTGATAGGTTCCTTCTAAAGGGGTATCCCTTTGATAGGTTCCTTGTAAAGGTGCATCCCTTTGATAGGTTAGGTGTGTCCTTTTGATAGGTTCCTTCTAAAGGGTTATCCCTTTGATAGGTTCCTTCTAGGAGTATCCCTTTGATAGGTTCCTTCTAAAGGGGTATCCCTTTGATAGGTTCCTTGTAAAGGTGCATCCCTATGATAGGTTAGGTGTATCCTTTTGATAGGTTCCTTCTAAAGGGTTATCCCTTTGATAGGTTCCTTCTAAAGCCTAAAGGGTATCCTTTTGATAGGTTCCTTCTAGGAGTATCACTTTGATAGGTTCCTTCTAAAGGAGTATCCCTTTGATAGGTTCCTTCTAAAGCCTAAAGGGTATCCTTTTGATAGGTTCCTTCTAAAGAGTTATAAATTTTATAGGTTCCTTATAAAGGTGCATCCCTTTGATAGGTTTCATCTAAAGGGGTATCCTCTTGATAGGTTCCTTCTAAAGGGGTATCCCTTTGATAGGTTCCTTCTAGGGGTATCCCTTTGACAGGTTCCTTCTAAAGGGGTATCCCCTTGATAGGTTCCTTCTAAAGGTGCATCCCCTTGATAGGTTCCTTCTAAAGGGGTATCCCCTTGATAGGTTCCTTCTAAAGGTGCGTCCCTTTGATAGGTTCCTTCTAAAGGTGCGTCCCTTTAATAGGTTCCTTCTAAAGGTGCGTCCCTTTGATAGGTTCCTTCTAAAGGTGCATCCCTTTGATAGGTTCATTCTGGGGGTATCCGTAAAGATGTACAACATTCAAATAACATTTATCACATGTGGCCATTAGTTACAGGTGTCAGTTGTTAAAAAGTGCTGTCTGCCCATTACCCAATCAAATAAGTAGTTGGTATTAATACAAAGTCTGTATTTTCTTACCCTACCTATTGCATGGCAATCAGAATTCAATATTCATAGAGAATCTTGATCCTATGTTTAATACTTTAAAACTGATTCATTGGCTGGATGCTGAACACCAAGACAAAGTTGTTCAGTGTTTTTATAAGTAGATGAAACATTGCTGGCTTGATGCAAAACATTTAAACAAACTGTTTCAATTTTTAAGTAAAGCAAATTACTTTTGGATGAAAGTCATTCTCTTCATAATTCAAAAAAGAATGTTTTATCTTAAAGGTAGACATCATAAGGACCAAAATCTAATTTCCAACAAGCATGTAGTTAAACTGGACAGCATAAGGACCAAAACCTAATTTCCAACAAGCATGAAGTTCTACTGGACAGCATAAGGACTAAAAAGTTACCCTATTTCCAACAAGCATGGAGTTCTACTGGACAGCATAAGGACTAAAACCTTATTTCCAACAAGTAAGTATGTAATGGGTTCTGATTATTGCTAGGGTTTTTATGTAGTGGGTTGTGATTATGGCTAGGGTTTGTATGTAATGGGTTGTGATTATGGCTAGGGTTTGTATGTAGTGGGTTGTGATCTTTGTTAGGGTACGTATGTAGTGGGTTGTGATTATTGCTAGGGTTAGTATGTAGTGGGTTGTGATAATTGCTAGGGTTAGTATGTAGTAGGTTGTGATTATTGCTAGGGTAGTATGTAGTGGGTTGTGATTATTGCTAGGGTTAGTATGTAGTAGGTTGTGATTATTGCTGGGTTTGTATGTAGTGGGTTGTGATCATTGCTAGGGTTAGTATGTAGTGGGTTGTGATTATTGCTATGTGGACTGTGAGCTCGCTCACAAAGGGATACGCCCCGCTTTGCTTTCAAGTCCAATTATCTCCTCTTAATGAATTATGAGGTCAATAAAAATCCTTCATGCATATATAATGTACTTTCTTTATGCTAAGTTTTATTAAATTCATCAAGCCGTTTAGGAGGAGTTGCATTACAAGTGATGTGGACAGATGGACAGACAGACAGGGTGATTCCTATATACCCACCAAACAAGGTTGCAGGGAGTATATATAACCAGAGGGCTTGATATCTGATATCCATACCAGTTGGCATTCTGCAGAGCTTTGGATGAACAAGACATCTTTCCCCGTGGGTTTGAGATTTTCTTGTCTTGCCTTCTTGCCTTCCACCTAGATACCATTCTTCTCACTAATGAGACTGCATGGTACCTATTTTAAGGTGGTTGAGATATCCTTCGCTGAGATAAAAAGTTTAGGCTTCTTTTCCCATATTATAGTATTGTGACATCAACTGTCCGTTCAGAAATAAAAATCATAAAATGTGTTGGCTTACTTTGCCTCTTTAAGTATTAATATAAAAACAGCCTATCTATGGTTCCACGACCCATGCCCTGATATAGCCATACACATCAAAGCAAACATGTTCACACACAAAAAATGTATACTACTTTCAGGGCAGATAACTCTGTTTGTTTGACATCTTCCTACTGCAAAGTTAAAGAGAAAAAGAATCAAACACTGGTTGGAGAGCAAAAATGAGAAGATTTTGGACACCAGGGTGAAAGATTTCTTTTCACTTGGGTGTTTGAGATTTTCTTCTATTGCCTTCCCACCAGTGTTAGATCCTTTATATCTCCTTTTAGAAGAACTATATGTAACTTAACAAAGGCATTAGGTTTCCCCAAAGAAATTTTTTTTCAAAAACATACTTCACTGCAATTCCAACATTTTTGCTGCAGTTTGCAGACTTTACCTTACCAAACTACACTTAATAATGGATCTTGGTCAAACTAATTATTTAATCCTTTGAAATACTTCACCACTAGCAGGGAATGTCTAGAGAAGCAGACGGCAAAGATCGTGAACAGTTGCAATCAATGTCTTTTGGTCGTTTTTAGAAAATAGTGTAATATGCTAGGCTTCAGTCTTTCTGATACTCAGTTCTGTGTATCTATTGTTTGTTTGTTTGTTTGTTTAGAGTTTAAGGTCACTTTCATCAACTTTTCAGCTAAATCATGGCTCAAGCTTTATTGAGGGAGGAATCCTGAGTATATGGTAAACACCCCGACCTACGACAGGAGAAGATTATTTATTGTATATTTTATGAATTGTTCTAACATTCCTTCATCATTACTAGTTGCTTTATTAAACTAAATGTTTAAAAGAGATTCCTGATTGATAATCTTGAAAAATTCAACGTTTTGTTTTATTCCTTGTTAAATTACAACATAAAACATATCGAAATGTGGTTACCATGACAATGACTCAATAAGTTTTTTTTCTTCATTTTGTCAAATTTTTTAATCACTTATGATATTTGTGAATTTAAAAGTGTTGTTTAAAAAACATGTTGTCAAAATATTAACAGACAATGTATGAAAATCATTGGGACAAATACAGAAAACATAGCAACATAGACTCCACTGAAGTGAATTAAGTTGCTCCGGAAGGGCTTACACCTCCTCATCTATACCTGCCACTATAACTACATTGTAGTGAGTATTGTCTCTATAACTGGTAAAATTGTTAAACTGCATGAGAATGAAACTGCCACTTTATACTGCATGAATCCTTCGGTATAGTATAGAGACACCAGGTCCTTGCCATGTGTTCTATTTCAAAGCTACCAATAATTTTAAAATGAAGAAGAAAAATAGGAACAAAACATTTCACTATTTTTTACCAAATTAAAATGGCAGCCATTTTAAAAACAGAAATTTTTTAAAAAGAATGAGCACCAAAACACAGATAATTCCTGCCAAGTTTGATTTGAGTTTACAAAGTTTCCAAAACATTTTCATGGATTGATTATACTCGTTCTAAAATCACTGTCTTATGTGGTCTGACTCTTAGGAAGGGATACAATATATCGTAATGGTCGGACACACTAAGAGGGAATAAGAATAGGGAGTTATGAAGGTCTTACACCAGGAAGGGAGGCAATTGTGGCCGAGTTATTAAGTAACTCATCTAATCAGGGTGTGTTATGAAGGTCTTACACTAGGAAGGGAGGCAATTGTGGCCGAGTTATTAAGTAACTCATCTAATCAGGGTGTGTTATGAAGGTCTTACACCAGGAAGGGAGGCAATTGTGGCCGAGTTATTAAGTAACTCATCTAATCAGGGTGTGTTATGAAGGTCTTACACCTGGAAGGGAGGCAATTGTGGCCGAGTTATTAAGTAACTCAACTAATCAGAGTGTGCTCAATTACAACCTTTACTGAGAAGGATTGACAGTTTTCATGCTGATTAGCTGGGTATTCCTCTTCCAAAAAAAACTGGAGGCCATGATAAAGCTGAAAAATAGATAGAATGGGTGTAAAACACCATCAGGGCAGGACTACAATATATCAAACATCATGGAGGGGCTAATGAAGTATGCCAGGGTGTACCTACTGTTATCTGGGCAGGACTACAATATATCAAACATCATGGAGGGGCTAATGAAGTATGCCAGGGTGTACCTACTGTTATCTGGGCAGGACTACAATATATCAAACATCATGGAGGGGCTAATGAAGTATGCCAGGGTGTACCTACTGTTATCTGGGCAGGACTACAATATATCAAACATCATGGAGGGGCTAATGAAGTATGCCAGGGTGTACCTACTGTTATCTGGGCAGGACTACAATATATCAAACATCATGGAGGGGCTAATGAAGTATGCCAGGGTGTACCTACTGTTATCTGGGCAGGACTACAATATATCAAACATCATGGAGGGGCTAATGAAGTATGCAAGGGTGTACCTACTGTTATCTGGGCAGGACTACAATATATCAAACATCATGGAGGGGCTAATGAAGTATGCCAGGGTGTACCTACTGTTATCTGGGCAGGACTACAATATATCAAACATCCTGGAGGGGCTAATGAAGTATGCAAGGGTGTACCTACTGTTATCTGGGCAGGACTACAATATATCAAACATCATGGAGGGGCTAATGAAGTATGCAAGGGTGTACCTACTGTTATCCTTGTCGTCATTAACATAATACACGAAAACTGCACATTAAGGGACAAAGTTCATCATAATTTATAATATGTGATATTTTCATTGTTCATACTATATAACCATTAAAAGCCCTTATAAGGCAGCATAGTTGTTGTTATGTATTATATCATAGGGAAAAACATTAATTTTTTTTTTCTGATGAAAAAACACTCCTGTTGATTTTTTTTCTGATGAGAAAACACTACTGTTGAGACCATTTTTTAATTGGCCTAGTAGACATTACTATTATAAAAAAATTCATTCATAATTTTTTCAATAAAGTTTCCTTTTTGAAATCAGAGAACCTCTTTCTATGTTAGAACTAATAAATCACAAATGATCAATGAGTTCTTCAAGGAAAACCATATACAAATATATCATTTCATGAATATTTATAGAACATGTTTTAGTTCTAAATGGCCAAGGTTGTCAGGTTTTTTTATAAAAAGGCATGTTATGTTTCCCTGATCGATGCATGTACATATGTTCATTATTGTTTCTACCTTTAAAACAAGCAGGTAAAAATATTTCTTCTTGTGTGAGCTTGCTGCATTAATCTAGTTCAGAATTTTGAGTGTGTTGCAGTGTTGTAGTTTGATTACCACTGCAGTGTGATCTGGTTGTTTCTCTAATTTTAACAAAATATTCAATGATTGCAATTTTTTTTTTTACCAAAGGTCAGGTTTTCACCACATACTCTGGCTTCCTCCCCCAATAAAAACTGGACGCTACAATATAGCTGAAAATTGCTGAAAGTGGCATTAAACAATATTCAAACAAACAAACCATTCAAACCACATGACTGGTGTGAAAAAAAATTTTAAGACTTGAAGCAGGTCAACACAAGAAAAGCAATGTGAATTGCATGCTTGAATTCCAATCAACTGTGTACACAGAAAAATGTCTCGCCTGCATTCTGCACAAGTAACAAAAAAAATTATGCCATGAGCATCACATAAATAGGATTGATATGTCATTTAAAATACACAGTGTATGGTTACATAGAAGCTGACCTGCACAAAACTTTAACATAGTTGCTGGACCATGCAATTGAGGTCTTGGTCAAATGACCCCTACCAGACAGTGCACTTTTCATCAGCAACATAAATACCAAATATTGTCATCCTAAAATGCACAGAGGAACTCCCATAATCCAAAACCTGTAACATAGTCACTGCACCCTAAATTAGAGGTCAAGGTCAGGTGACCCCTACCAGACAGTGCACATTTCATCAGCAACATAAATACCAAATATTGTCATCCTAACATGCACAGAGGAACTGCCATTATCCAAAACCTGTAACATAGTCACTGCACCCTAAATAAGAGGTCAAGGTCAGGTGACACCTACCAGACAGTCGTATACTATTCATCAGCAACCTATATACCAAATACTTTCATCCTACCATGCATGGTTACAGAGGAACTGCCCTAATCCAAAAACTTTAATGTAGTTGCTGGACAGTGAAATTAAGGTCAAGGTCAGGTGACAGGCAAGTTACTGGCAAGTACATTATAAGCTACCATTGGACCAAATTTGATGGACCTAGGGCTTAAGCATACAAAGATAATAAAGCAAAATGTCTGCTGCTGCCTCTGGATTCACATATATATGTCTTCATTGCTTCCATAAAATTTTGATCAGTTAAGTTTCTGAGTATAAGAGCATACAAGTTGCTTCATAAATATATTTTGAAAAAGTTTAAAGAGGGAATAGTTTCTACAAAAAATATTGTATCAAAAGTTCATGTTTATAAACACTACATATGGTGTCCTTTATTCCTACCAAGTTTTACATTATTCTGATCAGTAGTTACAGAGGAGTGACGCACCAACAGATGTCTAGATGAGACTAAAGAACTGACAGACCAGTCAAAACTAGATATCAGTGAGATGTTATCCATCTTTGTGGCCCTGCCGACCTTAAGGTCAAGGTCAAAGGTTATGAACCATGGTATGCGACACATGGCCTTGATATTATCTACCCACATTACAAATATCTACCTCAAAACATAAAAAAATCATAGCACGGATATGATTAAGTTCAGATGGAGGCACAGACAAACGGGTGGAGAGACTGATAATATAGTGCGTCTGCCACTAATGGGGCACTAATCATTATACCCTCTGGGGGTATGTAGTTTCTGCCACTCCCTTAAACAAGTATTTGTACTATCCATTGTTTGTAGAAATCAAGATTTCATTTTAGTTCATGTTTTGATTTACAGTACAATAATTTATTGTCTGTACCTGTATCCCTGCCCAGAGACTGTAGTCTGGTTCCCTCTGATGACGATCTGCCATATTAATTCCTGCATAGCAATCAGCACTGAAAAAAATACAAAAAATATTTCAAATAAAAGTCATCAAAGGTTTTCAGCAGTCAACTTAGACTTGCCACAAGTCCCTTTGAATTTTTTGGCTATTAGAGAGATACATCTTTGTCAACATTTCTTATATGAAGTGTTCAAGTGGATAGCATAAGAAATATTGATAAAGATGTATCTCTCTATTAGCAAAAAAATTCAAAGGGGCTTGTGGCAAGTCTAGTGTCAACTCAAAAACTGTCAAACTGTGTCAAAGGGACTTGTGGCAAGTCTAGTGTCAACTCAAAAATTGTCAAACTGTGTCAAAGGGACTTGTGGCAAGTCTAGTGTCAACTCAAAAACTGTCAAACTGTGTCAAAGGGACTTGTGGCAAGTCTAGTGTCAATTCAAAAATTGTCAAACTGTGTCAAAGGGACTTGTGGCAAGTCTAGTGTCAACTCAAAAATTGTCAAACTGTGTCAAAGGGACTTGTGGCAAGTGTAGTGTCAACTCAAAAATTGTCAAACTGTGTCAAAGGGACTTGTGGCAAGTCAAGTGTCAACTCAAACACTGTCAAACTGTCAAAGGGACTTGTGGCAAGTCTAGTGTCAACTCAAAAACTGTCAAACTGTGTCAAAGGGACTTGTGGCAAGTCTAGTGTCAACTCAAACACTGTCAAACTGTCAAAGGGACTTGTGGCAAGTCTAGTGTCAACTCGAACACTGTCAAACTGTGTCAAAGGGACTTGTGGCAAGTCTAGTGTCAACTCAAAAATTGTCAAACTGTGTCAAAGGGACTTGTGGCAAGTCTAGTGTCAACTCAAATACCGTCAAACTGTGCCACTTGTTTGATTTCACTCTTATTTTATCAGCTTGTCTGTAGTACTATTTCTGAAAGAGGAACAAATATAAAGATGTCTAAAACAATTATGGCAATATTGTCTACATTTAGATCTTTTGTTGATTGGTAATGACATTTTCCACTGGCCACTGGGTAACATTTAGGATAAGTTTCTATTGGGAGTGGTAGTTCATTGAGATAACACTATTTACTAGCTTACATTTGGGATCAGTTGTCCATCGGGATAAGATAACTCATTAGGCTACATGCATTAGATCAGTTGTCCATTGGAGTAACTATGTCATCTAGCAAAATTCTGTAAAAAGGGAGGCAACTTGAAAGTAAAATTTGACCAAGGGAGATAATTTCCAAAGTTATTTCTCATGCATCTAAAGTATTGAGAAAAAGGAATCTAATTTTAATATTAAAACACGTTATCATATATGAAATTTTCCTTTAACAGGATATTTATATAATATAAATAGTACCAAGTTGTGATTTTAATATAAAATGAAAATATTTTTACATCAAAATTTTGTATAAAAAAATGAACAATAAAAAAGATATTTTAATATTAACTACTTAAGTTATCTCTATGATAACCAACTAAGGTCAAAGGTAGATAAATTAACTTCAGAATTGATAATAATTGTTATTGATGTTTTTACTTGTTTAGCCCTCCTGTGGTTGCTTCCATTATACATAACAATAACATGCCAATACACATCTTGCTCTATTAAAGCTTCCCTCCTTTAATTCATTCAAATGTGTTTCATCAGGTATTGTCTGCATAACTAGACTCTAAAACTTATATTTTATGATGTTTTCGCCTATAAATTTCATAAACTCATAAAATTATGGCAATAAATTAAATCAAGTCATAAAAATAACCATTACAAATGATCCCCATTACACAAAGGTCACGACCCTAGTAAAAAGCTCTAACTTTCCACCCAGCATGCATTGCAATTATCTCAGCATGTCATTATGTTATCTTATCCAATCACTGATTAAAAACCATCCCACCTTCAAAATATACCACAAGTTGGTAACAAACTTATCTACTACAATCTTTAAAGATAGTAAGTGTACAACTGTCAGAATTTCAAAACACAGACAAAAAACTGCTTCTATAAAAATCGTAGGATTGCATAACACAACCTTACACCTGTGCGATCTTATGCAAAGATAATGTTGGCGATAGGCAATCATTGACAAGCGCAGAGCTGCCTATAAATCTAAGTTGATAAAATGTTTATTTTTGATGCATTATATTTCTGCAGTTTCCAAAACAAACGTAACATCATTACTTATCGGGATAACTTACAATCATTTCACATTTCAACATTAATTAACAACGCCTGGCATAACTGAATGAAATAAATGCTTAAAATAATGAAATTTTAAACCTTGATACTTCAAAACTTGGAAGAAAAAAACACGAAAAATGTGCACATATGTAACAATTTACAATAACTCAATCAAACTTGCAGTGTTTATTTTGTTAAGATCAGGCGATGTCATTTTAAACTCACTAATGATTTTAATTGGTGCAACATTTGATGAGTATTAACTTCACTGTGAGATAATACAGACAAGGGCATTAATTCCTTAGATATAATTAAAGCGAAAATCTTAAAATCTCAACCCTCAGAACAATAAAACATCATTAGGAAACAGTAGTTAGAAACACGGTGTTGAAAGATTCTTTTACCCTGTTTATAATATTTATTGGATTTTTAACATTACTTTCCCTAACACATGTGAAGCATGCTTATGCCATCTGGTGACCCCAAATTCATCTGAGTTTTTATTGGAGACAATTCATTAAACATTATGGGAAATCTGTACAAACATTTCATTTTCATACTGGAGTGAAAACTATTTAAAAAAATTCATATCTGGACAGGAATAAAAAAACAAAACAAAACCACAAAAAAAGAAAATGATTGGTCCCTAACATGATACAAAAAAAAACAGATGCCCCACCCCGAACCTTTTAAATCTAAAATTTCAATTGAATCAGTGTTCAGTGGTCTTTTATTATAGGATTAAACACTGGATTTTATGAAATTATCAATGTGTAAACTCCGGCGACTCACTCACAAACTAAATAAAGTCCGAAGAACTTTATGTCAAGTTTGTGCGGGAGTCGCCGGAGTTTACACATTGATAATTTCATAAAACACAGTGTTTAATCCTTATAATTCTGTGAAATAATAGTTGCGATTTTTAAAACAGCAAAAACATTTACAGAAACCCATCTAGACCTCAAAACATACCTAGGCCGGAAAGCGTAGGGATATGCAAAACATAGTACCAAGGGAATCGCCGTTCTGTAAAATATTGATAGGATAAAAACAAAATGAAACACTAAATTGTATTTATATTATATTTTATTTGAAATCTCGGTCGATTTAATTGGAAATCATTGGGGCAGAGAAAACATGACCCCCCCCTCTCCCTGGATACGCTAGGAGGACGCCATCTTGTTTACATTGGATACTGAAAATAGTCCGCTCAGAGGAAATATCGATATATAAATTATCTGAGAAGACGCCATTTAAGTGTTTTTATCCAATCAAAGCACTTAATTTAAATAAATTACAGCACGAATAGAATTATAATCTTTTAATTTTTAAAAATGATTTGGTGAATACTTTATACAAATTGTAGTGTTGTTACCATAAATGGCTATTTTCAGCATTATAAAAGGCCATAACTTCCGAATGACAGAAGTAAAATTGGGCAAATTTGAACTCAATCTGTATTTATAGATCCCTAATACATTCTGAATTTCAAACAATGCTTTCTCGAGTTACAGTGCAGAAATCACAAAATTTAGTTATTTTAAGATATATAATTGGTCATAACTCTGAAATGACAAAAGTTAAATTGGTTGAATTCTGACTTAATCAGTGTTTAGTGGTCCCAAAAAATATTTACAAATTTCAAATCATTTGATGAAGGCTATATCAAGTTACGAGGATACCACACTTTTTAACAGTTTTCAGCATTATAAGGGGCCATAACTCTGAAGGAATATATTTAATAGTTTTTGCCTTATCAAGTTAGCATGTGGAAACTAATTTTGTATATATAACAGAACCAAATCTATATGCCCCAATACCTAGTGGCAGGGACATAAAAACTGACCAAGACAAACTAGTGGCTACAACAGAAGAAGACAAACAGATTGCCAAAATAAACAAAACAGACCAAGACAATTTATTGGCCACAACAGAAAAACTAAAACAGAAAGCCCAACTATATAAACAGACCAAGACAAACAGCAACCATTGTGAACCATTAGACAAGCAACATTACTACTTTTTATCTTGATTCCCAACAAGCAGCAAAATTCTGTAGTCAACCCAGTGCTTGGATTAAGGTTATTAAATGGTTGAAGCAGATATACCACAGGTCTAGGTGATCTATTGACATATAATTTGTCATGTGTCTAAACTTTTGTATTTTCAGTTTACTGTTGAAACTGTCCTCAAAGAAAACAATGAAATAGGTTCACATTAGACAGGTGATCCCAAATATTTCAATACTAATATGAAATGCACTGCAAATTAAATAAAAAGCCACATTTTTTATTGCTGAAAAGAGTGGGTTTCAAAGGTAGAACTAACTGTACTGAAACTATTGTTAAAACTGAAACTAAAGTGTGCATGCAATGTTTTTTTAAATAGTCCCTAAGTGCCTGGTATTCCATCAAATATAACACTTATTAATAAGAACAGAACAACTATTCTATGTTTGTACCTCAATAGTGGCCATCTCCGAATTCAAAACAATTTCCAACTTGTTGCCATATTTGCCATCAATTTGCCACATAGTTTTAGAAAACAAGATTCTAAATTTGAGGTTATGAAACAAATTCCATATTTATTAAAGATAGCCACTTTGATGAAAGGCGCAAATATTAGAAATATATTTTTTTTAAAGATACAATGTTTTATTCCAATTGCTTCATTTTAGAGATGTCTTGACGCAGGCACAAAATGTACACCATAATACTATGAACCTATGTACAAAAGATGCAAATTACAGTCAGAGAAGATATTATTTTTGTGAAAGAGATTTGAAAGTGCTATAGTGTGTGTAGTAGAACAATACCAGTTGTATAAGTAACCTTTCAACACATTCAACTAACAACACAGTATCAATGGTTTATTAATGTTTTGTAAATACACACCAAATCTACAGGTAAATGAAATCATCTCTACAAGCCATTTTATGCAGACAACAGTGGACTAACAAATCATTCACATTTATTGGTTTCAAGAACTATAATTCTTAAACTAAATTCTTTAAACAAAAAACCAGAACTTCGATCCCTATAACCTCTTTACCATATTCTTGGTAGGCTGAATACCCATGAATACATTTTAATATAATAAATCATCATCAACATTTCACAATAAGACAAATGTAAATCTCTTTATAGTGTTCTGATTATATTTTAAAATGTTTCACTGGGATTATAGTTATTGCTTCATCTGTATATAATTACGTTTTGATGGGGAACTGTTTTCGTTAATATTAGATCAAGCTGCTGCAAGCCTTGTTGTGCAATATGAAAGCTTTCAAATGACACGGATTTGTTTCCAATCTCTGTTAATTACATTAGGCAACCAAATTGATCTCATGCAGTGATGAGGTAATCCAGATCTCTCTGAAGACAGGCGAGCAATAGACTAAATCGGTGCGGGTCACTGCAGGGTCTCAACAAAAATACAAATCCAGAAAATTTCTAACACATGATCTTCTCTACTTCAAGTCAATTACAAGAGCCGGGCCACCCTTAATGCACAACCATGAAAAAACAAGTCATGAACAAAATCTATGTCAGGAATAATGTAGCGTTCAACAAGAAAAAACTGCTACTTGAATTTTCAAACAACTTTATAAAAACAAAGGATCTCAAACTTAGTGTAATTAACAAATGATAATAAGACTTATGCTTAGATAATCCGATTCAAAAGGTTAATCATGAGAAACAATTGTCAAAAAATAGTTTGTCAGCTTAATATGATCAGTCAATAAAAATGGTCATCAAAAGCACTGGCTTTAGTGTCAGGGACAACACTGACTAGATGTCAGGGACAACACTGACTAGATGTTAGGGACAACACTGACTAGATGTTAGGGACAACACTGACTAGATGTCAGGGACAACACTGAATAGATGTCAGGGACAACACAGGCTTGAAGTCAGGGACAACACTGACTAGATGTCAGGGACAACACTGACTTTATGTCAGGGACAACACTGGCTTGATGTCAGGGACAACACTGACTAGATGTCAGGGACAACACTGACTTGATGTCAGGGACAACACTGACTTGATGTCAGGGACAACACTGACTTGATGTCAGAGACAACACTGACATTAATGTCAGGGACAACACTGGCCTTGATGTCATACACAACAATGACATTAATGTCAGAGACAACACTGTCAGAGACAACACTGGACTTGATGTCAGAGACAACACTGACTTGATGTCAGAGACAACACTGACATTAATGTCAGGGACAACACTGGACTTGATGTCAGAGACAACACTGACATAAATGTCAGGGACAACACTGGACTTGATGTCAGGGACAACATGGGCTTTAATGTCAGGGACAACACTGGCTTTAATGACAGGGACAACACTGACTTGATGTCAGAGACAACACTGACTTGATGTCAGGGACAACACTGACTTGATGTCAGAAACAACACTGGCATTAATGTCAGGGACAACACTGGCTTTAATGACAGGGACAACACTGACTTGATGTCAGAGACAACACTGACATTAATGTCAATGACAACACTGACTTGATCTCAGGGACAACACTGGCTTGATGTCAGAGACAACACTGACTTGATGTCAGGGACAACACTGACTTGATGTCAGGTGACAACACTGACTTGATGTCAAGGGACAACACTGACTTGATGTCATAGACAACACTGACATGATGTCAGGGACAACACTGACTTGATGCCAGGGACAAAACTGGCTTTAATGTCAGGGACAACACTGACTTGATGTCAGGGACAACACTGACATTAATGTCAGGGAAAACACTGGACTTGATGTCAGGGACAACACTGGCTTGATGTCAGGGACAACACTAACTTGATGTCAGGGACAACACTGGCTTTCATGTCAGCAATATCACTGGCTTCAATGTTAGGGATAACACTGGCTTTCATGTTAGGGATAACACTGGCTTTAATGTTAGGGACAACACTGGTGTTAATGTCAGGGATAACACTGGTGTTAATGTTAAGACAGCACTGGTATTAATGTCTGGGATAACACTGACTTTCACATCAGAGACAACACTGGCTTTCATGTCAGCGATAACACTGACTTCATGTCAGCGATAACACTGACTTCATGTCAGCAATAACACTGGCTTTGAGTTTTTTCACTTATGAAGCAATATTCAATGGTTGATTCCCCACATAGCCCATGTTGATATGCTATTTGCTTTAGAGTCGGAGTGGCTGTTAAGACTGCATGGTAACATTTCTTTAAGTCTTCATGGTTTAAATAGGCAAGTCTGCATAGGGAAATCAATAAAGAGATCTTTTCAGACTGCATAGAAAAATCATTAAAGAAATCTTTGAGGTTTTCTTAGGCAAGACTGCATAGAAATTTCTTAAGAAGTTTGCCTAGTAACAACATTAAATGCAGCAGGTAAACAGAAGTATTTTCATCTGTGTTTTAATATAAGAAGTCACAAGCTCGTTGACAAAGTTGTCCTCATAATAACTTTTATAGCAGCTTGTATGGATAAAATCTATGAAATAAAGAATCCCTTTTAGACCCTTAAAAAAGTATGGTATCATAGTAATTCATAGTTTGTGATTGACAACTTCCATGTTGTCAAAAAGAAAACCACACAAAAACAGAACAGGAAAAATTAAAATGCAAATGAGTCACTTCCAGAATTAAACACAACATCTATAACATGGATTAAAAATTGTAAAAGAAATTAATAACTTATTATGATAATAAAAATAAATTAACATTACATGTACAAGGAACTGCAATAAATCTAGCTACCAAACTCATATAAGATCTTGTAAGGATTGGTAAATAGATCAAGCTACCGAACTCATATAAGAACTTGTCAGGATTGGTTAATAAATATAACTAACGAGCTCTTATAAGATCTTGATAGGATTGGTAAATAAATATAACTAGATATCAGTGAGATGGTACCCATCTCTGTGGGCCCCGCGACAACCATGGTATGCAACACATGGCCTTGATATTATCTACCCACATTCCAAATATCATAAGCCTACCTCGAAAGATAAAAAAGGTACAGCCCGGACATGAATTTGTCATGCAGAAAGTGATGGGACCTAAGGTCGAAGTTCAAGGTCAAAGGTCAGCAACCATGGTAAGCAACACATCACCTTGATATTATCTACCCCCATTCCAAATATCAAAAGCCTACCTCGAAAGATAAAAAAGTTACAGCACGGACATGAATTTGTAATGCAGAAAGCATTATAATGTGAACTTAAGGTTAAAGTTCAAGATCAAAGGTGATCAACCATGGTATGCGACACATCGCCTTGATATTATCTACCCACATTCCAAATATCAAAAGCCTACCTTGAAAGATAAAAAAGTTACAGCCCGGACACGATTAGTTTCAAACGGACGGACGCACGCATGGAAGGATGGACGGACGGACTGATCGCTATAAGGCGTCTGCCATAAAGTGGCAGGGCCCTAACTAACGAGCTCATATAAGATCTTGTTAGGATTGGTGTTCTTATGCAAATTTTGTCTTGCCTTCTCTATGTTCATTGAAAAGGATTGCTAATGGTCGAGGGAACTCTGGCTTCCTCCTCCAATAAAATCTGGATGCCATGATATAAGCTGAAAAATTTTGGACAGTGGTAAAAAACACAATATTGTTAATTTTGAAAAAAAATAGAAAATGATTTTTTATTATTCTGGTACCTAATTATGCCAAAATTAACACAATTTTAAAACATTTGAATCTATAAAGAATTAAATTGACATTAACAGTGACCAATTTAGATAACTAAACCTCATGTTTAATGAAAAAAGAAGATTCTGTTTGTAAAAGAATCCATTCTTTAAAATGTTGGGGAATATTTTTTTTTTCTGGACATTTTTAGTACTATAGCTGACACTCCAAGCTTGAGTGTTTGTCCATTCTGAATGTTTCCTCTGATACTAGGTACATTTGATATAACTAAAAAAATGCTGAAACCCCTTTAAGGACTATTCAGAACACAATCGACCACAGGACCATATTTAGTGTCTCTGATGTTCACTGTTTTCCAATGAAGCAGACCTCTGTAATGTTCTACCACATTGGAAATACTATACAACTATTAATCTTTTTTTTGTCAAAACTACATTTGTTTTGAACACTGACTCAAAATATAACATTATATTTTGTGTCATTACCAAAATCAACTGATTTAATACAGCTATATTTCTTGGTAAAAAACAAAATTAAATGAAAACTTCAATTATGGGTCAAATACCTTAAAACAACAAAAGGCCATCGACCTGTATAATGTACATGTATATCTACCATTTTACAGAAAAAAAAGGTATATCATGAAAACACTTTCAGTAACCTATGACCTTTCATCCTTAGAAGAAAAGTTATCACTCCTGAACCATAATACAAAAGTCTTGTATAATGCATTATGGGTATTTTCAGGTTAACTAACACACGCACAATATGCAAACATGGATTATTGCTATGTATCATTAGATTTAGTGGTAAAGTAAAATGGCAGCCAGGTGTAACGAAAAAACAAGCACCATAAAACAAGTTGTTAATTGTCTGTGTGATTAGAAAACATGCTTCTTCTGAGTGGCTGCTTTACGTAATACAAACGAAGTCAGCATGGTATGCATTAAAGGGGTTGTAGGATGAATACTATAACTATCTTTATTGCAAATACTAGTAAAACCCTATTGGGTATAACAATACATACACAACAAAATGTCTATACATATACAAAACATATATTAGAAAATTAAAATTGAATTAAACATTATCATTTATTAAAAGGGGATAGTCTGATCGATATGAACCTCATGTTTGCGCTTCTAATGATCCCTTTATAAAGTTACAAATTCCAGGCAGAATTTCTTTGTTTGGGTTTAGAACAATTAAATGTTGTTACTGTTAAGACATTATTACAGACTCACAAATCTGCTTCAATTGCCACGGATAAACAATATTTTGCTTACTACTAAGACACATGATTCTGCTCCTAACTCCTTAGACTTTAAATTTGACAGAAATATTTTTAGAATCTTTACACTTTCATATAAAATTTTGCAGAATTCCTAATAAATATTACCTTCTATCAGGAATTTATCTCTACCCAACAGATCAAAATTTCTCACAAAAATCCAAATTAACCTTCACCCGCTCACAAATAGACCAAAGAAAATCATGCTGCAAGACTTATTTTCATTTGTCAATTGATTGACCTAACAGGTCTAAATTAAAACAATATATTTCACCCACCGCGCAAGAATTGCATGAACTCAAAAACACACTAGGTTCAGATATCTTTGAGTAATTATTTTGGGCATTACTTAAAATGTAGAAAACTATTGTGAAAAAAACAAATTTCAAAAGAATTGTGGCACCTGTTTAGCTCTTAAATAAATGATTTTATATCTAAACTACCTGATCTATTGTGGAAAAAAAAGGTAAAAAAAAATCAAGGAATTGTTGATCAAGCTAGCCTTGGTACAATTTCTGTTAGTTTGTTTCCATATTCAAGGGGGATTCATTTTTAAATATATA
This sequence comes from Limnoperna fortunei, assembly GCA_944474755.1. Taxonomy (NCBI): domain Eukaryota; kingdom Metazoa; phylum Mollusca; class Bivalvia; order Mytilida; family Modiolidae; genus Limnoperna; species Limnoperna fortunei. Next base: position 48,594,676 of record OX104122.1, read on the forward strand.
AATTTTGCCAGAATACTGACTTTTCATTGGCTGGAAAATATTTTCAATCAGAGGATGGAAAACAAATTTGATTGTCATGGAGACATGCGTTATTTGACGTCATATATTACTCCACGGGAAACTAAGTTTTTTTTCAAAAATGTCCAGTTACAAAAATAAAATTGTTGAGTTTATTCTATTGTTTGAATTTATTTATAAGTATTAAATACAAAAAATATTTTCTCCATCGAGGGATAACAAAATTTCCATTGTGAACATTTAATATAATCCACTACATGATTATACAATGTGCAAAATGGAAATTTTGTTATCCCTCGATGGAGAAAATATTTTTTGTAGTTTATCCTTAATTAATACAAATAGTTTTTCAACTTAAGTGAGATGGTCTCAACATATCCTTGTGTTAAAATAGTTATTTAAAATATTTTCACTTTCTTAAGACCACCAAGCAGCATATATACATATAACTCTATACATGCTAGCTTGTGATATAAATCAACAAGTATTAGTTGCTCAAAAAAAAATGAGGAAAAACTATTTATGTTTCAATTGTTTCATATATAAAATAATAAAACCAGCAAAATAAATCACACTAGATCATTTGTACATGTAGATATATCTTTAATGTCATCTAATCTGCAGTTTAATTTCCTTTTGTGATAAAAAAAAACCTTAAAATAATTTTACTTTTATATTATAAGATGTACAGTTTTTTTTAAACACTTTTTAAAATGATTATGTTTAATTAATTGTATTTATAAGCTTTTTTGTGATTAAAAAACATTTTAAGATAATTTTACTTTTATAAGATTTACCATTTTATTTTACACATTTTAAATGATAATGTTTAATTAATTGTAATTATCCGATGTTCACAACAGCACTTGTCGAGACATGTGTATTAGTATAGAGATAATTGTATAATTAAGACAAACTTAGTATAATAAGCAACAGTAGCTCTACTGAATCTCCCATGTCTATTTAACTTTTGCAAAATACTTTTTAAATTATACAAATTCCCAGCTCATATAGATTTTCAGTAATTATCACCATAAAAATGATATTAAAATTTTCTATTTCATAAATTTTTTACAATGTAATCTATCCATATTGTTTTTGTGTTCTTGTCACAATCCTTCAAATGAACCATGCTATTTATGAAATTGTAGGAGAAATACCAAATAAATTTTTAATGTGCTTTTTTTTAATTCTTAAACAGGTAACAGAAATGTGTGTGTATGTACGTGTTGGCACAATGTTTCAATAAACAGGATATGCTAGGTGAATTTAATCAGGGTCTACACATTACTATTATTTGTCTTTGTTATATTAGTTTTTGTTTATTTGAATGGTGTTTAACACCAGTTTCCGCAATTTTTTAATACATCATGGTGTATGGTTTTTATAGGAGTGGGAGAAAGCGTGAATACCTTTTGTAAGAAAACTGACAATCTTTTTCAATTGATTTGGAGTCAAGCAAACCCTGTCCAAAGTGACTCATTGTTTGGAGTTTAGCACACCCTGCCCAAAGTGACTCATTGTTTGGAGTTTAGCACACCCTGTCCAAAGGGACTCATTGTTTTGAGTTTACCACACCCTGTCCAAAGTGACTGATTGTTTGGAGTTGAGCATACCCTGTCCAAAGTGACTAATTGTTTGGAGTTTAGCACACCCTGACCAAAGTGACTCATTGTTTGGAGTTTAGCACACCCTATCCAAAGTGACTCATTGTTTGGAATTGAGCACACCCTGCCCAAAGTGACTGATTGTTTGGAGTTGAGCATACCCTGTCCAAAGTGACTCATTGTTTGGAGTTTAGCACACCCTCTCCAAAGTGACTCATTGTTTGGAGTTTAGCACACCCTGCCCAAAGTGACTCATTGTTTGGAGTTGAGCACACCCTGTCCAAAGTGACTCATTGTTTGGAGTTGAGCACACCCTGTCCAAAGTGACTCATTGTTTGGAGTTTATTAATAAAACATAACAATTCAACCCTGTTATCTGACAGGGGCCAGAGATTTAGAGTTTTAATTTATATTGATAATAAAGAGAAAAAGGAGGTGGGGTGGGGTATATTGAAGTATTTGTTGTTTTTACAAAAAATATTTTAGTTTCAAAGAATCAATATTTGTATTCCTTTAATTTTCAATTTTGGGCTTAATATTTATTACCCTTTATTTATATATGGTAGTGAATTTCACGGTTTTTTAATTATATTAAGAACACATTTCTGTGTGTTCTTATTCACAAATTTTATATCATAAATATACAGAGAAATCCATAAAATAATTAAAAGTTACGTTACTTTTTAACTATGATTTTTCCTCAAACCACAGAACTAGAAATACTTCTTGTAAATTTGTCTTATTCTCAACATATATTTTAGTATAAGCTGTATGTATTCTGGGAATTAAGGTAATACACTTTTTACTCTAAATGTTAATGATCTGTGAAAATTTGTAGATATTCTCTTTTTCTCCTCATACTCAGGCTGTTTTTCTACTCATAATGAGCACTGTTCCTATGTGTGGACCCTTTTTCTCCTCATACTCAGACCATTTTTTTACTAATGCTTGAGGCCTTTTCCAATGTGTGGGTCCTTTTTCTCCTCATACTCAGGCCATTTTTTACTCACACTTAAGCCTTTTTCCTGTGTGGGCCCTATTTCTCCTCATACTCTGGCCATGTTTTGCTCATACTTGAGCAGCTTTTCCTATGTGTGGTTCCTTTTCATCATCATACTCGGGCCATTTTTTACTCATACCTGAGCACTTTTCCTATGTGTGGGCTGTTTTACCTTTTCATACTAAGTCATTTTTTCTACCCATACTTGAACATTTTCTCACACTTCTGCATGTTTTCAGTCATATGCAGACCCCTTTTACTTCTCATTCTTTTCCCTTTTTACTCATTCTTTGCATTTTTCTATTCATAACTTGCCCCTTTACTCATAGTCTATGGCCTATTTTTCTAATCATAACGCCCCGTGCGGGATCCGGGTGGCCAAAAGAATAGACCACTAGCTTGTCGTAAAAGGCGACTAAATAGCACCCAGTACCCTGACCGGCGTGTCAGGTCGCTTTGCCTAAAGACTGACTGGGATTTGTGCCCCAGGTGGTTGAATGGGGTACCCCTGGCAAGCTGGGGTTGTCAGGCCATAATACGGAAAACCTAACCGCAAACCATATTAGTGCACCGTGTTGGGAAAAAGCCACGTTCCTCGCACGTTAAAGAACGCTGTTGTAGTATTCACTATGAGTAGGGATTTCGATCCTGCTACAGGAGGCTGAATTGCCCGACCCTATCCATCCCCCCATTTGCCAGTGGCAATCTAAAATCCGTTACCCCTATTTTTCCTTGTGTTCCATCCCATTTTCATTCATCATCATTTCATTTTATCATCTATTTCATGTTCATCACCTGAATATAGCTGAAATAATGTTACTCGGGCGTTAAACACCATTAATCAATCAATCAATCAATCTACTCATAACTAGCCCTTTTACTCATAGTCTATGGCCTATTCGATGGCCACATTTCTTCTCGTACTTGTTAAGTTTTCATCTTATACTCTGGCGTTTTCAACTAATACTTTTACTATTCAGAATAGGCACTACTTTTACTTATTCTATAGTCTTTTTATAATTTACCCTTTTTTCCATTGTTCACATCATAAAGGGAGATAAATCCTTGTCAGTTTCTAAAAAGTCATAATGACCACACCAAGATATTATATAATGCTTGCACTTTTAATAATGACATATATTTGTGAGGTAATAAATTCCTACCATATGTTTTATCATTGTAAGAAGCTAAATGATAAATGGCTAGATTCAATACAGTTGCTTCAGACTCGTCAAATCTCTGACAGGCCCCCACTGATCTCTTCCATTTTTATCAGTAATAGTTTTTCTTGTAATCTTGTGCATTACCACATACAATTGTTATTTACAAAGTTTTCCTTTAAAAAAATCAGATCACTAAAAAATTCTCAAAATCTTTGTTAAATTTGAAATTATTACAAGTATTAATAGTTTCAGTTTGGCTGGCTTATGTAACAATAGTTCTCTACTTATCTATTAGACATTTTATATATGAAAAAAATCAGAACAACTTTAGATTACAGACCCACAAATTGATATTAAATGAATTATTATAAATAAAATACATTGCATATTTACCACATGTATCTGAAATTTATAACCATGTTCTACAAATTAAACAGATGGACCCTCACTATATAAATGTCCAAGTCATTTTCCATAATTTTGTGGGAGGGTGGGGTTTAGATTTTTTTGGTGTAGTGTCTTAATTAAAAGATTTGTTTTTGGTTTATATTCTTTAGTTATGGATAAATGAAACAACCACATTTTTGTGGACATCTGCTATTTTTATAAGAAATGTAAATCTGGATATAATCCACGACTTTTTACCCTTGTCCAAGTAATGTGGCAATAAGCAATGCCAAGTTCTATAAAAAATACTTTATCAGCTAATTTCTGTAAACTGAAATCAAATTGAGAAATAAAGCAGAGTTGGATCAAGAGCTTTTGAAAGGGGAAGGGGGTCCTGCTACAATTAATTAACGATTCTGAAGAAAGCCCTCCCCCCAAAAAATTTGACAAAGAATTTCTGAGACAATTGTTTTCCCTAGATATGCCTCTGAATTTAATAAACTCATTAGTACTCAAATGATTATGCAAGAGTAATACAGGAGAATTATAAAATTCTTCTTTATTTTCAATAAATGCCAAGGAACATTCATTAAAATAAAAAGCAGATAAACATTGGATAAGTTATGGAAGAGTGTTATCATAACATTTGTGCTACAAATCAAATGCTTGATGGATTGCATAATATACGACTTATACAAGTTACAGAAATACAAAGTTCACTTTAATTGCAAAATACATTGATATAGTAATCTATGTTTAAGAATCTAGAAAAAATGGACCCGAGAGTCCTAACTGGTTCCTCCCACAAAATATTCTATCTCAGGGGAACAGTTTAAGTTCTGATTACAATTTTAAAGGGAATTTAGCATTTAAAATGAATAATACTAATGGTAGTGATGTTTTCGTGGAATTTTAACTTTGCTACTTTACTGTAAGAAATTGTTTGTAACCAATTTTGTTCTTATAATTATTATTATTATTATTAATTTAATTTAATTTTTTTATTTTTTATTTTTTTTATTTATATTAAATTTTTGGTATTGTTTAATGATGCAGTACCAATGGAAGAAAACATCAGAACCTTAACTGAAAAAGCATTTTATTTAAACAAAGTTCTGAAAACAAAACAGGGAATTCTACTCTCTGACACAACATGTTCACATATACAAACCACGATCACAGATGATTGGACAAAATGGCATGTAGTAGATAAAATACAAGTGTCCTCCCCCATGCTCGTCATCTGTACGACGACAAATAATCTGACAGTTATGGTTACCTGTAGGCGACATAATTATGTCATTATAGTGCCGTGACAATTAAAGGTGGACCACAGGTATACTACAAGGTTTACATCTATTCCTAACAAAATGATTGACCATTACAAAAAACAACGAAAAATAGTTTTGAGTTGACTAATTGTGGTAATTGTTTTATTTCTTTGAATTACACATAAATCTTAGTAAGTAAAACAAAACAAATTACTTTAGAAGTCAGTTAATTGATTACCATTACAAGGATTCTTTTATATTTTATTTTTTATGTAGAGTCTACCATTTGTTAATTCTATTTAGACTCTTTTGATCTATATAATTCTTCAAGACAATTTATGAAAATTTATTGCATTATATCTCTAATCAATTAAACAGTCAACAATGCAATTGACTTTTTCTCAATTTGACCTCCTTTTTTTTAATTTGAAGTAACCAAGCTTGAATATGACTATGTTAACAATAAAAGCTATTTATTTAAAGACAGCAGATATGAAAAATAAGGACCTCTGATTCTTTTCCAAATATATAGCTGTTTATTGTTGGCAATTGTTTGTGTATATATAAGGATTTAAGTCACCCCTTTTTTCAATTAATGCTATGACAAATGGAAAAAAATAAATTCAAATTTAAAAGGAAATAAAAAAAATTCTAATTAAGTCCTGTTAATGAGTAAACTTATCAGAAGCTAGAGAAGTAATGAAATTATAACAATAGTAGTTATACATTAAAATTTGCCCAAACCCCATGTGAGTTAACAAATTAAGAGCAGAGAACAACTTTACAACAAATAATTAAAATTACACAGGCCTAAGACCAATAGAATGACAAGGGTAAACAACTTAAAAACAAATGATTGATTGGGTAACATGTTAGCTATATCAATATTCATAATTACAGTGTCATTTATTATGACAAGACAACTCATAACCAGAGTTCATCTGGGGTCAATTCCCAACATAGAGGTCCAAACAATAAGTCATATGTGTTGGTCTGGTGTACATTCTAATTTTTTAATGTTGTATCAAATGCTAAGTAATTAATATACAACACTATCAATTGATTACAAAGTTATAAAAAAATCTCAGAATTTGAAACTTCAACAAAATGTCATCATTAAAAACCAGAATTTAGAAAATACTTGTCATTAATAATCAAGTACACCGTTTTCCTTCATAATTGTAATTTTTAACAGACATCTCTTTATTTCCTACAAATCTACAATAATAATAATTTATTTATACCATCAATTCATTTAGTTTTCTAAAACAAAGGAGGGTGTGGGTCAATGGGTACCATGCTCGACTGAAGTAAATATAATAACGGTCAACTGGTCAGTGTTATCTTAATGATAAATGATAAAATATTGTCTGTGAAATAAGCCTATACATTGTATCCTTTTTAGTCCACCTTCTTAAGAGTCATATTACATCTCTCCCCTTTAATTGAGATCCCCACACATCTCCAGAAATAAACAATATATTAATCACCAAGGTAATAGCTTATGATTGATGTTTATAATAAATGTTATATTGTTTAAGAACAAAAATATTTTTGTTTGACTTTTAAAAATATGAAGATATTAATGACTGTCTGCCTGAAAGGCTGACATTAAGTCAGGCATATAAATATGTGTCTGACCAAAGCACTCAGTTTGCCCAACAGTTTTATTGCGACACTTGTGTGCTAGACATCAGGTCAGACAACTGTCAGACCATCTGACTGTAGCAAATTTTGTCTGTCAGGTCATGTGGTCACGTCCAGCATGTTATACTTTGATAAAACTTTAAAAGAATGCATTCAATTCTTACGACTACATTTTACATTAGTGTAAATAGAATTGCTCAGGCAATACTAAGTCTCCTACCGGCAATTTTATGTTTTAAGTTCAGGAACATATTTCCATAAAAAATTATTGTATTGGAACGATATTCAAACTTGATCTGTAACTCATAATGGTTGACTCATATACAAAGTATCAGCTCAACATCTGCAAGCAAATAGAAAAAGGTCCGGGGAAAACATGTCAGACTGACTGAAAGATTGACTAACAGAGTGCTAATCTATAGTCCCATTCTTTGAAGCCAGTAGGTGATTCATAAATGTGGGAAATTCATGACAATATTCAAATAAATGTCTGTTTTCATACGGATATATATTACTATGCCACAGTGTAATGTTGTTGAAGTTGCTATGGTACACTGGTTTTGATGCTTCATTGAGAATTTAAAGATCATGTGTTATGACCATGTGACCAAATTGGACCAATGAAAATGATGAATTTCAATAAACAATCAACAACCAAAAAATTAATATCTTAATTTATGAATGATATAAGTAAAGTTTATAAATGATATAAATCAAGAGAAAGCCAATTTTATATAAAAATTCAACTGAAATTAAGAGAACAAAAAAATTTTTTTTTCGTATATAATAAAAACTTTAAAAAGTGTGGTCCACTGCAGAATATCGTATAAATTCAATTCTAGTCCGAACTTGTGACAACTAGATATCAGTGAGATAGTACCCATCTCTGTGGGCCCTGTGGACCTTAAGGTCAAGGTCAAAGGTCATTACCATGGTATGCAACACATCACCTTGATATTATCTTCCCACATTCCAAGTATCTAAGCCTACCTTGAAAGATAAAAAAGTTACAGCCTGGACATGAATTTGTCATTCAGAAAGCAATAATGTAACCTTAAGGTCAAAGGTCAACAAGCATGGTATGCGACACATCGACTTGATATTACCTACCAACATTCCAAAAATCAAAAGCCTACCCCAAAAGATAAAAAAGTTAAAGCCCGGACATGAATTTGTCATGCAGAAAGCAATAATGTGAACTTAAGGTCAAAGTTCAAGGTCAAAGGTGATAAACCACAGTATGCGACACATCGCCTTGATATTCAAAAGCCTACCTCAAAAGATTAAAAAGTTCAAGCCTGAACACGATTAGTTCGGACGGATGGACAGATGGACAAACACACATACTATAGGGCCCTGATGCCCTAATTCAATAACTACTCCCTATTTCTAGATGAAAAACTCTAATGGAAATGACAGATATTCATCAAAATAAAGCTGTTTGCCGGTATTTTGTTGCATTGACAACATGTCATCTTATAATAAAGAACTTTAAGGTAGGAGAATGTATCTTGACAATTATATATTATAATATATTTTCTTTTTCACACGATAAAGAGGAACCCATCGCACATCAACAACAAATATTCACTACCCTAGAATGGTGATTTCTTAGGGGAAAAAATGATCAAAAGGGGCAAGAAAACTTACTGATCCCTGAAGTAAAAATAGTTTAGTTTGCTAAATAGATTCCATTAATAATGAATATTGTTTGATTGCTTGTTTGTTTTAATGGTGTTTAATGCCACTTTCATCAATTTTTCATCTGTATCATGGCATCCAGTTTATATTGGAGTAGGATTAGTCCCCAGAGAAAACCCTTGACTTTTGATAGGAAAACTCACAGACAATCTTTGTCAATTAAGATTGGAGTCGAGTTTGTCACTCTGCCCACAGTAAGACTTGAACCCGCAACTTCAGTGTAGTAAGGCACATGATCAATAGTAGACTTATTACAGTATATGTTTAGGTTAAGTAATCACAATCAATACCCCCCCCCCCCAAACCCCAGGAAAATATTTTGACTAAATCCTATCAAAACAAAACAAAAATTAAATATAACTGTATATAATACATCAATATGATGCATCTTTATAAAAGTACAAGAGAAGACTTGACATTTTGGAGTATGACTGGGAAAACTGCATAAATACATATTTAAATGATAAATGGCCACATATATCACATATAAAACAAATTGTGGAAAATATTTACCACAAACATTAATGTCAAAGAATAAACTGAGAAATTATTTTTAAAATATGGTTAAATAAAAAAAGAAATGTGTTTATTACTAAGGTCAATACATCCCACTTCATAATTGGACATAAAAATCCAACCACACACTAGAACATCCTTTAACCAGTATTGGTCATTGATGATTTAATAGGTCAATTTTGTTCTTAATATTCTTGCTACCAAAATGTCTCAAAATACTGCTGTCTTTAAGAGAGGTAACTAAAAGAAATTATTTTTAAGAACACTTTATTAATTAATTATTAGGTTGGGGGTTCTCTCCAGGTACTCCGGCTTCTTACCCAATAAAAACTGGACGCCATTGAAATAGCTGAAAAATTGCTGAAAGTGGCATTAAAACACCTTTCAAACAAACAAACAGTCAATTAATTATTAACAAAAAATTAAGAGTCGTAACAGAATTTTTTGTTTTATAAGGTTCTATGTGTCCTCAACCCAATCCAATCACCACCATCTTAAATCAGCACACGTACATAAAATCACATCAGTTTTAGTACACCCATTCCATTTTTGTAATCCAACAAAATGGACCACAACTCTAAACATGGGATCAAATGAAGAAGCAGACTTTGTTGACACCTCCACACGACAGGTTCAGACTTTGTTGACACCTCCACACGACAGGTTCAGACTTTGTTGACACCTCCACACGACAGGTTCAGACTTTGTTGACACCTCCACACGACAGGTTCAGACTTTGTTGACACCTCCACACAACAGGTTCAGACTTTGTTGACACCTCCACACGACAGGTTCAGACTTTGTTGACACCTCCACACGACAGGTTCAGACTTTGTTGACACCTCCACACGACAGGTTCAAACACATCACTGATATTTTGCAAAAATGTTTACCGGTATATTTAACAAATTTTACAACTTTTTTCATATCAATAAAAAATGCATCATAATTATTTTTATGTGGGGCTTTAATGTAAAATATTATGCTCGTGCAACATAGTTTTTTCTTACCAATCGATCTAAATTATAGTTATATCATAAAATTGAAAACAAAGAACATAAGTAGCTGATGTTGTCATTTAAATAGTTTTTGGAAACCATATACAAAGTCAAATATATGATTGATTGATTGATTAACATCCAGCGAGCAATATTTCAGCTAAATTTTGGACCAATTTAACACGTAAACACAGGTACTATAACAAACAGCAGAATTATAATTGATTGTCACGACAACAAATCTAGGCAACTTTTGGTTACCATGGACAACCTTTGGATTCATGCTAAATTTTAATTTGGCCTTCAATTACATATCTTGATGTATTGACATATTATTAAAATATTTTTTTGTATTTTTTATTATTAAAATATTATTATTATTTATTATGTGTACAAGCAATTTATTGTAAAAATCTTTTAACTAATTACTTATTTTGCTACCTCAAATTTTTTCCGCTAAACTAATTTAATAATGTATTTTTGCTTCAATTTAACTTTAATACAGAAATTAATAGGACTATATAGTAACAATACAATACATCATTCAATAGTATTTTTAACATTTTAAAGCAGTATATTTAGAAATTGTTACAATATACTATGATAAAAATGAATTCTAATTACATACTTCTTAATGGACAAAGTTCTTTTTTATCTTTTCATATCTGTCTTACATTTATTTTCCTACTTACTTATTATAGTTGAAGTATTTTACTGCATCGCACGATTCATTTGTACTTATATAAATTGAATTGCTGTCTAAATTAGGATATTTCCATTGCAAAACCTTCGGAACAATTTCCATGGTGTTTAAGTTTGAAGAACATAACAAAAAAGAATGGTATGGAAAAAATAAATTTGTCCTTTTATATTAAAACCTACAGATTCAAGGAAGGTCAATGAATGGAAATAGAAATAAGGGTTGTTGTACCCTACATCTAGCCATCAGCCAAGTACTTCTGAAAACCATGACATAATTTGTAATACTTGTGAAATGTCTATCACATTACAAAAAATGTCATTTTCATCACGAATAAATAGTACCAAGAAAATAAGAAATTAGTGCAATGACAAAGTTATAACAGTGGACTACCAGACTGATGCTGATCGTAGCAACGCCTTAGTTACCTGTATATAGGTTGTCATTTGTTCCATTTAGAAATCCTGTAAATCTGCTGAATTATGGAAATAAAAATTCCCAAAAAATTCAAATGATTGATATATTTTTCCAGAAGAACATGCAGTGGAATATTACATAAATGTATCAGTATTTTTTTAATATGACAATAAATAAAACAAAAAGTGATACAAATTTTGCTTCAAATCAATAATACTGTTCTCAATAATACTATTTGACATTTCAAGAAGGTGTGTTTCATTGACATGAATTTTTGAAGGCTTCAGATGTCAATATTAAAAATATACTTCCCTTCATGACTATTCATAATTACAAACAAAGACTTAGAAAAGGGGTGAACGTAATCAGAGAGGTTGGGGTTGAACTTAATCTGAGAGGGTGGGGGTTGAACTTAACCGGAGAAGGTGGGGTGGAAAGTGATCAGAGAGCTGAAGTTGAACTTGACCACACTTGAGAACTCCATTGAACTGGCCAATCAGATTTTAGCTTACAAAGCAAATTAAGTTATATAAGTTAAGAAAAGCCAACAAATTACAATATATTATACATTGTCTTATACAAAACCACATGTTGCCTCTTTTTCATTGTAAATTGATGAATTTCCAATTGTAAGCTTATGCAAGAAAAAAAGCCTATAATCCGTATAGATGTATAGTTCACATAGACCTATAGTCCACATAGCCCTATAGTCCACAAAGCCCTATAGTCCACATAGCCCTATAGTCCACATAGACCTAAAGTCCACAAAGCCATAGAGTCCACATAGATCTATAGTCCACATAGCCCTATAGTCCACATAGACCTATAGTCCATAAAGCCATATAGTCCACATAGACCAACAGTCCACATTGACCTATAGTCCATATAGCCATATAGTCCACATAGACCAATAGTCCACACAGACCTATAGTCCACATAGCCCTATAGTCCATATAGCCATATAGTCCACATAGACCAATAGTCCACACAGACCTGTAGTCCACATAGATCTATAGTCCACATAGCCCTATAGTCCACATAGACCTATAGCACATATAGCCATATAGTTCACATAGACCAATAGTCCACATAGACCTATAGTCCATATAGCCATATAGTCCACATAGCCCTATAGTACACATAGACCTATAGTCCATATAGCCATATAGTCCACATAGACCTATAGTCCACATAAACCTATAGCTATATAGCCCTCTAGTCCACATAGACCTATAGTCCACATAGCCCTACAGTCCACCATATAGATTCTTAGTCCTATAGTCCACAAAACCTAGAGTCCACACATAGAAATAGTCCACATAGACCTATAATTCTCATGGACATAAAGTCCTGAAATAATGGATTATTGAGCCTGTACTCACTGGCCACCTGTCTTAAGGGGCCACAGTCAAGTCCCTACAAAATTTAAACGTTTGTTTACACTGTATTAATTACAAAATACACATTTTAATTTTGTACAAATAGCATAATGGAACATGTGAACCATACCTCTCCATTGATCTTACAAGGTTATACTTTGATCATTGATAGGAGAGCACAATATGACAAATGAATAACCCATAGAACTGTAAGTGAAGAAACACCGGTGTAACTAATAAACCAAAGATACGCTGGTGTAACAAGGCTATGAAGCTTCCTACAGAAAATGTCATGATGGATTGGTAAAAGATTTGACAAATATGTCTGGTTATTTGGAAAAAAAACATAAAACTGATTTTGAGAGTGCAACATGTAAAGCTTGTCAAGTTAAATGTTGAGAAAATCCTACATTAGTAGAACTTAAGAATAGATCATTGGTAAAAGTTCCTTGTAACTCATTAGGTAACATTAGTGCTAATTCAGGTCAAATGCAACATATATATGAAATTGTTATGACTGTTATCTATAAAGTTCTAACTAGTTTTGGTGTTTCATACAAGTGTGAATAACTTATGGACGATTGTTTGTTTGAATTTGTTGGAGTCTATTGTGAATTTACATAATTATTGGTTTCTAGGAAATTTATCAAGGAGATAAGTAATAGAAAAGGTAGATTTGTTAAAATAATTTTTAAATCAAACATGACTTCTGGCCTGATCTTTTAAGTCTAATGCTTGATTTGTGACCTAATATGGCAGCATTTTGATTAAAAATCTGTATTATGTATATACTAAGATGTTTTCTTCCATCAAAGACAAGTATCACCTGACCATTCATCCTAATCATTCCTGGTGAAATGTTTGATTCATTGTGGTTGTCATACCAATATCAGCTATATCAAGGTGTCTAGTTTTTATTGGAAAAGGAAACCGAGTATGGGTGAAACTCCCGACCTTAAGAAGGAAACTGACAATCCTTTGTCAGTGAAGATTGGAGTCAAGCACACTCTTTCCCGAGTAAGACTCCAACCCTCAACCTTAGTGTTGACAGGCATTTGATCAGTGTCTTTGGTCTAGTGCTGTCATGTCATGTCTTTGTGTCAACTGAGGGAACTCCATGATCATGATCCCCGTCAAATGTGAAATTACCACAAAAGATATCAACATTTTCTATAACATCTATAACTTTAACAGGTCTAGTCGAAAAATCAGCAAATTATAGTTTTTGTTATATAATACTGTTAAGATACCAATATATTAAATTATCTGTTCTAATTTCTACCCATGAATTGCAGCTATAATTTATGAATTACAGCTATATATGAACAATAGTACCTCATTATTGCACTTTCTATAGCACCTTATTAACTATAAACAAAAGGCCAGGTGCACTCAGCTCTAATAATCTGCAAATATTGCTTTTGTTTCTATTTCAAATTTCTGACTGAAGACAAAGCACAATGAAATATGAATCTGTCTACACCATAGAAAATATCAAATGAAAATAAAATATCTGTTAAAAGTAAGCAGACTGCAGAGATATAGATTATGTATTGTAATAAGTCTGGACAAATAACAGCCAGCGTATGAAAGACAACCATTATGTTTTTATTACCCATTATGTAATTTGTTGTCCTTTATAGACAAAAGGTGAACAAAAGAAAAGCAGGAGAAATTGATAATCTTCAGTCCCCAAACAATTAAGGAGGGCCTTGACCTTACAAATTAAGATATTAAAGTGTTCCTAATTAAAAGTATCTGGCAATTCTTGCTGAAAAAAAGGATGGGCTATATCTGGTTAAAGTCTGAAGATGTCCGTACTCTGATAATGGAGTAAAAAGATATTTCTGCTCAGCATGTTGCAATTTATATTAAATTTATTTTCACGGTTGATCGGTTTTTTTAATGTGCATGCCTCTTTTGCCCCATGCAAATGATGAAATAATTTTTTTTTCCACATAGTAGTTGAATACACAGGGAAATATTGTTCATGTGAAATTCACGTGAAATCAGGATTAACGTGAATTTCACGTGAAAAGTTCACATGATTTTCACGTTAAACAAGCATATTAACGTGAATTTCATGTGAAATATATTTAACATGAATTTCACGTGAAAAGTTCACATGATTTTCACGTTAAACAAGCATATTAACGTGAATTTCATGTGAAATATATTTAACATGAATTTCACATGAAATTCACGTTAATATCATGTGAAACTCACGCTAACTTTTTCACGTGAATTTCACATGAAAATTCTGAAAAATAAGAATTTATTTTTAAATATTTATAGAATTGCATGAAAGTTAAAGAACATTAAAAATGTTGAGAACATTTTTTCACATGAACTTCACGTGAAATTCACGTTAAATTGCTCATTTAACGTTAAATTTTTCACGTGAATTTCACATTAATTTCATGTGAAATTCACGTGAACAAAATTTCCCTGTGTACATGTAGCTGTAATACAAAACAGTGAGTTAAATATCCTAGTACTCTGTGGATTTGGATTGTGATAACCAGCTATTTTATCACAAAACAAAATTTTAAAAAAATTCAAGGTGATAGTATTTATCAGCATACCCAGTATTGTTAACAAAGATTGGGGATAAATTACATATGGCTGACAAATTGAAACTCATAAGAACTTTACATTTGTATAATGTAATAACAACAGTGACACAGGTCAGACTAAAGAAATCTTATATATCCAAGATATGAGCATCTCAACACTGAAGTTCTGAGTTCGAGTCCTACTGTGGTCAGGGTGTGTTCTACTACTTACTATAAGAAAGGACAAGAATTGCAGTTTTTCTTTTGGGTGTCTTCTTTTGGTTACTATGGCATCTCCCTCGCAACTAAACACCGTAATATATATCTAAGAAACTGCTAAAAAGGCATTAAACCCCAATCAAACAAACAAAAATATTATTTCGAGGTAAACATTACAGTCTGAAAAAAGCCCTTGATCTGCAATTTACTGAAGTCCCTAAGAAGTAAAAAAAATCTCCAAATGTTGTATTCGCAGTTAATGTTTACTATAGGATTAAGAACATTGTGCCCTGAAGAAGATTTTGTGATGCTATTAAATTTGTGTAACTACTTATAAGTATATATATATTTTTGTCTTAGCATAATCTAAAAAAGAGATAAAATATTGTAACCACTATAAAAGTCTTAATTCTCCATCCCTACCTAACTCTGCATACTCTTTGTATGGCAAGACCCCATTGGTCTTTCCTTTTGCCGCCACTGATTTATTGTTTTGTAATGGTCGCATGAAATACCACTGAGCCATCTTAGAACCAGGGATCTGTGTATAACCAAGTGAGCTAATGTAGTACTCTGATAGCCCTATTTGACTAAATATCTAATACCTGCCAGAATGCAGGTTAGGTCTGCTGTAACTGTTAATTATCTTGTTCTTGTCAAGAATATAGCCAAACGTCTTCTCATGGATCAATTGACCATTATAGACATTATTTCTATGACTGGATTTTTAATATTATTTTAATCATGCATTTTTTGTTATTTTAATATTTATAAATTAAGACAATAAATGATATTATACACAAATCAGACTTTTAATCTTCATTACAAGTTCTTTAACTTGTTGTTAACTATTGGATGATCATGCCCTTCATACTTTTTAATTTTCTAATCAATAACTATATTTTTACATGTATGCTTTAATTTTGTTTGTTTGCATGGTGTTTAATGCAACTTTTTGCTTTTTTTCCCAGCTGTATCATGGCATCCAGTTTTAGGGCAGTAGGAAGCCAGAGTAACCTAGAAATTCAGCAGGAAAACTGTCAATCCTGGTCAATTGAATAAGAAGTCAGGCACACCCTACCTGCAGGAAGGCTATAACATTGAGTCAGGCACACCTTACATGCAGAATGGCTATAACATGGAGTCAGGTACCCCCTACCTGCAGGAAGGCAATAATATGGAGTCAGGCATACCCTACCTGCAGGAAGGCTATAACATTGAATCTGTCAAGCCCTACCAGCAGGAAGGCTTAACCATAGAGTCAGGCAGGCCCTACCTGCAGAATGGCTATTACATTGAGTCAGGCACACACTACCTGCAGGAAGGCTTTACCATGGAGTCAGACATGCCCTGCCTTCAGGATACATGGAGTAAGGCACATCCTACCTGCAAGGTGGCTAGAACATGGAGTCTGGAACATCCTACCAGCAGGAAGGCTATAACATGGAGTCAGACACCTACCTATCTGCAAGAAGGCTATAACATGGAGTCTGGAAGCACAAAACCTGCAGGAAGGCTATAACATGGAGTCTGGAAGCACCAAACCTGCAAGAAGGCTATAACATGGAGTCAAACACCACCCTACCTGCAAGAAGGCTATAACATGGAGTTAGCACACTCTACCTGCAGGAAGGCTATAACATGGAGTCTGGAAGCACCAAACCTGCAGGAAGGCTATACAAGGAGTCAGACACCACCCTACCTGCAGGAAGGCTATAACATAAAGTCAGACACCACCCTACCTGCAGGAAGGCTACAACATGGAGTCAGACACCACCCTACCTGCAGGAAGGCTATAACATGGAGTCAGACACCACCCTACCTGCAGGAAGGCTATTACATGGAGTCAAACACCACCCTACCTGCAGGAAGGCTATAACATGGAGTTAGCACACCCTACCTGCAGGAAGGCTATAACATGGAGTTAGCACACCCTACCTGCAGGAAGGCTATTACATGGAGTCAAACACCACCCTACCTGCAGGAAGGCTATAACATGGAGTTAGCACACCCTACCTGCAGGAAGGCTATAATGTGGAGTTAGCCCACCCTACCTGCAGGAAGGCTATAACATGGCATTAGCACACCCTACCTGCAGGAAGGCTATAACCTAGAGTCAGACACCAACCCTACCTGCAGGAAGCTATATGTAGAGTCAGACACCACCCTACCTACAGGAAGGCTATAACATGGGGTTAGCACACCCTACCTGCAGGAAGGCTATAACATGGAGTCAGACACCACCCTACCTGCAGGAAGGCTATAACATGGAGTTAGCACACCTTACCTGCAGGAAGGCTATAATGTGGAGTCCGACACAACCCTACCTGCAGGAAGGCTGTAATTTGGAGTCTGACACCACCCTACCTTCAGGAAGGCTATAACGTGTAGCTAGCACACCCTACCTGCATGAAGGCTATAACAGGGAGTTAGCATTTCTACCTGCAGGAAGGCTATAACGTAGAGTCAGACACCACCCTACCTGCAGGAAGGCTATAACATGGGGTTAGCAGACCCTACCTGCAGGAAGGCTATAATGTCGAGTCAGGCACAACCCTATCTGCAGGAAGACTATATCCTGGAGTCACGCACAACCCTTCCAGCTAGAAGACTATAAGGTGGAGTTAGACACTTACCAACCTGCAGGAAGGCTAAAATATGGAGTCGGGTACATTCTACCTGCAGGAAGGCTGGCTATAACAGTAACTATAGTCAATTATCACCTTAATAATTTAGACCAATATATATATTTTGTGTATATTAGGAGACAATATATGTATGTTTAAAAGTCATTTCAGTAATTTGCGGATACAAAAATACCATTAGTAATCAGTATTTGCTAGAATTTTCACCAATATATCACTTTGACAGTAGACCGAGATACAATAACACACTGAGAATTCAATTGGTACATCACTAGATTCTTTAAACACTAAGCCTAAATATATTTCATTGTATATTTTTGTCTTGGTGTCAAATTTATGTTTAAATGGGTTTAACACCATTTTTAGGAATTTTTCAGTCAGAGAACCCAGTAAATTCCCAAACTATCAGCAGGAAAACTGGGGGAGAAATCCAGAGTACCCAGTAAAATCCGACCTTTAGAAGGAAAACTGAGGAAGAAAGCCAGATTACACAGTAAAACCCCTAAATTTAGAAGGAAAACTGGGGAGAAAGCCAGAAAACCCAGCAAAAACCCCAACCACCAGCAGGAAAACTTGGGGAGAAAGCCAAAAAAATTAGTTAAAAAAACCCTGACATTAAGGAGGAAAATTGGGGGATAAAGCCAAAGTACACAGTAAAAAACCTGACCTTAAGCAGGAAAAGGGGGATTCAGCCAGAAAACCCAGTAAAAACCCTGACCCTCTGCAGGAAAACTGGAGAGGAAGCCAGAATACCCAGTAAAAACCCCAACCACCAGCAGGAAAACTTGGGGAGAAAGCCAAAAAAATTAGTTAAAACCCTGACATTTCAGAGGAAAACTGAGGGAGAAAGCCAAAGTACCCAGTAAAAAACCTGACCTTAAGCAGGAAAAGGGGGGATTAAGCCAGAGTTGAACCCAGTATAAAACCCAGATCTTTAGAAGGAAGACTGGCAATCCTTTAAATCATTTAAAAATTGGCACACCCTGCCTGCACACAACATCAGGCCAGTTATCAACAGTAGATACCTTTACATCTGGCCCCCTAGTGGCAAATTAACAATTATTTCACAAAATTAATTTTAGTAGTTATTTTCAACATAAAATTTTATATTGATACCGATCGCTGTTATGTGGACCAGGCATAATTTATAAGTTGAGGGTGGAGAAATTTACATGGAAACAATTTACAATTAGAGAAGTACAACACATTTTTTTCTACTTTTATTTCTTTTTATAAATGGCTGTTTGTTCATTTAAAATAAATTTTATTCTACTTTCAGCAACTTGTTCACCTTTTGGGGGGAGGGGGAATTTAGCCAGAGTACTGGATGATAACACATGACATATTACATTTATTGTTTAAATCATAAGATTCATTTCAAGACATTACCAAGAACATTCAAATAAAACATAGGTAAATCATTGTAATATTTGCATATTTCATATAAATTTTAGTAATTACAAAAAAATATTTTTTATGTAATTTAACCATTGTAATGTTCATATTAAATAGTTTTCCAGACTTCCTTTTCATGAAAATTGTCTTAAAATAGTAATATGTTCCAGATTGACATATTAACACTTCTATTCTACAAAAATGGGTAAGGTGTAAATTATATAACCTGCAAAAACACAGATATTACATGAACCCCAGTGTCATATAAAATAGTATAAAATGAACCCTGGTGTCATATACACAAGTATTGCATAAACCCTGGTGTAATATATACAAGTATTATATAAACCCTGGTGTCATATACACAAGTATTGCATGAACCATGGTGTCATATATATACAAGTATTATATAAACCCTGGTGTCATATATATAAGTATTATATAAACCCTGGTGTCATATATACAAGTATTATATAAACCCTGGTGTCATATACACAAGTATTGCATGAACCATGGTGTCATATATATACAAGTATTATATAAACCCTGGTGTCATATATATAAGTATTGCATGAACCCTGGTGTCATATATATAAGTATTACATGAACCCTAGTGTCATATATATAAGTATTACATGAACCCTGGTGTCATATATATAAGTATTACATGAACCCTGGTGTCATATTACACAGGTATTATATGTTATCTATAAATGCTTAATTAGGTTTAATTCTAATTATCCAACTAGAAAAAAACCTAGTTTGTCTTAAATCATTGCAAATGATAACAATGGAATTTCTCAACAAATTTAAACATTTTTATTTAATTATTTTTCCCTAAATTAATAACAAACTTATGTCTCTAATTGACTTAAATGTTAAGGCATCAAAATAGTTTTTCACAAAAATAGTTATTTATACAAAAATGTATGCTTTAGCAGCAAAATTATGAGAACATAAGAACATTCAATTGTGTTCTTCGATTACTTGAACTTCTGGGTTCCTGTATATTACATTCATAAGACATTTAACATTGGTACAATATTTATAATGAATGACAGAGTTATTCTCTGCCTGCAACAGTCAAAATATTTGGAAAATTCCTAAAATGTATTATTGTGCTGTGTGTTTGATATATTGGTTCTAAACATTACAAGACAAATGTCAAATTTCAACAGTTTGTTACTGTAAAAATATGTTTCCATAGAAACATGATGTGTTATACATTTGATTTAAAGTTTTTAAAAATAAATGTCACTGCATTTAAGCAAAATATTATACTTAAAGTTACCTAACAAAGTCCAGAAGGTGTAGCAACTAGAAAAATTCAAAATATTAAAAATAATTAACAGAAAAAACATGTTTTCCTTTTTGTGCAACTGATTACTGTATAATCCGAAATATGTTGCTGACCAATACTAGACACTAAAATTAATGTGGCCAGTTTTCCTACCGCAGGTCGGTGGTTTTTTCTGGGTACTCCAGCTTCCTCCCCCAATAAAAACTGTACACCATGATGTAGCTGAAAAATTGCTGAAAAAAGTGGCATTAAACAAAAAAACAATACAATCAATGTGAAGACAGGATTATTAATAAAAATTCTGTTTGTGCACAATCTAAAGGCCTGAGGTCCAAAAAAAATTAAGCTGAACTCGTGAAAGTTATGAATATGACAGAACAAGGTTTAAATTTTACCCATTAAGATACAAAATCAGAGTTTCTTCTTCTATATCACAATGACATTTATAGAAAGGTAACTATATCTGATGTGACTTAGGCCTACTATGATTAGCCTCCATAGCTAATTCTACTTTGACAAGTCAATAATTCATAAATATTTTTTTTTAATTTTCTGTCTGTTTTTATTTTGATATTTGCACATTAAGCAGTAATGATTAAAATTCAGCAGCCTATTATAGATCTTATAATAATACCCGTATCAATATATACTTTTCTGTTATAATGACATTTTATTTATACATGTAGTATAATTAACTTATGTTCTACTGCAATAAACTTTTCCTAAAACAATAAAATTTGTAGAAAATTTAAATAAAATATATAATTCACTTACTATGCTGTTATAAACATAAGTAAATGGAAAATTATCTTACTACACTGAGAATAAGGCAAACAGAATCACAATAAATATATTTAGAATTTATTAATTAAATGTTATTAATTAATTAAGAACTGACCTGATCCACCTGGGTTGTGAAGATGTCCAAGCCCCGAATGATTCATTATACATCATCTAAATGGACCAAAAAATTACGTCCAGAAAAAATATAATTAACCACAGTAAAAATACTTGTAACCACAATTAAAAAAACCTCCTGTCCTCGGCTGACCCTTGACCAGTCATTAAGGTAAATATCTCCTGTCAATAACGAGTATATTATAACCACGTGTATTCCATCAACAAATAGACTTCTGAATGACAACAAATCTTAGTATCACTGTTTTACCTATAGAATAATACACAATTATCTACCAGGGAGAGAAATCACTCAATCAGAACTTGAGGATTTTCATCAAATCTACACAGAGAATATATACATTTTATTTTAGCTCATGCATCAAACTCCCCCAGGAACCCCTAAGCTGCTTGTTCATTTCTGCAATATGATCCTTCACCATTAGAAAATCATTCTCTGCTATACAAAGACATTGACACAGCTTTAAAAAATATGCAAAAAAAAAAAAAAAAAACAATTATTGTTTATTTTTTTTATTTCGTAATTTATTTATTTATAAATATACTAATAAACTAAGGTAACTTCATGTTTTGTGTAATAAATAACTTTTCTTATGAAAATGTGAGGAAACTCTAATACGTACATTTCATAACAATTTAAATGTACTAACTGGATTCATACATTTTTAAATTTTAAAACAAATTGATTCAAGTACAATTTTTCTTTATGTAGCTGGTCAACAAAAGAAATCTGGTAATATAATTATCAAATGAAGAATTATAAATGAGTCCTTCAAGGTATGCTTTTTCATCGTAAATAATCTTCGCAAAAAGCAATCCTTTAAAAATGTTCAGTTAAGGTATCTGGACCACAATGGACCATGTGATCATAGCTGGTGTCCTGGATGTTTGTTTATTTTAATGGACCAGTCAATTCTATAATTTTCGGCAAACATCGGAAATACTATTTGGGTAACTATCTTTTTTTGCTCAAAACTGTCAACATTGACTCAAAGTAAAACTATATATTTATTTTGTATCATTAATTAGCGATATATTTATTTAACAACATTGTATTTCTTGGTCGAAAATTAAAATTAAACTTCAATTATGGGTCGGATCCTTAACTGTACACTTTCCTACACTATATTGATAAAACCTAATTGATTAATAATAAATATTTATAAAATTGTGTAAAAAATAGTGTATCTGTCAGCTTATGCTCACTAGTGATACCCGGCCAAAAAGTATTCAGTAAACAGGAAGTAGATGACCAAGGAGCACGAAATCTGTATACATCATATGGTACTATAGGATAAAGTAATATGCAAAATATAAAGCTGTTTGCTAAACGCCCCCCTTTTTCTAATCTCAATGCAGTATTGAGTATTGTGCAGCCCCAAAAATGTTTTGCAAGTCAGGATCTCATCATGTTATAACTGTGAACTAAGTCTTCATAATAAAAAAAAGCGTCAATGCAAAGGTTAACCTGATGTGGGACAAACAAACAGGGGAACAGCACAAAAATCTATATGTCTCTCAACTTTCATTGGCAGGATAAAAAATCGAAGAATGTGTCCATGGGACACGGATGCACCTGTTAAATGAAATCCCAAACAGGAAGTAGTTGTCCCACAGGTCTGAAAGTCGTTTAGGACATACAACTTGTGATACTGTACCACCCTGCCAAATTTCTAATTATTCTCATGTACCGTTTCTGAGAAAAGCTTGACAGAAATTAGTCAGACGGACGGAAGTACGGGCAGACAAACGGACATGAGTAAAACTTCATGCCCCCGACATGTCGTTGCAGGGCATAAAAAAGACAATTCCACTGTTAGTGTAAGAGTATCTCTGATTGGGACATGTACATCTCCAGTCCATTACTTCAGTCAAATTATTTGATTTTTGTTGAGGGGGTACAAACATGTGTTTGTTTGTTGGTATTGATTTATGATAATTTGTTTGTTTGTTGGTTATGGTCTTGTGTTGTGCCTTGTCACTCAGTTCACTGGAATTATTGTGCTAGTATTCAACAGCAATCATTCACCATTCTACATAATATACGAAATGTTGCTAAGCACCAGTCAATCAATCAATTATTCACATTAAAAATAGGGGCTAATGAAACCAGTATTAAAATGACTGCAAATCGACATTTTGTACAAGAAATTAAAAAACAAAACCAACAAACTACTTTTTGTCATAACCATCATAAAATGATAAAATTCATTAAAAATTAATAATTAATCAATTGAAAAATCATTAAATCATAAAAAATACTCCATTGTTCAAACAAAAAATTTCTTTTGATTTTATTTGTTTTAATTTTATCATTTTCAACAGAAATTATGCACAATATTTTGTGATCATGTACCTCAACATTAATTAGGAAAAAAACAAACCTGAAAACCAATGTCATAAACAAAATGAAACACTTTTGTGATGGAATTTTACCTGCAGTTTTTATAGCCTCAGTGTATTCATAAGCTGTGAATATACCGGATTGGTTTATTTCTTTACCATTGTTTGTTTTTTTATTTACAGTGAAAACATCCCAACAAAAATTTGAACAGATTTTTTTTTTAATAAGTTATAACTGATTCACCATTACCCAACAGATGAAGCTGTCCTGTTTTGAGAGAATGTCCTGTTCTGTATCGGAGGTCCTATGTTTAAAGAGTGCCATGTTCTGTATCAGAGGTCCTATGTTTAAAGAGTGCCATGTTCTGTATCAAAGGTCCTATTTTTAGAGAGTGCCATGTTCTGTATCAGAGGTCCTATGTTTGAAGAGTGACATGTTCTGTATTAGAGGTCATAATTTTGGAAAGTGACATGTTTTGTATCAAAGGTCCTATGTTTGGAGAGTGTCATGTTCTGTATTAGAGGTCATAATTTTGGAAAGTGACATGTTTTGTATCAAAGGTCCTATGTTTGGAGAGTGACATGTTCTGTATTAGAGGTCATAATTTTGGAAAGTGACATGTTTTGTATCAAAGGTCCTATGTTTGGAGAGTGACATGTTCTGTATTAGAGGTCCTATGTTTAAAGAGTGCCTTGTTCTGTATCAGAGGCCCTATGTTTAAAGAGTGCCATGTTCTGTATCAAAGGTCCTATTTTTAGAGAGTGCCATGTTCTGTATCAGAGGTCCTATGTTTGAAGAGTGACATGTTCTGTATTAGAGGTCATAATTTTGGAAAGTGACATGTTTTGTATCAAAGGTCCTATGTTTGGAGAGTGTCATGTTCTGTATTAGAGGTCATAATTTTGGAAAGTGACATGTTTTGTATCAAAGGTCCTATGTTTGGAGAGTGACATGTTCTGTATTAGAGGTCATAATTTTGGAAAGTGACATGTTTTGTATCAAAGGTCCTATGTTTGGAGAGTGACATGTTCTGTATTAGAGGTCCTATGTTTACCGAGTGCCTTGTTCTGTATCAGAGGCCCTATGTTTAAAGAGTGCCATGTTCTGTATCAAAGGTCCTATTTTTAGAGAGTGCCATGTTCTGTATCAGAGGTCCTATGTTTGAAGAGTGACATGTTCTGTATTAGAGGTCATATTTTTGGAAAGTGACATGTTTTGTATCAAAGGTCCTATGTTTGGAGAGTGACATGTTCTGTATTAGAGGTCATAATTTTGGAAAGTGACATGTTTTGTATCAAAGGTCCCATGTTTGGAGAGTGACATGTTCTGTATTAGAGGTCCTATGTTTAAAGAGTGCCTTGTTCTGTATCAGAGGCCCTATGTTTAAAGAGTGCCATGTTCTGTATCAAAGGTCCTATTTTTAGAGAGTGCCATGTTCTGTATCAGAGGTCCTATGTTTGAAGAGTGACATGTTCTGTATTAGAGGTCATAATTTTGGAAAGTGACATGTTTTGTATCAAAGGTCCTATGTTTGGAGAGTGACATGTTCTGTATTAGAGGTCATATTTTTGGAAAGTGACATGTTTTGTATCAAAGGTCCTATGTTTGGACAGTGTCATGCCCTGTATCAAAGGTCCTATTTTTGGAGAGTGCCATATTCCATAATAAGGTCCAATGTTTTTAATGACAATTTGTGGCAAATAAACATCTGAATATGTACCTCAAAAAGTTCTACTAAAATTTAGTACACTAAAATTGTTCCTCGATCAAGAGCACAGTTCACAGTTGTTTTTAAGGATTTTCCTTTTTTTACATGTTTCTTATGTTTTATAATTTGTAAAAATAATCAAGAAGTAGTTTTATGCTTTTTTAATTTCAGTTTTATCCTTGTTTTATTGTAAACAAATAATAAAATGTATGTAAACAACCTCTTTTTACAGCATTATTATAATTTAATTACATATCAGGTATTGTTCATTTCAGTGGTGATATAATTAGCATTAACTGAATCTGTACATAATGGGGTTCAATGGGGTATTAGAAATTAGATTTTGTTTGTTTTGTTTGTTTGAATGGTGTTTATCACCATTTTCATCAATTTTTCAAATATAGCATGGCATCCAGTTTTTATTGGCGGGGGGGGGGGGGGGCCAACAATCTCAATAATTTACAGGGCAAAAACTAAACATTTCTTTAAAAATTGTGGTTAAGTACAACAACTCCTATAAGGTGCCATCAGAAAGTCTCTTAAAATCAAATGATTTGTAGGCCTTGTCTTTTCGGTTTATTTAGTAATTTACAGTTTTAGTCTAGGTGTTATAGACCTTAATTTATAACACAAAAATTGACTATCTTGTCCAAATTTTTAAAGGTCAATAACTCCTTTAAAGAGTCATCTCACAATTTTGGACTAAGGAACAATTTGTAGGCCTTGCAATTTTGCAATTTACAGTTTCAATCTAGCTGTTACAAGCAAAAACTACAAATTTCATGAAAAATTTCTATTAAAGGACAATAACTCCTATTAAGTATCATATGCCAATTTTAGACCAATAAAGTGAATTTTAGCACTTACATTGCTGATAATTTTAGCAAACTACAATTACACTTTTGCTGTTATAGATTTAAGGCTAAGGACAAAAATGGAAAATTTCATAAGAAATCATCATTAAAGGGCAATAACTCTTATGAGCAAACATCTGACAATTTCAGACCAATTAACTGAATTTAGGACTTGCTGATCACTTTTGCAATTTACAGTTTCACTCTAGTTGTTATAGTTATAAGTTCAGGACAAACACGGAAATTTCATTTAAAACTCCTATAAGGAGTCATCTGACAATTCAGACCAATAAAGTTAATTGTAGAACTTTTCTGATCATTTTTGCATTTTACAGTTTCACTCTAGCTCTTATAGTTATTAGATAACAGGACAAAATTGAAAAAAAAATCATTAAAAATTTGTCATTAAAGGGCAATTACTCCTATAAGGAGTCATCTGACAATTTCAGACCAATTAAATGAATTGTAGGGCTTGTATTGCTGATCAGTTTTGCCATTTACAGTTTCACATCATTAAAGGGCAATAACTTCTAAAGTAAACCATTATACAACTTCACACTAATACACTAATAGCAACTATAGTAGACCTAAATGTTTTTGATCAATTTGAAGTAACAGTTTTCTCTACAGATATTATCATTTTTGAAATATTGAGGAAAAAAGATCGTTGACAATCATGTTCTATTTTTAGTAACAGTGGCCATTTTTGTCTGTTGATCAACACCCTGGATACCAGTTCAAAATAAGAAAACCTAAAAATGATAGTGGCTATGTTCACAAAAAAAATGGCCAAGTGGTTTCAGAGGAGAATTTATGAAGGACAACAGAAGATAGACGACAGACGACGACGCCAAGTGATGATAAAAGCTTGGTCACATGGTCCAGGTGAGCTAAAAAGATACCCTTAGATCTAACAGAAATTCCTAAAAAAATATTACATTATAGTCAAAATACAATGACCTGTCAGGTATTTTTTTACCTATTGGTCAACCAATTCTTAATACAGATAACAGCTGTTTAGAAAACTGCTTCATTCTGTCTTCTTTAAAGCTCTTCATCAGTGATAGCTTGGACATTTAAATTGCAGCTACTCGTGTGACTCGTGTAACTTTTAACTTCTAACTTGCATTATAATCTATGGAGATCTCTACAGTAAAGTTACCAGAGTCATGCATGAATAGCTTCAATTTAAATGTCCAGCTCTTTCTGTTTAAGAGCTTCATAGAAAACAGTTTTCTAAACTGCTGTTATCCACTTTTGAAATTGATAACCAACAGAAAATACCTAACAGGTCATAGAATTTTGACTATAAATTAAGTGTATGTTCACATGCAAGTAAATATTATTTTTTACCATACAATTGTAGAGTTTTCTAACAAGTCTGTGAACCCATACATTGTATAGTTTTTTCATACACTCATACAAATGTTAAGTCTTTTCTTTTTGAGTCTGTGGACCCATACTAATGTATAGTGTTTTCTTTTTGAGTCTGTGGACCCATACTAATGTATAGTGTTTTCTTTTTGAGTCTGTGGACCCATACTAATGTATAGTGTTTTCATATCAAGTCTGTGGACCCATACTAATGTATAGTGTTTTCATATCAAGTCTGTGGACCCATACTAATGTATAGTGTTTTCTTTTTGAGTCTGTGGACCCATACTAATGTATAGTGTTTTCATATCAAGTCTGTGGACCCATACTAATGTATAGTGTTTTCATATCAAGTCTGTGGACCCATACTAATGTATAGTGTTTTCTTATCAAGTCTGTGGACCCATACTAATGTATAGTGTTTTCTTTTTGAGTCTGTGGACCCATACTAATGTATAGTGTTTTCTTTTTGAGTCTGTGGACCCATACTAATGTATAGTGTTTTCTTATCAAGTCTGTGGACCCATACTAATGTATAGTGTTTTCTTTTTGAGTCTGTGGACCCATACTAATGTATAGTGTTTTCATATCAAGTCTGTGGACCCATACTAATGTATAGTGTTTTCATATCAAGTCTGTGGACCCATACTAATGTATAGTGTTTTCTTATCAAGTCTGTGGACCCATACTAATGTATAGTGTTTTCTTTTTGAGTCTGTGGACCCATACTAATGTATAGTGTTTTCTTATCAAGTCTGTGGACCCATACTAATGTATAGTGTTTTCTTTTTGAGTCTGTGGACCCATACTAATGTATAGTGTTTTCTTATCAAGTCTGTGGACCCATACTAATGTATAGTGTTTTCATATCAAGTCTGTGGACCCATACTAATGTATAGTGTTTTCTTTTTGAGTCTGTGGACCCATACTAATGTATAGTGTTTTCATATCAAGTCTGTGGACCCATACTAATGTATAGTGTTTTCATATCAAGTCTGTGGACCCATACTAATGTATAGTGTTTTCTTATCAAGTCTGTGGACCCATACTAATGTATAGTGTTTTCTTTTTGAGTCTGTGGACCCATACTAATGTATAGTGTTTTCTTATCAAGTCTGTGGACCCATACTAATGTATAGTGTTTTCTTTTTGAGTCTGTGGACCCATACTAATGTATAGTGTTTTCTTTTTGAGTCTGTGGACCCATACTAATGTATAGTGTTTTCATATCAAGTCTGTGGACCCATACTAATGTATAGTGTTTTCTTATCAAGTCTGTGGACCCATACTAATGTATAGTGTTTTCTTTTTGAGTCTGTGGACCCATACTAATGTATAGTGTTTTCTTATCAAGTCTGTGGACCCATACTAATGTATAGTGTTTTCTTTTTGAGTCTGTGGACCCATACTAATGTATAGTGTTTTCTTATCAAGTCTGTGGACCCATACTAATGTATAGTGTTTTCTTTTTGAGTCTGTGGACCCATACTAATGTATAGTGTTTTCATAGACTCATACAAATCTAAGGAGACGGATTTATACAAGACTCAAAGTCTTGTTTCCGAATCCTTTTATTAAATTGTATATTTTTCTCGTCAGTTATGTTGCTTTGTTTGTAAAATGTTATACAAATTATTAATAAAATATGTTTACACTAAATGTACAGTGTTTTCATATTGAGTCTGTGGACCCATACCAATGTACAGTGTTTTCATATTGAGTCTGTGGACCCATACCAATGTACAGTGTTTTCTTATTGAGTCTGTGGACCCATACAAATGTACAGGGTTTTCTTATTGAGTCTGTGGACCCATACCAATGTACAGTGTTTTCTTATTGAGTCTGTGGACCCATACCAATGTACAGTGTTTTCTTATTGAGTCTGTGGACCCATACAAATGTACAGGGTTTTCTTATTGAGTCTGTGGACCCATACAAATGTACAGTGTTTTCTTATCGAGTTTGTGGACCCATACAAATGTACAGGGTTTTCTTACTGAGTTCCTGAACCCATATAATGTACAGTGTTTTCTTATTGAGTATGTGGACCTATAAAAAAAGTACAGTGTTTTCTTATCAAATCTGTGGACCCATACAAATGTGCAGTCTTTTATTATTGAGTCTGTGGACCCATACAAATATAGAGTGTTTTCATATTGAGTTTGTGGACCCATACAAATGTACAGTCTTTTATTATTGAGTCTGTGGACCCATACCAATCTACAGTGTTTTCTTATTGAGTCTGTGGACCAATACAAATGTACAGTGTTTTCATATTGAATCTGTGGACCCAAACAAATATAGAGTGTTTTCATATTGAGTATGTGGACCCATACCAATCTACAGTGTCTTCTTATTGAGTCTGTGGACCAATACCAATGTACAGTGTATTCTTATCAAGTCTGTGGACCCATATAAATGTATAGTGTTTTCATAGACTCATACAAATGTACAGACTGTTTTCATATTGAGTCTGTGGACCCATACAACTGTATAGTGTTTTCATATTGAGTCTGTGGACCCATACAAATGTACAGTGTTTTCTTATCGAGTTTGTGGACCCATACAAATGTACAGTCTTTTATTATTCAGTCCTTGGACCCATATAAATGTACAGTGTTTTCTTATGGAGTATGTGGACATATACAAATGTACGGTGTTTTCATATCAAGTCTGTGGACCCATACAAATGTACAGTCTTTTGTTATTAAATCTGTGGACCCATACCAATGTACAGGGTTTTCTTACTGAGTTTGTGGACCCATACAAATGTATAGTCTTCTTATTGAGCACCTGGACCCATACAAACATACCTCGAGTAAGAAGCGAGTTAAAACCAATCTTTGTTGTTAGTTCAGTACTCAGGTAAATAAAATGGCATTAGGTCTAATATTAGAGGCTCTTAAGAGCCTTCATGTATCACTCACCCGACTTATAAAAAAAACTTTTAAGAGACATGACTTTTCTTGCTAATTTTGATATTAAATGTAGACTTGCCACAAGTCCCTTTGAAATTTTTTTTTTTTGCTATTAGAGAGATAGATTTCAACATTTCTTATACTATCCACTTGTGTACCTTTGTACACAAGCTGATAGTATAGGAAATGTTGATAATGAAGTAGTATCTCTCTAATAGCAAATTCAAAGGGACTTGTGGCAAGTCTAATATTAAATGCTACAGAGTTTATGTGAAGATGTTGTTCATATAAATGTTGTTTAGTAGAAGCCGTTTTATGTTTTTGTCATAGGGTTTCTATGTTAAGTGATGTTCATTGGTGGCAGCAATCTTGTATTTTTGATCGATACAAAATACTCAAAATTAGTAGTATACCAAGAGGTTTTTGAGGAAACTAATTTTGAAATTTCAACCAATTAGAATTTATTTGCAGCTCGGGCAGCCATGTTGAATTTTATATCGGCTTGAAAAACTCAAAATATTAAAATAACTATCCAAGATTCACTTCTGTATTATCTAGTTTAATTGTGTAGAACAGTTTCGGAGAAGAAGCTTTTTGTATGGTTTTCCTATAGGGTCCTATGTTAAGCTGTGTTCCATTGTGGTGGCCATCTTGGATTCTGGATCGGTACAAAAAATTCTAACTTTGTAAAGGACTGTCTAAGGTACATTGATGCAATATTTCAAATCAATCTGCTTGTGAGAAGGAGATTTTTTGTAATTCAGTCAATCAAAATGCACTTGTAGCCCTGGCAGTCATGTTGTTATTTTTGTTGTTGTCAAGGTATATTCCTCCATTAACTTCGGAGCACCCTGTATTGTCTATAAACGAGCTATGTTCACTACCCTATCTACATGGATGTCATAGATTAAGTTTCTGCTAATAGCTTCGATATCTGCTACCATAGCTGAATGTTTGCCATGAAGGGTTTCTATTATTTCACTTTCCAAACAGTCCAGTTACATATTGCAGTAATGTATCACCACAGTTCATTATTTTATTTACTATATCGTTTGTACAGTTACTAGTCAATACGAGTCTTAGGGTTTCAAGGTGTTTTTTCCCTTATGTTTGTATGTTTACTACAGTATAGGATCATGTGTGTAGTATCTTCCGTGTAATTTTTACATAGTAAGCATGATGAACTTCCAATTTGCTAGAAAAACTCAAAATAATAAGATAACTATCCAAGCTTCATATTTGCCATAATTGTGTGGAACAGTTTTGTAGAAGAAACATTTTGCATGATTTTTCCAAAGGGTCCTATGTTACGCTGTTGTGCACAGTGGCAGTCATTTTGGATTTTGGATTGTAACAAAAAAAACTAAAACTTTGTAGAGGACCATCTAAGGTACATTTATGCAATATTTCAAATCAATCTGCCATGCAGTTTGTAAGACGATTTTTGAAATTTCATCCAATCAGAATGCATTAATGGCCCTGGAAGACATACTTAAAAAACCATCATTTCTTTATAATTTGGCTTCACTGTGTGGAACAGTGTCTAAGAAGAAGTTGTTTGTATGATTTTCCCATAGGGTCCTATGTTAAACTAAGTACTGCGATGGCGTCCATCTTGGATTTTGAATCAGCACAAAAAACTCAAACTTTGTAGTGGACCATCTAAGGTACATTTCCGCAATATTTCAAATCATCTGCCAAGCGTTTATGAGAAGAAGATTTTTGAAATTCAGCCATTCAAAAGGCATTAATCTCCCTGGCATTCATGTTTAATATTTGACCTGCACCAAAAACTCAAACTCTGTTAAGAACCACCCAATAAACATTCCTGCAAAGTTTGATTATAATTTGGGGAAGATAATTGAATGTGAAAAGTTTACAATAGACGATGACGATGATGACGGTAAAGGTAGTTAGTCATCTACTATTGATCACCAGGTAGTAGTTTAGAGTGTCACTCGGGGGCAGTATGTGTGCAACTTCTATCTCACTTGACAATGATTGCCAGAATGTTGGGGTTTTTTTCTGGGTACTCCAGCTTTTTCAACTAATAAATGATCCACAACTTATTTTGTAAATCTATATACAAATCTGTCGCTGAACAACGAGAAATACAAACAAGAATTAACCAAAACATACACAAAAAAGAAAAGAATTGACAAAAATTTAGATTTAAAATCAGACGAAATAAACAAACATAGGCCAAACTAGATGAAAAAGTATGCACCCCCGCCCCCACCAGCTGAGAATTAAAGGTAATGCTAGTTTGAAATTGTATTTTTATTTAGTAAAGTGTGTCTGTAAAACACAAAACACAAAAGATGCCCTGACTGACCAACATGTTGCAACAGGCAGATATTTTAAGATAATTTAATTGAAATCCTTCTATCCTGAACACTTTCATTATGTGTACAAACATCCTACTAAATATAAATGCTGTAGCTCTAAAAATGAAGGATTAGATGGCCAAACATGTCATGTACCCCTATCTAAGTTATCTCAAGTCAGCAAACACTCTGTCCAGCTATCTGTAGTTTTAAGAATATTTCATAAAAATAAAAATCCTTTCGCACCTCCAACAAGAATTTCTGTGAGCTAATGCTCCCTGATCATACCACTGCTCGATAACTTTATATACACACACTTATGGAAATAGTATACCCCTATCCCTTAGGAGTAGGGGTATAGTTTATCTCACAATATGGCATGATCCTACAAAGCTAGTGACAAATTTTCATTTATCATAGCTAAGAAAACTGTGCAGAAAATGACTGTTTCAGTATACTCAAAAGTGCTTTCTTTAATGATTCTGTGAAAAGGCTACTTCCATTGTTAAATTAAATAAACGAGAAAACATTAATATGTGTAAAATATTGTCACACAAGTGTGAACTGTGAGCAAGCTCACAAAGCTATACCCCCAGCTTCGCTTCAAGTCCAATAATCTCTCTTGAATAATATCCGACAGCGACGAAAATTCTTCATGCACATCTACATATGATGTACTTCCTTCATGTAAAGTTTCATCAAAATCTGTCAAGCTGTTTAGGAGGAGAAGCGCTTACAAGGGATGTGGACAGACGGACAGACAGACAGGGTGATTCCTATATACCCCCCAAACTAGTTTGCGGGGGGTATAATAATGCTCTGTAAACTAAAGTGAATATCACTAATCTGTACAATGACATTTGTTTTATATTCAGGTGGTCAGAAAAAAATTCACAAATTATTTTGGTGGATATTTATTATCAACAGTTCCATAGAAACACAAGTAATTAATTATAAAGTAACTGTTCACTACATCACATTAACATGTCTCTCCTACATGTAATTATGACAAGCCAATATCAGACCCTGCCCATCTCCGAGAGCAGACAATATGGAAACTACTATGACATCTAGACACAACTTACCCTTGGGGAACTTCAGCTGTCACTAGGGGGCACATCGGGTCAAGATGTTTGATGACCGATTAATTATTACTTTAAAACTCATTTATGATCATGTTAATGTCTATTCCACTGAATATAATCTATGTAGTGATAAAAATCATTTCCTGGAATCAATCAAGCATAAAATTATTTGAGCGTATCTACAGAATATCTTGATAAATAAAATGTCATCTAAAGATTAATAATAATAAATGGTTTTATAGCTACAAGCTTGTACCTTTCACTAAAATTAGCATTTCCTTGTAAATGCATCAATACACAAGTTGTACTGTTATGTAATCTAAAGAACAATCCATCTTTTGTATATTACAACTTCCATGTGAAAGACGTAAACAAAAAATATGTACTGAAGGTCATTGGACAGACAGATGGATATAGGGATTGGGGTTTTATTCCATTAACCTTCACTGAAGGTCATTGGATAGACAGATGGATGTATGGATTGGGGTCTTATTCCAACATTAACCTTCACTGAAGGTCATTGGACAGACAGATGGATGTATGGATTGGGGTTTTATTCCAACATTAACCTTCACTGAAGGTCATTGGACAGACAGATGGATGTAGGGATTGGGGTTTTATTCCAACATTAACCTTCACTGAAGGTCATTGGATAGACAGATGGATGTAGGGATTGGGGTTTTATTCCATTAACCTTCACTGAAGGTCATTGGATAGACAGATGGATGTATGGATTGGGGTCTTATTCCAACATTAACCTTCACTGAAGGTCATTGGACAGACAGATGGATGTAGGGATTGGGGTCTTATTCCAACATTAACCTTCACTGAAGGTCATTGGACAGACAGATGGATGTAGGGATTGGGGTTTTATTCCAACATTAACCTTCACTGAAGG
The DNA here is from genome assembly GCA_944474755.1 of Limnoperna fortunei. NCBI lineage: Eukaryota > Metazoa > Mollusca > Bivalvia > Mytilida > Modiolidae > Limnoperna > Limnoperna fortunei. The sequence continues at coordinate 48,630,020 of OX104122.1, forward strand.
TCTTTGAATAGACAGATGGATGTAGGGATTGGGGTCTTATTCCAACATTAACCTTCACTGAAGGTCATTGGATAGACAGATGGATGTAGGGATTGGGGTTTTATTCCAACATTAACCTTCACTGAAGGTCTTTGAATAGACAGATGGATGTATGGATTGGGGTCTTATTCCAACATTAACCTTCACTGAAGGTCATTGGATAGACAGATGGATGTAGGGATTGGGGTCTTATTCCAACATTAACCTTCACTGAAGGTCATTGGATAGACAGATGGATGTAGGGATTGGGGTCTTATTCCAACATTAACCTTCACTGAAGGTCATTGGATAGACAGATGGATGTAGGGATTGGGGTTTTATTCCAACATTAACCTTCACTGAAGGTCATTGGATAGACAGATGGATGTAGGGATTGGGGTTTTATTCCAACATTAACCTTCACTGAAGGTCCATTGTACAGACAGATGGATGTATGGATTGGGGTTTTATTCTAACATTAAGGTATCCAACCCATAATTAAAGTTAATTATTGTTTAATTTTATTTTTCGACCAAGAAATACCGCTTTATCATATCAAAGTATTGCTAAATAATGATACAAATTAAAAATGTTGTTTTAATTTAAGTCAAAGTTAACAGTTTTGAGTAAAAAAAGTTAGTTACTCAAATAGTAAAAATGTATTTTCGATATTTTTTCCGAAAATTACCGAGGTCTGCTCCTTCGGACATCTGGGACACCAATTATGATCACGTGGTCAATTGTGGTCCGGATACTTTAAAGTACATCATAATTACAAACAAGTGCATTAATAAATGGGGAATTGTTAACAATTTGTTGGAAGAAGGTTTTGGGTTTGTGTAAAAAAAAATGTAGAAGGAGTTTTTTACACAAAAACAAATAAAAATATTTCATTGTCTAGAAAACATTCCTTCAACAATAAAGCCATAAAGCAGGTGCACAACTCCAATACATGTGCAATCTTTCTGTGAAGTTTCAGAGATCTGGGTTGAAAACTGTAGGAGTGGGACAAAAGAATGGACTAAAAATCAATATGTCAAAAGGACATAAAAATTCTAAAAAAAAACAGATAATAAAGACAAATGACTCATAAAAGTTGTCAACTACTATATTTTGCTTATTGTAAATCATGATCATTAAAGCTTTGCTTGCAGTTCCCTTCTGTCCATTAAAGATAATAGCCTCAAAACAAAAACTAACAGGAAAAATATACAATAAAGGGCAACAACTTTAATACTAGACAAAGTCGATCTAGCGATCGCTGATACCCCCGCTTTTGTGAAAATTTCTAACGTTTTTCGTGGATTGTGACCTTGAAATTGAATGGATTTCCACCAAAATCAATAGGCTTCTTACCAACAAAATATATAAGAATATTTTACAGTTTCATTAAAATCGGATGAAAACTTTTTGAGTTATTTTCCAGAAACAACTTTTTGTAAAAAAATTTCTAACATTTTTCGTGGACTGTGACCTTGAAATTTGACAGATTTCCCCCAAAATCGATAGGCTTCTTACCAACCTGATATATAACAATACCCCAAAGTTTCATTCAAATCACATGCAAACTTTTTGAGTTATCATCCGGAAACAACTTTTTTGTAAAAGTTTCTAACGTTTTTCGTGGACAGTGACCTTGAAATTTGATGGATTTCCCCCAAAATCAAAAGGCTTCTTACCAACCTGATATATAACAATATCCCAAAGTTTCATTCAAATCGGATGCAAACTTTTTGAGTTATTGTCCGGAAACAACTTTTATGTTAAAATTTCTAACATTTTTCGTGGACTGTGACCTTGAAATTTGACGGATTTCCCCCAAAATCGATAGGCTTCTTACCAACCTGATATTTGACAATATCCCAAAGTTTTATTCAAATGGGATGTAAAATTTTTGAGTTATTGTCCGGAAACAACTTTTTTGTTAAAAAAATTTCTAAAGTTTTTCGTGGACTGTGACCTTGAAATTTGACGGATTTCCCCCAAAATCGATAGGCTTCTTACCAACCTGATATATAACAATATCCCAAAGTTTCATTCAAATCGGATGTAAACTTTTTGAATTATCATCCGGAAACCAAATGTGGACGGACAAACGGACGGACGAACGGACGGACGGATGGACAGACGGACGGACGGACGGACGGAAGGACGGACGGACGGACATGAGGACCACTATATACCCCTGACTCTGTCGAGCGGGGGTATAAAAAAGGCTGACTGACATTTTCAGTCATGTTGTTTGTGGATCTTGTGTTGCTGATCATTTTAGCTATTTAGAGTTTCTGTCTAGATATTCTCTGATAAATGTTAAACTAGAGGCTCCCAGGAGCCTGTCATCACTCACCTGGAATACAAATGACTTCAACTATATTTAAATTTTGAAATCAACAATTTCAGTCTACTTGTTATAGCTTTTAAGTTACTGTGCAAAAACTAAAACATTTCTTTAAAAATTTTAGTTAAATACCATAACTCCTATATGGTGCCATCGACAATTTCTGAAAATTAAATGGTTTGTAGGCATTGTCCTTTAGGGTAATTCAGAAATTTACAGTTTTATTATAGGTGTGTTATAGACTAATTTATAATTCAAAAACTGTCCATTTGTCCAAAATCATAATGAAAGAGCAATTACTCCTATAGAGAGTAGCTTGCAATTTTGGACTAAACAATCATTTGTTTGTTTGTTTCTTTGTTTGATGGTGTTTAACACCACTCTCAGCAATTTTTCAGCTATATCATGGCATCCAGTTTTTATTGGGGGAGGAAGCGCGAGTAACCGTAGAAAAGCCCTGACCTGCGATAGGAAAACTGGCAATCCTTGTCAATTAAGATTGGAATCGAACCCACAATCTCAGTGTTGACAGACCATGTGATCAATAGTAGGCGAACTACCTTGACCACTCTGCCACTTGCTGATCATTTGTGCAATTTACAGTTTCAATCTAGCTGCTATAGTTTTTAAGTTACAGGACAAAAATGGAAAATTTCATACAAAAATTGTCATTTCAGGGCAATAACCCCTATAAGGAGTCATCTGACAATTTCATACTAATACAGTGAATTTTAGGGCTTTAATTGCTGATAATTTTGCAATTTATAATTTCACTCTAGCTATTATGTTTTTAAGTTACAGGATATAAACAGAAATTTCATAAAAAATTGCAATTTAAGGGAAATAACTCCTATAAGAAGTCATCTGACAATTTCAGACTTTATAGTAATTTGTAGTGCTTGTATTGCTGATCATTTTTGCTATTAACAGTTTCACTCTAGCTGTTACAGTTTTTAAGTTTCAGGACAAAAACAGAAAATTTCATAAAAAATTTGCCATTTATGGGCATTAACTAGTATAAGGAGTCATCTGACAAATTCAGACCAATGAAATGAATTGTAGGGCTTGTATTGCTGATCAGTTTTGCCATTTACAGTTTCACTCTAGCTGTTACAATTTTTAAGTTTCAGGACAAAAACAGAAAATTTCATAAAAAATTTGCCATTTATGGGCAATAACTAGTATAAGGAGTCATCTGACAATTTCAGACCAATCAAGTGAATTGTAGGGCCTTTATTGCTGATCATTTGTGCAATTTACAGTTTCAATCTAGCTGCTATAATTTTCAAGTTACAGGACAAAAATGGAAAATTTCGTAAAAAAAATTGTCATTTAAGGGCAATAACTCCTATATGGAGTCATCTGACAATTTAAGACCATAGTGAATTGTAGGGCTTTTATTGCTGATCATTTTTGCCATTTACAGTTTCACTCTACCTCTTATAGTTTTCAAGTTATATTGTAGGTACAAAAAATATTGTCAAAAATTGTCAATACAGGGCAAGAACTCCTACAAGAAGCCAATATACAACTTCACACTAATAGCAACTATTGTAGACCTTAATGTGCTGATCAATATGAAGTAACGGTTTTCTCTAAAGCTATTATAATTTTTGAGATAATGATCAAAAACCTGTATTGACACCCATGTTATACCAAAATTTGCACCCCGCTAAAATAACCAGTTATACTGTATTTTTAGTAACAGTGGCCATCTTTGCCTGTTGATCAAGACACTGGGTACAAGCTTGTAACTAGTAACCCTAAGGATGATTGTGGCCAAGTGGTTTGAAAATGTTTACGACGGATGACTGACGACTGACGCCAAGAGATAGCAAAAGCTCTCATGGACCTTTGGTCCAGGTGAGCTAAAAAAGGAGACAAACAAACCTAAATACATTTGACTTTTCATTTTTTTAAGATAAAGTATAACTTACATGTATTTCACATTTTCTATGAAGATATGCACATATGTTTTTTCAACTTTCAGGTCTGCACTATCAATCTGGTTTCTTCATCTTTAACTACAAACTAGAGGCTTCCAGGAACCTGTATTGCTCACCTGAACCTGAAACCAAACAACCCTTTTTATCCAGCTTTTCTTTCCTATATAAGGAATTGCCCAACACTTCTGCAAAAGTCACTATTTTGACCTTTTAAGGGAAATAACTCCTATAAGGAGGAGCTTTTGATGCTTAGAGGGAGAAGGGAGGTTCACTTTTTACAAATTTGCTGTTCCTGTTATACTTTTTAACAATCAGTCGAAAACTCTCTTGACCCCCCCCCCCCTTTTTCTATTTCGAGCCAACATAGCTATGCAGGTAGTCAGCTGTTATGATTTGCACAATTTTGGTAGAGGATCGTAATGATGATGTGTGCAATGTTTCAAAGCAGTCCTTTCTTTGGTTAAAGAGGAGAAGATTTTTTTAAAATTAATTAAAACTGATTAAAAAAATGTTCAAGGAGAATAATTCCTAAACAGTTCATCAAACAATCTGGACCCTAAAGTCATTTTTGTATCCCTAATAGAGCAGAACAATTAAGCAATGCTAATTTTTTCTCTTGTTCTAATAATTTAGATCTTTTTTTAATCTAATAATAATTGCCATTACCCAAAAACTTTAAAGTAGTCGCTGGACTAAGAAATTTAGGTCAAGGTCAGGTGATACCTACCAGACAGTCATGTACTATTCAGCAGCAACCTAAATACCAAAAATTGTCATCCTTCCATTGATGGTTACAGAGAACGGCCCAATCAAAAAACATTAACGTAGTCAATGAACCATGAAACTGAGGTCAAGGTCAGGTGACACCAACCAGACTGTCATGTTCTAATTGTCAGCAACCTAAATACCAAATATTGTCATCCTACCATGCATGGTTACAGAGGAACTGCCTAATACAAAAACCTGTACGTAGTCAATGGACCAAGAAATTCAGGTCAAGGTCAGGTGACAAGTGACTGACTGGCAAGTACTCATAACCTACCACTGAACCAAATTTGATGGACCTAGGGCATAAGCTTACAAAAATATCAAGCAAAATGTCAAGTGTTTACACTGCCACGTACACCATGGCTGTCTGATTCCCATATGTCTCGCCTCCAGCGACAATCGTCGCAGGCGAGACAACAAAGTTATACAATACGTCATTTTAAAGATTTAATCGCTCTTGTTAAGAGAAGGAAATTGTAGTTCTGATCACATGACGTCATAACAAATTTAGTGCACTTTTAGTTTAAAATGGCAACATTTGTTACGAAATGGGACAGCATAAGAAAGACGATGCAAAACCAAACCTGTGCGATGTTGTGCCAGGGTCTAAAGCCAATACTAAACCAAACCTGTGCGATGTTGTGCCGGGGTCTAAAGCCAATACTAAACCAAACCTGTGCGATGTTGTGCCGGGGTCTAAAGCCAATACTAAACCAAACCTGTGCCATGTTGTGCCGGGGTCTAAAGCCAATACTAAACCAAACCTGTGCGATGTTGTGCCGGGGTCTAAAGCCAATACTAAACCAAACCTGTGCCATGTTGTGCCGGGGTCTAAAGCCAATACTAAACCAAACCTGTGCCATGTTGTGCCGGGGTCTAAAGCCAATACTAAACCAAACCTGTGCGATGTTGTGCCAGGGTCTAAAGCCAATACTAAACCAAACCTGTGCGATGTTGTGCCGGGGTCTAAAGCCAATACTAAACCAAACCTGTGCGATGTTGTGCCAGGGTCTAAAGCCAATACTAAACCAAACCTGTGCGATGTTGTGCCGGGGTCTAAAGCCAATACTAAACCAAACCTGTGCGATGTTGTGCCGGGGTCTAAAGCCAATACTAAACCAAACCTGTGCCATGTTGTGCCGGGGTCTAAAGCCAATACTAAACCAAACCTATGCCATGTTGTGCCGGGGTCTAAAGCCAATACTAAACCAAACCTGTGCTATGTTGTGCCGGGGTCTAAAGCCAATACTAAACCAAACCTGTGCCATGTTGTGCCGGGGTCTAAAGCCAATACTAAACCAAACCTGTGCGATGTTGTGCCGGGGTCTAAAGCCAATACTAAACCAAACCTGTGCTATGTTGTGCCGGGGTCTAAAGCCAATACTAAACCAAACCTGTGCTATGTTGTGCCAGGGTCTAAAGCCAATACTAAACCAAACCTGTGCTATGTTGTGCCGGGGTCTAAAGCCAATACTAAACCAAACCTGTGCTATGTTGTGCCAGGGTCTAAAGCCAATACTAAACCAAACTTGTGCTATGTTGTGCCAGGGTCTAAAGCCAATACTAAACCAAACCTGTGCGATGTTGTGCCAGGGTCTAAAGCCAATACTAAACCAAACCTGTGCTATGTTGTGCCGGGGTCTAAAGCCAATACTAAACCAAACCTGTGCTATGTTGTGCCAGGGTCTAAAGCCAATACTAAACCAAACCTGTGCTATGTTGTGCCAGGGTCTAAAGCCAATACTAAACCAAACCTGTGCCATGTTGTGCCGGGGTCTAAAGCCAATACTAAACCAAACCTGTGCCATGTTGTGCTGGGGTCTAAAGCCAATACTAAACCAAACCTGTGCCATGTTGTGCCGGGGTCTAAAGCCAATACTAAACCAAACCTGTGCCATGTTGTGCCGGGGTCTAAAGCCAATACTAAACCAAACCTGTGCGATGTTGTGCCAGGGTCTAAAGCCAATACTAAACCAAACCTGTGCGATGTTGTGCCGGGGTCTAAAGCCAATACTAAACCAAACCTGTGCGATGTTGTGCCAGGGTCTAAAGCCAATACTAAACCAAACCTAAGCTATGTTGTGCCGGGGTCTAAAGCCAATACTTAACCAAACCTGTGCCATGTTGTGCCGGGGTCTAAAGCCAATACTAAACCAAACCTATGCCATGTTGTGCCGGGGTCTAAAGCCAATACTAAACCAAACCTGTGCCATGTTGTGCTGGGGTCTAAAGCCAATACTAAACCAAACCTGTGCCATGTTGTGCTGGGGTCTAAAGCCAATACTAAACCAAACCTGTGCCATGTTGTGCCAGGGTCTAAAGCCAATACTAAACCAAACCTGTGCGATGTTGTGCCGGGGTTTAAAGCCAATACTAAACTAAACCTGTGCTATGTTGTGCCGGGGTCTAAAGCCAATACTAAACCAAACCTGTGCGATGTTGTGCCGGGGTCTAAAGCCAATACTAAACCAAACCTGTGCGATGTTGTGCCAGGGTCTAAAGCCAATACTAAAAATAAAATTTAGGGAAAGATAGTCAAGTTATAATTCATTTTATGCCATTCCAAAGATGTTAAAAGATGGTTGGTAGAGGAGAGTGTCCTAAATAAAACCATGTGATACCATAAATCATCTGATAAGACACATTGTGTTAAATAGTGACATGATTGTTTAAACCATGCATGGTGTTGTAAGTCCTGACATAGTTGGTTTATGCACAAGAAAATAAACTTATCATGTATTGGGTATGAGTGCCTATAACCCAGGTAAGAAGTCTAACCATGTGATACCATAAATCATCTGATAAGACACATTTAACTCCCTATCCTGAAAATGGCTTATTTACTATGCCATAAAAAGTTCCATTGGAAAATTTATATTACCAGTTCAACTAATTTTACCACAACACCAACATTTTCCTTTTATTGCATATCAATTACACATAATCAAATGAAAGTATTTGTATTCTCTAGTCAAAAATAATTCATGAAACAGGCTAAGTGCAGTATTCTTTAGCTTTAATGTTTTGGGGTCAATATTCTTTAATATTTCTTGTCAAAACTAAATCTGCAATTATGATAAATGTCAAAATTATAATTGATAAGCTCATGATTATTAGTACAAGAAGACTTCAACAAAATATAGTTGTTATTTGGCTTCAACGGGATACAGGTTCATATTCCCTGTCTGCGTCCTATATATTCCCATTGCTTTTGCTTAGAGAAAATAAAACAAAGACACCGAATATGAACCTGTATCCCCTTTTTTAACAATTTTACCAGAGGCTCTCAAGAGCCTGGATAACTCACGTGATTTAAATAGGCAATGAAAATATAACTTGATCCCAATGTTCAACAGTCCTAAAAGATTTGTTTTAATTGGTTAGTTGTTTGATTGGTTTTAATTTATTTTTAAGTACGGTTTTACATCTTGGTCAAGTGATATTTTTAAAAATTGTTAAAACCTTTGTAAAAAAGGAATGAAAACATTATTTATAAATAGGTTATCCCCCTTGTGGATTTGATTGACATATAAATGCATGTTACACTATATTTAAAATGCATATTCAAAATTTGAATCATTAATCAAGAAGCTTATAAATGTCCAATACAGAACCAGTGTTTACTATAAATGTCTGCTAGAGTACTGGTATTTACTGAAAAATATGATTGATATAACATGTTAAGAAATTTATCATTTATTTGTGTTGAAAGTACTGAATGACAAAAATATGAGCTATTATATTAGTTAAAATATATATCCTTTGAATGTTGTATGTTGTTCCCTATAACTTACTACCAGTGAATCAAAATGACATGCTATAACTGGCGACATGGTGAAAATATAGCAGATCAGAGTGTTCAACACATGGTCTTTGAACTAGTGACATGATTGTTTAAACCATGCATGGTGTTGTAAGTCCTGACATAGTAGGTTTATGCACAAGAAAATAAACTTATCATGTATTAATTGGGTATGAGTACCTATAACCCAGGTAAGAAGTCTAACCATTCATGCATGAGCTGTAGAGAAGCATATGACCCAAGCAAGAAATCTAACCAAACAGGCATGAGCTGCGAGTGCCTACAACCCAAGCAAGAAGTCTAACCAGTGGGGCATAAGCCATGAGTGCCTACAACCCAGGCAAGAAGTCTAACCAGTCGGGCATAAGCCATGAGTGCCTACAACCCAGGCAAGAAGTCTAACCAGTCGGGCATAAGCCATGAGTGCCTACAACCCAGGCAAGAAGTCTAACCAGTCGGGCATAAGCCATGAGTGCCTACAACCCAGGCAAGAAGTCTAACCAGTCGGGCATAAGCCATGAGTGCCTACAACCTAGGCAAGAAGTCTAACCAGTCGGGCATAAGCCAGGAGTGCCTACAACCCAAGCAAGAAATCTAACCAGTCGGGCATAAGCCACCAGTGCCTACAACCCAGGCAAGAAGTCTAACCAGTCGGGCATAAGCCATGAGTGCCTACAACCCAGGCAAGAAGTCTAACCAGTCGGGCATAAGCCATGAGTGCCTACAACCCAGGCAAGAAGTCTAACCAGTCGGGCATAAGCTGTGAGATCCTACAACCCAGGCAAGAAGTCTAACCAGTCGGGCATAAGCCAGGAGTGCCTACAACCCAGGCAAGAAGTCTAACCAGTCGGGCATAGGCTGTGAGCGCCTACAACCCAGGCAAGAAGTCTAACCAGTCGGGCATAAGCCAGGAGTGCCTACAACCCAGGCAAGAAGTCTAACCAGTCGGGCATAAGCCACGAGGTCCTACAACCCAGGCAAGAAGTCTAACCAGTCAGGCATAAGCCAGGAGTGCCTACAACCCAAGCAAGAAATCTAACCAGTCTGGCATAAGCCACGAGTGCCTAACCCAGACAGGAAGTTTAACCAGGTGGGCATAAGCCAGGAGTGCCTACAACCCAGGCAGGAAGTCTAACCAGTCGGGCATGAGTGCCTACAACCCAGGCAAGAAGTCTAACCAGTCCGGCATAAGCCATGAGTGCCTACAACCCAGGCAAGAAGTCTAACCAGTCAGGCATAAGCCACGAGTGCCTACAACCCAGGCAAGGAGTCTAACCATTCATGCATGAGCCACGAGTGCCTACCCAGGCAAGAAATCTAACTAGTCGGGAATGAGCCATGAGTGCCTACAACCCAAGCAAGAAATCTAACCAGTCGAGCATAAGCCATGAGTGCCTACAACCCAGGCAAGAAGTCTAACCAGTCGAGCATAAGCCATGAGTGCCTACAACCCAGGCAAGAAGTCTAACCAGTCAAGCATAAGCCATGAGTGCCTACAACCCAGGCAAGAAGTCTAACCAGTCAGGCATAAGCCATGAGTGCCTACAACCCAGGCAAAAGTCTAACCAGTTGGGCATGAGCCATGAGTGCCTACAACCCAGGCAAGAAGTCTAACCAGTCGGGCATAAGCCATGAGTGCCTACAACCCAGGCAAGAAGTCTAACCAGTCAGGCATAAGCCACGAGTGCCTACAACCCAGGCAAGGAGTCTAACCATTCATGCATGAGCCACGAGTGCCTACCCAGGCAAGAAAATCTAACTAATCAGGCATGGGCCATGAGTGCCTACAACCCAGGCAGAAATCTAACCAATCAGGCATGAGCTATGAGTCTACAACCCAGGCAAGAAATCTGACCAATCAGGCATGAGCTATGAGTCTACAACCCAGGCAGAAATCTAACAAATAAGGCATGAGCTATGAGTCTACAACCCAGGCAGAAATCTAACAAATAAGGCATGAGCTGTGATAGCCTACAAACCAGGCAAAAAATCTAACCAATCAGGCATGAGCTGTGAGAGCCTACAACCCAGGCAAGAAGTCTAAATAATACCCCACTGATGTGAGAATAAATCTAGGCATGATCCGCGAGAGTCTATACAACCCAGGCAAAGCACCATTGATTTGATTTGTAATCCTATATGCTTACAGTACCATTTAAGATATCTCTGACAAATTTTCTTCGTGTCTGATGTCTGATATGCTTGGTATAATATATCACAGAACTTGTACCGTCATGTTTTCCATAAAAAAACAAAAAAGCATTAAAACCCGCCATTTTTATCAAACCTGACTAATTTAGAGGTTTGACATTTGTTAAGATATACGACAGCACATGAACGCCTAGGTCATGTAGTGTAAAACAAATCTGTGACGAGCCGTTGCGACATTTACATCCACAATACATTTGTTTGATGAAATTTGTGTGTTAAAATCATGACACAGACTTTATTGTAGTGAAGAGTGTAACACAAAAAAAAAACTAGAAAAGTTAGACAAAGATCTTGTCATAAAAACAGACCAACACCTACTATTTTAGTATTGTTTCCTCATTCTTGTAATGACTCCCATTCAATAAAGGTCAAACAAGTAGAAAGACCTAAACAATATGGTGTAAACAACACACATCTGTATTAATTGCTTGTAATTGCTAGACATAATTATTGACATGTTAATGTTTATTGTTAATGGTGTTAGGTTACTACAATTTTATATACTCCATACAGTATTCAGAAAGGTCTGGGTATTACTGGGTACTACAGCTTCCACCCCCAATAAAAACTCGAGTCTACATATGATGACAGAGCTGAAAACCTGCTACAAGTGATGTTAAACTCCACTCAAACAAAAAATTCTGCATGTACATTTACAATTTAGTATATGTGTATTTAAAATTTATATACAGGTTTATAAAAGTGTGCATACATGCATAAAAAATTCTGTTTACATGTATACATATTCATCCTGCAATTACCGTCAGACAAGTCCAGGTCGGTTGACAACCTGTATTTGTCTAACTAGAGGTCGGTCGACACCTTGTATTGGTCTAACTAGAGGTCGGTAGACAACCTGTATTTGTTTAACTAGAGGTTGATCGACACCTTGTATTGGTCTAACTAGAGGTCGGTTGACAACATGCATTTGTCTAACTAGAGGTCGGTCGACACCTTGTATTGGTCTAACTAGAGGTCGGTTGACACCCTGTATTTGACTAACTACAGGTCAGTTGTAACCATGCATTTGTCTAACTGTAATTCATTTTATGCAGTATTTTTCAGCCACGTCCACAATGAAACACACATATCCTGATTGGTAAAAAATGATATGGTAACAACTGGGCGTCAACATCAGCTGAAAATTTGATTAATATTTTTAAGAAACACAATTTTATTTGGGAGGGGGGATCAATAAAGGGATAATAACTCCTATGAGGAGTCATTTGAGTCAATTTCACTTGTGTTGTTTGTACACCCTGTCTTGTTAATAATTTTTGCCTTCTGCTCTGTTTCCATTCTCCAACAGTTTTCAAGATAACAGCCAAAACACACAAAATATGAAAAAAAATTGTTAACTATTATGAAAAGTCTATAAACAAGCACAATTATTCATATTTTTGGCTCTGGTTGAGCTGATCAAATATGCTGAGTTCTATTTATTTACTCTACATGTAGTTTTCAACATATAACAAAGTAGATAGTAACTAAATGGCAAAAACGCCAATAAGGAACTACGGACAACGGTAGCCATGTTTGTCATGCAGGTCATGTTAGTTATTTACAGTTTCTCATTGTAACTTTCTAAGGTAATTAGAAACAAAGCAAAAAAACCCAAAACCCAAAACTCTCAAGTGGCATCACAACATGGCAGGTACTTTAAAAACCATTGTAATAAATTTTTCCAGTTTGTGGCAAATAAGTTGTTGTTTTATTCATCAAACAGTTAATCAATGCAAATTAATGAGTATTACAGTCTTTGACCACCCCTTCTGTCATGAACTAACTCTTGGCTTTATGAAGCATGGCTGATGGAGCTATAGGTAGAACAGTACTAAATGTTTTGGCTACATTTCTAACATTGATCAGCATTTAACCTGGACTAGGAAATTAATAAACTTTCATTCACAATTAAAAAAATATATGCCATATATATCCGTGACCAACTCCTTTTTTCGCTGAACATTCTGTTCTATTAAAAATCTATGGACAATGGGGACCCCGGCTATGATCATGTGGTCCGAATACCCTAATATTACATAGGAAAAGGTGAACCTTCAAACTAAGGAGTTCTAGTTCAGACACACATAAACTAATTTAAATGGGTGGTTCTGATTTGACATACATTTTTGAAAAATAAATATGACAAGAAAAAAAAGATGATCCTTTAAAATGTAGATCTAAGGCAATAACAATAAAGTGCTCAAGCATTGTAATCCTTGAACATTTTAACAATAGCCCTAGGTAAACAATACTGCTTATTAACATTTTAGTATTGTTATATTTATTTAGAAAATGTTTTTATTTGACATATTGACATCTACTTATGTGGTCTACATTTTAGCAAGAAAGATCTCATTTTGACAAAAACAAATTTTACAATAATTATTTTACTCGTATCATTTTAAGAACATAAATTAAATGTTTAAGAGACTAAAGTTGAAGCTTTGTCATAAGACAACATACATAAAATGAGTGGAGATCTCACCTGGAAAGCAATTACAGGTAGAGGAGATTTAGTGATAAATTGTTGCTTAATTCCACAAGTGTGGACACAGAAAAACGTCTCGCCTGAATTCCGCATCAGTAACGAAAATAAATTTCGTCATAAGCATTACGTAAATAGCATTAATTATGAGCAGCGGCCTGTATACCAATTATTGTCACCATACTATGCATTGTTACAGAGGAACTGTCCTAATACAAAAACTTTAACGAAGTCGCTGAACCGTTAAATTGAGGTCAAGGTCAGGTGACACCTACCAGACAATCATTTACTATTCATCAGCAACCTATATACCAAATATTGTCATCCTACCATGCTTGGTTACAGGGGAACAGCAGTAACCTAAAAACTTTAACGTAGTCACTGGACCGTGAAATTGAGGTCAAGGTCAAATGGCACCTACCAGACAGTCATGTACTATTCATCAGCAACCTATATACCAAATATTGTCATCCTACCATGTGTAGTTACAGAGGAACTGTTGTAACCCAAAAACTTTAACGTAGTCGCTGGACCATGAAATTGAGGTCAAGGTCAGGTGACACCTACCAGACAGTCATGTACTAGTCATCAGCAACCTATACACCAAATATTGTCATCCTACCATGCATAGTTACAGAGGAACTGTCGTAACCCAAAAACTTTAACGTAGTCGCTGGACCGTGAAATTGAGGTCAAGGTCAGGTGACACCTACCAGACAGTCATGTACTAGTCATCAGCAACCTATACACCAAATATTGTCATCCTACCATGCGTAGTTACAGAGGAACTGTCTTAACCCAAAAACTTTAACGTAGTCGCTGGACCGTGAAATTGAGGTCAAGGTCAGGTGACACCTACCAGACAGTCATGTACTAGTCATCAGCAACCTATATACCAAATATTGTCATCCTACCATGCGTGGTTACAAAGGAACTGTCGTAACCCAAAAACTTTAACGTAGTCGCTGGACCGTGAAATTGAGGTCAAGGTCAGGTGACACCTACCAGACAGTCATGTACTAGTCATCAGCAACCTATACACCAAATATTGTCATCCTACCATGCGTAGTTACAGAGGAACTGTCGTAACCCAAAAACTTTAACGTAGCCACTGGACCGTGAAATTGAGGTCAAGGTCAGGTGACAGGTGACTGACTGGCAAGTACTCATCATAAGCTACCTCTGGACCAAATTTGATGGACCTAGGGCTTGGGCTTACAAAGATATGAAGCAAGATGTCAAGTGTTTACGGCGCCGCCGCCGCCGCCGCCGGATTCCCATACATATGTCTCGCCTCCAGCGACTTTCGTCGCAGGCGAGACAAAAATGAGGAAATTTTTATTTATATCACAGAAATTAAATTGTTTGCAAACTAAGTAATAGTATTTCTACTAAAATTCATACAGAAGGAGATTTGTGTTAAAACAAACATGTATAAGAACACATTTTTGTATATAAAACTTGTTTCATTGCTTGAAAACTACAAAAGGGGGATAATTTAGGAAATGTAATAGTGCACTAACAAGTGGTCAGAAGAAGAGATAATTCAGGAAATTTGATAGAGTTCACAACAAGTGCAATCAAAGCTTTCTGCTTTTGGTTTGCAGTTAGACTTGTGGATTTTTCTTCACCAACAGGTAAACTTGCATTTGATTTTTAGTCTCAATCACCCAGACACATATATAATAGCATCTGGGGTCACCTTGTGGAAATTTCGCTACCAATAGGTGGAGTCAAACAATGATTCTATTTTAAGGGCCCTATTTTTAGACCAGGAAAACCATGTAAACATGTCTATACCTATAAAATGATGTCACAGTAAGATTCTCTCTTGATTGTGCATAACAATAATATTTATTTAATAATTGATAAAGTGATATATTTATAAAAACATTTAAATGTAAACTTTGGTACAATTTTTTATACACTCCTTGATATGAACGGAAGTAATTTTTTAGACAATAAAAATATCATCCAATCAAAAATTACGCCCAGTTTTGGGCGTAATGATAACGAGTTCGATATAGAGATGAATCCAGATGCACAAATGCAATTAAGCGTCTGGATGATCGAGACTATTTCATTTTTTGTTGTCACATGTTTCAACACTTTACATACCTCCAAAGTCAGAAGAGTTCACTATTCCTAAAATGGCATAAACCTTCTGCATGTATAACTAGCCTATAAATAAGCATAAAACTAATTTCTGCATTAATGTTTCACCCTTTTGACAACATTTGCTGCAAAAGACCACCAAAACCATAGCAGTTCTTAAATCTAAAATATAAAGAGTCAAACCTCGATAAGTCGAAGTTGGTGGGACCCTAAAAATATGTCGAGTTATCCGAAATTCGAGTCAACTGAGTTTAGGGTGAGACATCATTTTCTTTATGTTATGTTTAGAAAATCTAAAGGTAATTTTTTCATGTATTGGTTTCGAACTTCGGCATCGTTTGTATTTGTAGCGTGCGATATATCAAGTATTTTTGCGATATATCCATTTAAATAAATCGACAATAATTTATATGTATTGTTATCAAATTTATAAACTTTATTACGAAACATTTTATGAAAACAATTATCAACTTACAGTTCAAAAGAACTAATTCAACAATGCAGATTTTTTTTACATATTTGAAAACAATACACAAGTCAACAAAAACAGAATGTCTTTAAAGAAACAAAACTTAACCACACATATTGTTGATCAGGTCAAAAGAAATTTTCAACAATTATCATTTTAATTAAACATGACAAAATAATTAGTAATGAGCGGATCATCATTTAACCTTAGTAATGCACGTACCGCGCTTCGATTATCAATTAGTTTTATTTAATTGCTAATTCAAATGTAAAAGCCAATCAAGAATAGGGTTTACGGTTTGACAGGAGTGTAAAATAAACAGACACGAATTAAGTAACAATACAAATGAAATTGTTACTTTTGACATATGATATCGAGTGCAAAATTAACTTCGAGACAACCAGGTTAAAATTACACTAATTAATATCGTATGGACTACAAAAATCCATCGAGGTAAGCCAAATATCCAAACAACCGAGATCCACACAAAATTATATTGACATACTCGAGGTATCGAGTCAACCAAGTTCAAGAGAATGAGGTTCGACTGTATTATCAATTGCAGCATGTTTTTGGGCACAAAGATCAAGTGAAATTACAAAAGATGTGTGCAAAATAAATTTTGAAACTAATTTGAGTGGCTTATCTCCCCATTTATTTTTAACAGTTTACCGTATAAGTGGTTTTTTTCGCGTGGGGAAAATTTAGCGTTTTTGTTGAAAAACTGTGTGAGTTTATTTTAGCGTAAAGTAATTTTTGTGGTAAGTAATCAGAATAAATAGCTTAATGGTTGTTTCTAATACTTTGTGCGTTGATATTTCCGCGGTAAACATTTTACCGCGAATATAGCGAAAATTTAACCGCCGCGAAAAAAACCACTTATACGGTATTTACCTAGTCTGAACACAGCATATGAAAAATGTTTTCAAATGAACTATTATTTTAAATGGTTTACAACATTCAAGAACAATCATGCTACTCTGTATATTACTGAACTTGTTTAAGTACCCAATAAGAGTGTGAGTATAGAAAAATATGTAAAACAGTGCATACATACTAGTAAAGATTAGATCATTACTTGCTAGTAAATACATTTTGTTTGTTATCGAATATAAAATATATTTTATTTAGAAATCACTATAAACAATTGTTCTTTGTCAAGACATTGTAAAAACAAGGTAACCATCATAGTGAAGCCCTGCATTTACTAACCCTAACAACCCCCTGCTCTAGAGCAATGATTTGAGAGTCAAGGACATTGATATTCCCCCTCATTATCATGATCATCATTATTAACTGACAAAAACCACATTATTGACCGCAGTTAAAACTTAAGTCCTTCGAAACACTGATGTGTCTCATTGACACTGATGTTCCGCTTGCCTTAAATTGCCTCCCTCCCCTTTTTTCAATCAAAAATGAAGTATTAGGCAAACAACCCTACAACAATTTACCAGTGAGGAGATCTTATTATGTTGTAATTGTGTACCATAAAAAAGCTTCAACGCAAAAGGTAAAGAAAGCCCAGATAGGCAGACAAATGAACAATGACTGAAAATCTAAATGTCTTTCATCTTTTCTTTGGCAGGACTTTATAAAAACATACACTTATCTCAGTTGCTCTGGTAGGGTAACATGTTCTTGCATCTGCACCAATGATATAGTGCAAGGTCATATCAATTTTCATATTATGGTAACACTAGTTATCCTTATATAAAATACTAAGGTCAAAAGCAAAAATATGGCATATATATGGTAAATTTTAAAACATGGAAACAACAATACAAGAAATGGCAAGGTCATTTCATACTGAAATTAAAGCAGCCATTTTCTATTGACGACGGATTCATTCAGCAGACTATCCAGTTTTGGGTGTATTGCCACTTTTCCAAATTTATTACAGAATATAAACATTTATCTCCATTTTTATATTAAAATGAGCCAACTTCATTCAAGACAAGACTATGCAAGGGGAATGAAAAATAAAATCGGTACATATATTTTCCTACTACAATTGTTATTGGACAACCTATCTTTTCTCCAGAATGCACCTGAATTTGTATTGCTGCAAAAAAATTTCTTTTTAATGGGAGCGCAAACCCATCCAAACCTCCCATCCGAACCGCTTTGTGTCTTTATAGTGTTGTCAATGTGTGGATGACTTCAGTTTGACAATATAGTAAATATACATCAATCAAATACAATATTTATAAGATAGATATCATTTACATATTATTTTGATCCAACATTAAATCTAAATTCTCAAGGTCTTATGATAATTCAGGGACATAGAGTATAGTTACATGAGTCATTGATGATTGATAAGATCCAAACTAATCATTGTTTGTTTTCAAAGACATGGAAATAACATGTACATTCATAGGTAATTTTTCAAAGATTTTTAATTGCAGCTTACATTATTGTTTGGTGGATTTCAGATACTACCATTTTTTTAATGTGTGTAGAATTCCTTGATGCAAGAAAACTTGTATTTTTTATGTTTCATTGGGTGGTTGGCAGAACTTTTAACCTCCTGCACTGACAACCTGATATCCTTGTGATATAATCTCCTTTAGGCTTCAAATCTAACCTTGTACACCCACAACCTGATGGCCTTGTAATATAATCCCCTTTAGGCTTCATGATCTAACCTTGTACACCGACAACCTAATGGCCTTGTGATATAATCTCCTTTAGGCTTCATTATCTAACCTTGTACACCGACAACCTAATGGCCTTGTGATATAATCTCCCTTAGGCTTCCTTATCTAACCTTGTACACTGACAACCTAATGACCATGTGATATAATCTCCTTTAGACCTCCTTATCTCACCTCTTACACTGACAACCTTATAGCCTTGTGATATAATCTCCTTTAGGCTTCATTATCTTACCTCGTACACGGACAACCTAATGGCCTTGTGATATAATCTCCTTTAGACTTCCTTATCTAACCTTGTACACTGACAACCTAATGGCTTTGTGATATAATCTCCTTTAGGCTTATAATCTCCTTTAGGCTTCCTTATCTAACCTTGTACACGGACAACCTAATGGCCTTGTGATATAATCTCCTTTAGACTTCCTTATCTAACCTTGTACACCGACAACCTAATGGCCTTGTGATATAATCTCCTTTAGGCTTCATTATCTAACCTTGTTCACGGACCTAATGGCCTTGTGATATAATCTCCTTTAGGCTTCATTATCTAACCTTGTACACCGACAACCTAATGGCCTTGTGATATAATCTCCTTTAGACTTCCTTATCTAACCTCTTACACTGACAACCTAATGGCCTTGTGATATAATCTCCTTTAGATTTCATTATCTAACCTTGTACACTGACAACCTAATGGCCTTGTGATATTATCTCCTTTAGACTTCCTTATCTAACCTCGTACACTGACAACCTAATGGCCTTGTGATATAATCTGCTTTAGATTTCATTATCTAAACTTGTACACCGACAACCTAATGACCTTGTGATATAATCTCCTTTAGGCTTCATTATCTAACCTTGTACACTGACAACATAATGGCCTTGTGATATAATCTCCTTAAGGCTTCCTTATCTAACCTTGTACTTTGACAACCAAATGGCCTTGTGATATAATCTCCTTTAGACTTCCTTATCTAACCTTGTACACTGACAACCTAATGACCTTGTGATATAATCTCCTTTAGGCTTCTTTATCTAACCTTGTACACTGACAACCTAATGGCCTTGTGATATAATCTCCTTAGGCTTTATTATCTAACCTTGTACACCGACAACCTAATGGCCTTGTGATATAATCTCCTTTAGACTTCCTTATCTAACCTTGTACACCGACAACCTAATGGCCTTGTGATATAATCTCCTTAGGCTTCATTATCTAACCTTGTACACCGACAACCTAATGGCCTTGTGATATAATCTCCTTTAGACTCCCTTATCTAATCTCGTACACTGTTGCGATATAATCTCCTTTAGACTTCCTTATCTAACCTTGTACACTGACAACCTAATGGCCTTGTGATAAACTCTCCATTAGACATCCTTATCTAACCTCGTACACCCACAACCTAATGACCATGTGATATAATCTCCTTTTGACTTCCTTATCTAACCTTGTACCAACAACCTAATGACCATGTGATATAATCTCCTTTAGACCTCCTTATCTCACCTCGTACACTGACAACCTTATAGCCTTGTGATATAATCTCCTTTAGGCTTCATTATCTAACCTCGTACACGGACAACCTAATGGCCTTGTGATATAATCTCCTTTAGGCTTCCTTATCTAACCTTGTACACGGACAACCTAATGGCCTTGTGATATAATCTCCTTTAGACTTCCTTATCTAACCTTGTACACCGACAACCTAATGGCCTTGTGATATAATCTCCTTTAGGCTTCATTATCTAACCTTGTTCACGGACCTAATGGCCTTGTGATATAATCTCCTTTAGGCTTCATTATCTAACCTTGTACACCGACAACCTAATGGCCTTGTGATATAATCTCCTTTAGACTTCCTTATCTAACCTTGTACACCGACAACCTAATGGCCTTGTGATATAATCTCCTTTAGGCTTCATTATCTAACCTTGTTCACGGACCTAATGGCCTTGTGATATAATCTCCTTTAGGCTTCATTATCTAACCTTGTACACCGACAACCTAATGGCCTTGTGATATAATCTCCTTTAGACTTCCTTATCTAACCTCTTACACTGACAACCTAATGGCCTTGTGATATAATCTCCTTTAGATTTCATTATCTAACCTTGTACACTGACAACCTAATGGCCTTGTGATATTATCTCCTTTAGACTTCCTTATCTAACCTCGTACACTGACAACCTAATGGCCTTGTGATATAATCTGCTTTAGATTTCATTATCTAAACTTGTACACCGACAACCTAATGACCTTGTGATATAATCTCCTTTAGGCTTCATTATCTAACCTTGTACACTGACAACCTAATGACCTTGTGATATAATCTCCTTTAGGCTTCATTATCTAACCTTGTACACTGACAACCTAATGGCCTTGTGATATAATCTCCTTTAAGCTTCCTTATCTAACCTTGTACACGGACAACCTAATGGCCTTGTGATATAATCTCCTTTAGACTTCCTTATCTAACCTTGTACACTGACAACCTAATGGCCTTGTGATATAATCTCCTTAGGCTTCATTATCTAACCTTGTACACCGACAACCTAATGGCCTTGTGATATAATCTCCTTTAGACTTCCTTATCTAACCTCGTACACCGACAACCTAATGGCCTTGTGATATAATCTCCTTAGGCTTCATTATCTAACCTTGTACACCGACAACCTAATGGCCTTGTGATATAATCTCCTTTAGACTCCCTTATCTAATCTCGTACACTGTTGCGATATAATCTCCTTTAGACTTCCTTATCTAACCTTGTACACTGACAACCTAATGGCCTTGTGATAAACTCTCCATTAGACATCCTTATCTAACCTCGTACACCCACAACCTAATGACCATGTGATATAATCTCCTTTTGACTTCCTTATCTAACCTTGTACACCAACAACCTAATGACCATGTGATATAATCTCCTTTAGACCTCCTTATCTCACCTCGTACACTGACAACCTTATAGCCTTGTGATATAATCTCCTTTAGGCTTCATTATCTAACCTCGTACACGGACAACCTAATGGCCTTGTGATATAATCTCCTTTAGGCTTCATTATCTAACCTTGTTCACGGACCTAATGGCCTTGTGATATAATCTCCTTTAGGCTTCATTATCTAACCTTGTACACCGACAACCTAATGGCCTTGTGATATAATCTCCTTTAGACTTCCTTATCTAACCTCTTACACTGACAACCTAATGGCCTTGTGATATAATCTCCTTTAGATTTCATTATCTAACCTTGTACACTGACAACCTAATGGCCTTGTGATATTATCTCCTTTAGACTTCCTTATCTAACCTCGTACACTGACAACCTAATGGCCTTGTGATATAATCTGCTTTAGATTTCATTATCTAAACTTGTACACCGACAACCTAATGACCTTGTGATATAATCTCCTTTAGGCTTCATTATCTAACCTTGTACACTGACAACCTAATGACCTTGTGATATAATCTCCTTTAGGCTTCATTATCTAACCTTGTACACTGACAACCTAATGGCCTTGTGATATAATCTCCTTTAAGCTTCCTTATCTAACCTTGTACACGGACAACCTAATGGCCTTGTGATATAATCTCCTTTAGACTTCCTTATCTAACCTTGTACACTGACAACCTAATGACCTTGTGATATAATCTCCTTTAGGCTTCTTTATCTAACCTTGTACACTGACAACCTAATGGCCTTGTGATATAATCTCCTTAGGCTTCATTATCTAACCTTGTACACCGACAACCTAATGGCCTTGTGATATAATCTCCTTTAGACTTCCTTATCTAACCTCGTACACCGACAACCTAATGGCCTTGTGATATAATCTCCTTAGGCTTCATTATCTAACCTTGTACACAGACAACCTAATGGCCTTGTGATATAATCTCCTTTAGACTCCCTTATCTAATCTCGTACACTGTTGCGATATAATCTCCTTTAGACTTCATTATCTAACCTTGTACTGTGACTGACAACCTAATGGCCTTGTGATAAACTCTCCATTAGACATCCTTATCTAACCTCGTACACCCACAACCTAATGACCATGTGATATAATCTCCTTTTGACTTCCTTATCTAACCTTGTACACCCACAACCTAATGGCCTTGTGATATAATCTCCTTTAGACTTCCTTATCTAACCTTGTACACTGACAACCTTATAGCCTTGTGATATAATCTCCTTTAGACTTCCTTATCTAACCTTGTACACTGACAACCTAATGGCCTTGTGATATAATCTGCTTTAGACTTCCTTATCTAACCTTGTACACCCACAACCTAATGACCATGTGATATAATCTCCTTTAGACTTCCTTATCTAACCTCGTACACTGACAACCTTATAGCCTTGTGATATAATCTCCTTTAGCCTTCCTTATCTAACCTTGTACACTGACAACCTTATAGCCTTGTGATATAATCTCCTTTAGACTTCCTTATCTAACCTTGTACACTGACAACCTAATGGCCTTGTGATATAATCTGCTTTAGACTTCCTTATCTAACCTTGTACACCCACAACCTAATGACCATGTGATATAATCTCCTTTAGACTTCCTTATCTAACCTCGTACACTGACAACCTTATAGCCTTGTGATATAATCTCCTTTTGACTTCCTTATCTAACCTTGTACACCAACAACCTAATGGCCTTGTGATATAATCTGCTTTTGGCTTCATTATCTAACATCATACACTGACAACCTAATAGCAATGTGATATAATCTCCATTAGGCTTCATTATCTAACTTCCTACACCGACAATCTAATGGCCTTGTGATAAAATCTCCTTTAGACTTCATTATCTAACCTTGTACACCGACAACCTAATGGCGTTGTGATATTATCTCCTTTAGGCTTCCTTATCTAACCTTGTACACTGACAACCTAATGACCATGTGATATAAAATCCTTAAGAATTCGTTATCTAACCTTGCACAGGGGCCTCGGTGGCCGAGTGGATAAGGTAGTTTGTCTACTCTTTATCACATAGTCTGTCAACACTGAGATTGTGGGTTTGATACTCACTGCGGCAAGGGGAACTCAACTCCAATCTTTGTCAGTTTTCCTACCCCAGGTCGGGGTTTTGCCATGTACTCCATCTTCCACCCTAATAAAAACTGGATGCTATGATATAGCTGAAAAATTGCTGAAATGGGCATTAAAACACCATTCAAACAAAACAAACAAAAATTGTACACGGACAATCCCAATGGCCTTGTGATATAATCTACTTTAGACTTCATTATCTAACTTCATACACAGACAACTGTAAACTTTATACAACTCTGACCCTAAGTATTAATAAAACTTTGGCCCCAAGTATTAATACAACTCTGACCCTAAGTATTAATTCCAGTCTGACCTAAGTATTAATACAACTCTGACCCTAAGTATTAATACAACTCTGACCCTAAGTATTAGTACAACCCTGACCCTAATTATTAATACAACTCTGACCCTAATTATTAAAACAACTCTGACCCTAACTATTAATACAACTATGACTCTAATTATTAATACAACTCTGACCATGTCTTTATACAACTCTGACCCTAAGTATTTATACAACTTTGACTCTAAGTATTAATTCAAGTCTGACCCTAAGTGTTAATAAAACTCTGGTCCAAAGTATTAATACAACTCTGACTCTAAGTATTAATACAAGTCTGACCCTAAGTATTAATACAAGTCTGACCCTAAGTATTAATACAAGTCTGACCCTAAGTATTAATACAAGTCTGACCCTAAGTGTTAATACAACTCTGACCCTTAGTATTAGTACAACCCTGACCCTAATTATTAATACAACTCTAACCCTAGGTATGTAAACAAATCTGACCCTAGGTCTGTATACAACACTGACCCTAGGTCTGTATACAACACTGACCCTAGGTCTGTATATAACTCTGACACTAGGTCTGTATACAACACTGACCCTAGGTCTGTATATAACTCTGACCCTAGGTCTGTATACAACTCTGAACCTAGGTCTGTATATAACTCTGACCCTAAGTCTGTATATAACTCTGACCCTAGGTCTGTATACAACACTGACCCTAGGTCTGTATACAACTCTGACCCTAGGTCTGTATACAACTCTGACACTAGGTCTGTATACAACACTGACCCTAGGTCTGTATATAACTCTGACCCTAGGTCTGTATACAACTCTGAACCTAGGTCTGTATATAACTCTGACCCTAGGTCTGTATATAAC
Source organism: Limnoperna fortunei (assembly GCA_944474755.1). Taxonomy (NCBI): domain Eukaryota; kingdom Metazoa; phylum Mollusca; class Bivalvia; order Mytilida; family Modiolidae; genus Limnoperna; species Limnoperna fortunei. Next base: position 48,655,076 of record OX104122.1, read on the forward strand.
TCTGACCCTAGGTCTGTATACAACACTGACCCTAGGTCTTTATACAACTCTGACCCTAGGTCTGTATACAACTCTGACCCTAGGTCTGTATACAACACTGACCCTAGGTCTGTATACAACTCTGACCCTAGGTCTGTATATAACTCTGACCATAGGTCTGTATACAACTCTGAACCTAGGTCTGTATATAACTCTGACCCTAGGTCTGTATACAACTGTGACCCTAGGTCTGTATACAACTCTGACCCTAGGTCTGTATATAACTCTGACCCTAGGTCTGTATACAACACTGACCCTAGGTCTGTATACAACTCTGACCCTAGGTCTGTATACAACTCTGACCCTAGGTCTGTATACAACTCTGACCCTAGGTCTGTATACAACTCTGACCCTAGGTCTGTATACAACTCTGACCCTAGGTCTGTATACAACTCTGACCCTAGGTCTGTATACAACACTGACCCTAGGTCTGTATACAACTCTGACCATAGGTCTGTATACAACACTGACCCTAGGTCTGTATACAACTCTGACCCTAGGTCTGTATACAACTCTGAACCTAGGTCTGTATACAACACTGACCCTAGGTCTGTATACAACACTGACCCTAGGTCTGTATATAACTCTGACCCTAGGTCTGTATACAACTCTGACCCTAGGTCTGTATACAACTCTGACCCTAGGTCTGTATACAACTCTGACCCTAGGTCTGTATACAACTCTGAACCTAGGTCTGTATATAACTCTGACCCTAGGTCTGTATACAACTCTGACCCTAGGTCTGTATACAACTCTGACCCGAGGTCTGTATACAACACTGACCCTAGGTCTGTATACAACACTGACCCTAGGTCTGTATACAACACTGACCCTAGGTCTGTATATAACTCTGACCCTAGGTCTGTATACAACTCTGACCCTAGGTCTGTATACAACTCTGACCCTAGGTCTGTATACAACTCGGACCATAGGTCTGTATACAATACTGACCCTAGGTCTGGATACAACTCTGACCATAGGTCTGTATACAACACTGACCCTAGGTCTGTATACAACTCTGACCCTAGGTCTGTATACAACTCTGACCATAGGTCTGTATACAGCTCTGACCCTAGGTCTGTATACAACACTGACCCTAGGTCTGTATACAACACTGACCCTAGGTCTGTATACAACTCTGACCCTAAGTGTTTTTTTCATTACATTCACTGGTCAAACTTCTTACCTGAGGATACTGCAGTTCCAGAAGTTCCATCTATGCAAACTTGTATCTACATTCTTTTAAAATAAGCGTTTCTGTACTCTTAATTTTGTGACATCATCTGAAAAAATCTTGCACTACAAACTTGTCCAGTTTTATTTTTTAACAAGATAAACTGTGTTTTTTAATGTCTTAATTACTAATTGTAAAGTGTAATTTACTTATATTTGCCAAATCAATCAAAGATAAGGTCATTTTTTCTCAATTTTCTGTACTATTGAACTCTGCTTCAGGATTTTAAACTGTTAAATTCGTTTTGTTTCATATAAGATTTTTAAGAAAGTACAAACATATGTTTCTAGTCCATTTATAGTACACATTTCATCCTGGAAGAAATACAGTTCTGCACTTCTCAAGAAAAAAAACACAAGGAAGTAGCCGAAACAACTTGTTTATCACAACTTGCCGTACATTTATGAAAGAAATTTTTTTTTAGAAATCACATCATTAAATTCAGGTAAAAGGAATGTAAAGAATGTTTTTAAACATTGTGCAAATAAGCTGTGATGGTATTCTGTAAATTGTGTAAAAAAATGACACCAATATTCTAAAGCTGACATTTATAATTTGTTCTTTAAAATCTATGCGAAAACTGTACACCAAAATTTTTTTCTAACATCGCAAAATAGAAATTTCCATTTAAAACCATAGTTTTTAACCTTTAACCATAATAACATCATGTTAAAGGTTTCAGATTATTTACAGCGATTGAAACATTTTACACCCAAATAAAAATGTGAATTCCTGAATATGGATCATTTTTGTTCCTTAGATTAGGTCAACTTTATGGCACCTAGTTGTGGCCATATTTCGACATCATTAAAATAATGTTTTGTTTGTTTAATAGTGTTCAGCAATTTTTCAGCTATATCATGGCGTCCAGTTTTTATTGGGGGAGGAAGCCAGAGTAACCGGAGAAAACCCCTGACCTGCGGTCGGAAAACTGGCAATCCTTGTCAATTAAGATTGGAGTTGAGTACACCCTGCCTGCAGTGAGAATCGAACCCGCAATCTCATGTTGACAGACCATGTGATCAATAGTAGACGAGCTACATTGACCACTCGGCCACGGAGGCCCCTAAAATAATATGGTTTCATGCCTTAAACTAACAGCTAATAGAGTACTTCTTGTTCATGGCAAACTTACCCAGGGCATTGTTTCTAATTGTTTTAGCTTTAACAGGTTTATGGTCACTTGCAGCAATTGCAGCATGTAGATGGAGCTATCTAGGTTTCATTTATGGAGGAAGCTAGGTGTCCCTAGTTAATTCCTCTGACCTGGCAATGGTTGTCAATTGCAGTCGAGCACACCCTGCCCACAGTAAGGCTCAAACACACAACCTTAGTGATCAGTAGCAGATAACTACTTACTTTCAACCACTCTGCCTTAAAATCTACAAAATTTCTAATGAGCAATAGCATAATACATAGGACCTATAAACTGTAAATATAATATAATGTAGATTTTTTCCAAAACACACTGAGCAAGAAGGGGAATGGGGGGGAGGGGGGCGGTTATTTAAAATTTATAGAGATTTTTTGTCACATTTTGGTTCAAGCCAATACATGCAGCGAGACCACTTTTTGTGTATGTGGAAAAAACCTCTACAGCATAAATATAATGATTCTGATCTGATATCAAAAGACAGTCCACACTATTTCATGACATCTTTCTATTTTCTGAATAGGTTATTGAACTTACCACCCAGCCTGTTGATCTTTACACCATACCTCTGGGCATCACTCTGTACATAACTGACAAGAGAAATTAACATATTTTAACTAATATTCTAAGATGAGGTCCTGCTTTGGCTATGTAAACAAAGCTGCGTTAAAATCCAATAAATTTAGTTCGCACATGCGTATAAGCTTTGTGATTTTTGTAAATGTAAAAAACTGATTGAGATTGTTAATAATGCAGTTATTTTCAGTCTGAATTCTGAGATTTGTATGATTTAACATACTCCTGATACATTATTTTCTAACAACTCTACATTAGAATTAATGTGATGTCACAATTAGTATTCCAACATCATTATACGCTCAAATGAAAATTTCAAACTTAAACTAGACAAAGTCGATCTAGCGATCACTAATACCCCGGCATTTTGTAAAAATTTCTAACGTTTTTCGTGGACTGTGACCTTGAAATTTGATAGATTTCCACCAAAATCAATAGGCTTCTTACCAACAAAATATATAACAATATTTTACAGTTTCATTAAAATCGGATGCAAACTTTTTGAGTTATCGTCCGGAAACAACTTTTTTGTAAAAATTTCTAACGTTTTTCGTGGACTGTAACCTTGAAATTTAACCCATATCCCCCAAAATCAAAAGGCTTTTTACAAACCTGATATATAACAATATCCCAAAGTTTCATTCAAATTGAATGCAAACTTTTTGAGTTATTGTCCGGAAACAACTTTTTTGTAAAAATTTCTAACGTTTTTCGTGGACTGTGACCTTGAAATTTGACGTATTTCCCCCAAAATCAATAGGCTTCTTACCAACCTGATATATGACAATATCCCAAAGTTTCATTCAAATCAGATGTAAACTTTTTGAGTTAATGTCCGGAAACAACGTTTTTGTTAAAATTTCCAACATTTTTCGTGGACTGTGACCTTGAAATTTGACGGATTTCCCCCAAAATCAATAGGCTTCTTACCAACCTGATATATAACAATATCCCAAAGTTTCATTTAAAACGGATGTTAACTTTTTGAATTATCATCCAGAAACCAAATGTGGACGGACGGACGGACGGACGGACATGAGGACCACTATATACCCCAACTCTGTCGAGCGGGGGTATAAAAATAATGCAATTTCATTAAGATTTCTCAATATTTTCTGTGTAAAAGTTACATATATATTCAATAAATGACCAGCATATATGTTTATCTCAATTTGATTTGCTTTAACATACTCTTTGAGAATATCTTTTTAGTTTGAAAAAAAAAATTATTACCATTTAATGTGTCCTCTTAGAGCCACTTTAAAATTTTGAAACATTTGCTAGACATATTAAAAATCGAAAATAGATTATTGCAAGCGAGCTCTATGCCAATTAGAACATAGTCAGACCTTATACTTGTCTTCATTTTATACTTCACTATCGCTCAGTATAAAACTTTGACAAACATAAAGTCTGACCATGTTCTAATTCACATAGAGCCTGTTTGCAATAATCTATTTCTTAAACAAATACATGTATGATAAAATAGTCATAAGAAGGTTAATTTGATCTATAATTAATCCTCCCCCTATTTACCCTGAACAGGTTAATGGCATCCATAATTAATCATCCCCTATTTAATCTGAACAGGTTAATTGGATTCATAATTAACCTCCCCCAATTTATTCTGAACACATTACAGTGGTCCATAATTAATCATCCCGTATTTAATCTGAACAGGTTAATTGGATTCATAATTAACCTCCCCCAATTTATTCTGAACACATTACAGTGGTCCATAATTAATCATCCCCTATTTAATCTGAACAGGTTAATTGGATTCATAATTAACCTCCCCCAATTTATTCTGAACACATTACAGTGATCCATAATTAATCATCCCCTATTTAATCTGAACAGGTTAATTGGATTCATAATTAACCTCCCCCAATTTATTCTGAACACATTACAGTGGTCCATAATAAATCATCCCCTATTTAATCTGAACAGGTTAATTGGATTCATAATTAACCTCCCCCAATTTATTCTGAACACATTACAGTGGTCCATAATTAATCATCCCCTATTTAATCTGAACAGGTTAATTGGATTCATAATTAACCTCCCCCAATTTATTCTGAACACATTACAGTGGTCCATAATTAATCATCCCCTATTTATTCTGAACAGGTTAATTGGATTCATAATTAACCTCCCCAAATTTATTCTGAACACATTAGTGTGGTCCATAATTAATCATCCCCTATTTATTCTGAACAGGTTAATGGGATCCACAATTAATCCTACACCTATTTATTCTGATTAAATTATTAATCCTCCCCCTATTTATTCTGCAACAGTAAATGGGACAAGTTAAAACCTATGAACACAAAAGATTACAACACAAGAACAATACAGGGGTACAAATATCCTGGCTTTGAGCAGTTGTAGGGACCCAAAACCTCAACTTTTATTGAAATACCTTGACAATGCAGACCTGTAGGTACATATTACAAAAAACAAAAGGACACAAGCATGACTTAGAACCAACAGAAGTGAACATTATTTCTGATTAAATTTTGACAGAAAAATTCAAGTTTCCAAAACTTGTAACCAGTTACAAATACATCTGGTCCAATTGAATGACTTTTTTAAGGACACATATATATGTCAGGTCAGGGGAACGTCATGATTAGTATCCTTTTGGCATTTTTTTTTCAATTACCGGGTATACATACATAAGTTTTTCATTGGATAATTTTTTATGACTATTTTGAACAGTATTAGCTTGATCTAAGCCACAGGTGACAATACTTTATGACTGGTACTGACTACCAGTTTTCTAAGATTTCCCACAGGTACTTTACTATACAGAAATTCCTGCGATTTTTATACTGGCTGTTCAGCAAGAATTATCTCTCTTTATATTTTGTCATGTTACATTGTTTATGGTCTTTAAATACACCAAGCTGTTAATTGTAATGTTGCAATTAAATTTCAACAGTAAATGATATAAAATCTCTTCACACACAGTTAAAGTAATTAAATCAAAACGAACATTCAACTTAATTTTCAGACTAGACAGAAAATAATTTAAAATTATAACTGGTTTTTTTTTGGTTAATTTTCTTTACTATTGTTTATAATGTTCAAAAAGTTCAAGTTACTGGTGCCTACAGTATGATTCTGTTGTGGTCTATCAAAATTGGTTTTTCACAGACATTTTGGCTTATATAGCCCTGTAAAGTCAACAACTATTGTATTAAGGAGAGGACATATACTGAGGCTTATATAGCCCTGTAAAGTCAACAACTATTGTATTAAGGAGAGGACATATACTGAGGCTTATATAGCCCTGTAAAGTCAACAACTATTGTATTAAGGAGAGGACATATACTGAGGCTTATATAGCCCTGTAAAGTCAACAACTATTGTATTAAGGAGAAGACATATACTGGGGCTTATATAGCCCTGTAAAGTCAACAGGTGTTGTATTGAAGAGAAGGCATACACTGGGGCTTTTATAGCCCTGTAAAGTCAACAACTATTGTATTAAGGAGAAGACATATACTGGGGCTTTTATAGCCCTGTAAAGTCAACAAGTGTTGTATTAAGGAGAAGACATATACTGGGGCTTATATAGCCCTGTAAAGTCAACAACTATTGTATTAAGGAGAAGACATATACTGGGGCTTATATAGCCCTGTAAAGTCAACAAGTGTTGTATTGAAGAGAAGGCATATACTGGGGCTTTTATAGCCCTGTAAAGTCAACAAGTGTTGTATTAAGGAGAAGACATATACTGGGGCTTATATAGCCCTGTAAAGTCAACAAGTGTTGTATTAAGGAGAAGGCATATACTGGGGCTTTTATAGCCCTGTAAAGTCAACAAGTGTTGTATTAAGGAGAAGGAATGACTGGGGGTTATATAACCCTGTAAAGTCAACAAGTGTTGTATTAAGGAGAAGGCATATACTGGGGCTTTTATAGCCCTGTAAAGTCAACAAGTGTTGTATTGAGGAGAAGACATATACTGGGGCTTACATAGCCCTGTAAAGTCAACAAGTATTGTATTGAGGAGAAGACATATACTGGGGCTTACATAGCCCTGTAAAGTCAACAACTATTGTATTAAGGAGAAGGCATGACTGGGGCTTATATAGCCCTGTAAAGTCAACATGTGTTGTATTAAGGAGAAGGCATATACTGGGGCTTTTATAGCCCTGTAAAGTCAACAAGTGTTGTATTAAGGAGAAGGCATATACTGGGGCTTATATAGCCCTGTAAAGTCAACAAGTGTTGTATTAAGGAGAAGGCATATACTGGGGCTTTTATAGCCCTGTAAAGTCAACAAGTGTTGTATTAAGGAGAAGGAATGACTGGGGGTTATATAACCCTGTAAAGTCAACAAGTGTTGTATTAAGGAGAAGGCATATACTGGGGCTTTTATAGCCCTGTAAAGTCAACAAGTGTTGTATTGAGGAGAAGACATATACTGGGGCTTACATAGCCCTGTAAAGTCAACAAGTATTGTATTGAGGAGAAGACATATACTGGGGCTTACATAGCCCTGTAAAGTCAACAACTATTGTATTAAGGAGAAGGCATGACTGGGGCTTATATAGCCCTGTAAAGTCAACATGTGTTGTATTAAGGAGAAGGCATATACTGGGGCTTTTATAGCCCTGTAAAGTCAACAAGTGTTGTATTAAGGAGAAGGCATATACTGGGGCTTATATAGCCCTGTAAAGTCAACAAGTGTTGTATTAAGGAGAAGACATATACTGGGGTTTATATAGCCCTGTAAAGTCAACAAGTGTTGTATTAAGGAGAAGACATATACTGGGGTTTTATAACCCTGTAAAGTCAACAAGTGTTGTATTAAGGAGAAGAAATATACTGGGGCTTATATAGCCCTGTAAAGTCAACAAGTGTTGTATTGAGGAGAAGACATATACTGGGGCTTACATAGCCCTGTAAAGTCAACAACTATTGTATTAAGGAGAAGACATATACTGGGGCTTATATAGCCCTGTAAAGTCAACAGGTGTTGTATTGAAGAGAAGGCATATACTGGGGCTTTTATAGCCCTGTAAAGTCAACAACTATTGTATTAAGGAGAAGGCATGACTGGGGCTTATATAGCCCTGTAAAGTCAACATGTGTTGTATTAAGGAGAAGGCATATACTGGGGCTTTTATAGCCCTGTAAAGTCAACAAGTGTTGTATTAAGGAGAAGGCATATACTGGGGCTTATATAGCCCTGTAAAGTCAACAAGTGTTGTATTAAGGAGAAGACATATACTGGGGTTTATATAGCCCTGTAAAATCAATAAGTGTTGTATTAAGGAGAAGACATATACTGGGGTTTATATAGCCCTGTAAAGTCAACAAGTGTTGTATAAAGGAGAAGACTTATACTGGGGCTTATATAGCCCTGTAAAGTCAACAAGTGTTGTATTGAGGAGAAGGCATATACTGGGGCTTTGATAGCTCTGTAAAGTCAACAAGTGTTGTATTAAGGAGAAGGCATGACTGGGGCTTATATAGCCCTGTAAAGTCAACAACTATTGTATTAAGAAGGCATATACTGAGGCTTATATAGCCCTGTAAAGTCAACAACTATTGTATTAAGGAGAAGACATATACTGGGGCTTTTATAGCCCTGTAAAGTCAACAAGTGTTGTATTAAGGAGAAGACATATACTGGGGCTTATATAGCCCTGTAAAGTCAACAAGTGTTGTATTGAGGAGAAGGCATATACTGGGGCTTTGATAGCTCTGTAAAGTTAACAAGTGTTGTATTAAGGAGAAGGCATGACTGGGGCTTATATAGCCCTGTAAAGTCAACAAGTGTTGTATTAAGGAGAAGACATATACTGGGGCTTATATAGCCCTGTAAAGTCAACAAGTGTTGTATTAAGGAGAAGGCATATACTGGGGCTTTTATAGCTCTGTTAAGTCAACAAGTGTTGTATTAAGGAGAAGGCATATACTGGGGCTTATATAGCCCTGTAAAGTCAACAAGTATTGTATTAAAGAGAAGACATATACTGGGGCTTATATAGCCCGGTAAAGTCAACAGGCGTTGTATTAAGGAGAAGGCATGTACTGGGGTTTATATAGCCCTGTAAAGTCAACAAGCATTGTATTAAGGAGAAGGCATATACTGGGGCTTATATAGCAATGTAAAGTCAACAAGTATTGTATTAAGGAGAAGGCATATACTGGGGCTTATATAGCCCTGTAAAGTCAACAAGTGTTGTATTAAGGAGAAGGCATATACCTGGGTTTATTTAGACCTGATGTAAAGTCAACAAGTGTTGTATTAAGGAGAAGGCATATACTGGGGCTTATATAGCCCTGTAAAGTTAACAAGTGTTGTAATAATAAGGAGAAGGCATTTACTGGGGCTTTGATAGCTCTGTAAAGTTAACAAGTGTTGTATTAAGGAGAAGGCATGACTGGAACTTATATAGCCCTGTAAAGTCAACAAGTGTTGTATTAAGGAGAAGACATATACTGGGGCTTATATAGCCCTGTAAAGTCAACAAGTGTTGTATTAAGGAGAAGGCATATACTGGGGCTTTTATAGCTCTGTTAAGTCAACAAGTGTTGTATTAAGGAGAAGGCATATACTGGGGTTTATATAGCCCTGTAAAGTCAACAAGTGTTGTTTTAAGGAGAAGGCATATACTGGGGCTTATATAGCCCTGTAAAGTCAACAAGTATTGTATTAAAGAGAAGACATATACTGGGGCTTATATAGCCCGGTAAAGTCAACAGGCGTTGTATTAAGGAGAAGGCATGTACTGGGGTTTATATAGCCCTGTAAAGTCAACAAGCATTGTATTAAGGAGAAGGCACATACTGGGGCTTATATAGCAATGTAAAGTCAACAAGTATTGTATTAAGGAGAAGGCATATACTGGGGCTTATATAGCCCTGTAAAGTCAACAAGTGTTGTATTAAGGAGAAGGCATATACCTGGGTTTATTTAGACCTGATGTAAAGTCAACAAGTGTTGTATTAAGGAGAAGGCATATACTGGGGCTTATATAGCCCTGTAAAGTTAACAAGTGTTGTAATAATAAGGAGAAGGCATTTACTTGGGTTTATTAACGTATCCTGACGACAATTGACCACATGATCATAGATGGTGACTAGGCTGTCCATTGTTTTTCAATGGAACAGACCTTGGTAATGTTTGACAAACATCAGAAATACTACTTGTATTTGAGTAACTAACCTTTTTTGCTTTAACCTGTTAATTATATAACATTGACTCAAAGTTAAACAATACAGTCAAACCTCATTGTCTGGAACTTGGTTGACCTGATATATCGGTTATGTCGATATAATTTTTAAGTCCCGGCATTTTTCAACAATGAATTTCTTCCTCGGATGTGTCGATCGCGATTGTTTCGATATTTTGCTTAACTCGATGGATTTTTGTAGTCTGTCTAATATTAATTAGTGTAATTTTAACCTCGTGGTCTCCAAGTTAAGTATGCTCTTGATATCGTATGTCAAAACTCACAATTTCCTTTGTATTGTTACTTAATTTGCATCTGTTTACTTTACACACCTGTCAAACCATAAACCCAATTATTTATTGGCTTTTACATTTTCAATTTGCAATTTAATAAAACAAATTGATAATCCAAGCGCGGTACATGCATTACTAAAGGTTAATTGATGATCTACTCATTACTGTGCGAATTATTTTGTCATGTTTAATTAAAAACGATAATTATTTAAAATTTCTTTTGATCTGATCAACAATATATGCGGTAAAGTTTCTTTTCTTTAAAGACATTCGTTATTTTTGTTGACTTGTGTTGTTTTCAAATACATAACAAAACAATCTGAATTGTTGTATTACTTCTTTTGAACTGTAAGTTGATAAGTGTTTTCGTGAAATGTTTTTATTATGATTTCGTAATAATAAAGTTTATAAATTTGATTATAATACTTATCAATTATTGTCGATAGAAAGGATATATATCAAAAATACTTGATATATCGCACGCTACAAATACAAACGATTCCGAAGTTAGAAACCAATATCAATGAAATAAATACCATTCGATTTTTAAACATAACATAATGAAAATGACGTTAAACCCTACACTCGGTTGACTCAAACTTTGGATAACTCGATATATTTTTACGGTCCCACAAACTTCGACTTATTGAGGTTTTACTATATTTAATTTGTACCATTAATTAGCAATACATTGATTGAATTAAGCTGTTTTTCGTTCAATAATGGGTCATATATTAGTACCTTAAGGAAAAGCATATACTTGGGTTTATTTATTGTTTGTTTAATGGTGTTTAACGCCACTTTCAGCAATTTTTCAGCTATTTCATGGCGTCCAGTTTTTATTGGGGGAGGAAGCCGGAGTACCCGGAGAGAACTCCCGACCTGCGGTAGGAAAACTGGCAATTCTTGTCAATTAAGATTGGAGTTGAGTACACCCTGCCTGCAGTGAGAATCGAACCTGCAATCTCAGTGTTGACAGACCACGTGATCAATAGTAAACGACCTACCCTGACCGCTCGGCCACCGAGGCCCCTGGGTTTACTTAGAAAGAATACCTCTTGGCAAAACAAGTGAAGAAGTCAATGCTACCCTCTAATTCAATGACAGGTAAAAATTTTTAATTAACTGGTGTACATAAAGTTCACACAGAAGCCCATGGATCTGGGAAAGCATTTTGGTAAACAGATCTGAAGAAGTTGTGGATAAAAGTAGCCATTCCCTTTTTGAGATCAATAACATAAAATAAAAATTAATGTCACATGAATGAATATTTTTCACTGAATTTTTTTAAGAATTAACAAGAGATGATGAGTTTACATATATATGATCTAAACTAAAACACTTTGGATAATATTATACCAAAGGCAGTGTGGGAAACAAAATTTTTGTTCAGCTCGCCATTCTGGCTTGTACCAAAACAATAGTACTCGCCAAATTAATAATCTACTAGCCATAGTTGGGAAGTAGGTTTTCAAAGTCTGTCAACAACAGTCAACACCAATTAACATTTACACAGGGTAAATAAAGATCTTAAAATTAAAAGATTCTTGAATGAACATTAAAAATAAAATGAACACACTCTTTTAAGATACATTTATCGAAAGCATGACTTGTACATTTTTTCTTGAACTCGCCTCAAAATTTCAGCTCACCAAACTGGCGAGCTGCAGATGAACTTAACTTGCCAAAATTCTTCTCAACTTGATTTCAGCGAGTTGGCTAGTGGCCGTTTCCCACACTGCAAAGGTCACATGTGCCTATTAAACTAGAGGAAAAAACAGCCATGCAATAATCAACTACATTATAACCAATATTCCATACTAAAAACCCAGCTTTAGTCAAAGTTCATTTTGTTTTCCTCTGAAAAGATAGCTTGAGCTTCAAATACCAGTTTTTCATTTAATTGGTCAAATATCGGTTGCACCATAATAAACACCATCCTCCTTGTTTATCACTACCGATTAATGGTGGGACATGAGGCCTTCTTCATGATACAAGTTATTTATAGCAATGCCTTCCTGATCAATAGACAAATACAATATCCCATGCTTTGCTTAAAAAATTGTATTGGTCTAACTAGGAAGACTGTGATATAAATAAAGCTAAAATGTGTATAATTAAGAAATCAATGTACCATAATTGTTTTATTAGAATAGAAATAATTCATGGAGGCTGGGGTTTATCATTGTTTTACCACTGGGTGACTTTTTTATAAAATAACGACATAAATGGTCATCCCATGGTAAAACAATTATAAATCACAGCCTCCATTAATTATTTCTATTCTAATAAAACAATTATGGTACATTAATTTTATAATATTTTCGTTTAGAAAACATCATTTCCACCATAAACTGGCTGTTCCATCAATATATTGCAATGGATAATTATAGAGTGTGTTGCTATTTATAAGATTTATACGTCATATGCAATAGCTTTCCAGTGGGAGTTACAGTTTTGTTACTGGAACAGCCATTTAAAACACCCTCTTCTCAGCACGTGTTGCTCATAGATAAATCATTTTTTTACCACTGTTGTGGTTTCAAAACCTTTAAAGCATGTCATATTAGAATAACATATTATTTAGTCTTAATTCTTTCTTTGAACTTACTTCTAAATGCAACAATACCTTGTTAGGATGGTATAAGATATAGCTTGAGATCCACCTCGAGGGTTGCTGGACTAAATAGGACACCAGACTTATTTCCATCATTTAAATTTGAAAAAGGTGAGACATAAATTCTGTGGACAGGAAGACCATCTTTTGGTTTTCACATTTTCTGCAATGAAAATCATTTGACATTTGTGGCCAAGTTCTTGACATTGTACATGTAACATTTGTCCAGAGTAAATAAAACATGGAAATCTAATATAATATGTCTCCATGATGGATAAATTATTAATTTATTGCAATTAAATAAAATCCCAGAAATATGTCACTATGGCCATTTTTGTAAATGTTATGTTGATGCATGTATTCAGTTAAGTCCTTTTTCGAACTTTACAAATTTTCCAGATTATAACCATTATGGAGTCTAACTAACTAAAATGACTCAATTAGTGTTCTCACAGAAAAACATCTCGCCTGAATTCTGCATCAGTAACAGAAAAAAATTATGTCATATGCATTACGTAAATAGCATTAAATTGTTATCATTTAAAATATACAATGCATGGTTACATAGAAATGGAACTAATCAAACAAGTGTGGACACAGAAAAACGTCTCGCCTGAATTCCGCATCAGTAACGAAAATAAATTTTGTCATAAGCATTACGTTAATAGCATTAAATATCAGCAGCAGCCTGTATACCAAATATTGTCACCATACCATGCATAGTTAGAGGAACTGTCCTAATACAAAAACTTTTTTTTTTTTTTTTTTTTTTTTTTTTTTTTTTTTTTTTTTTTTTTTTTTTTTTTTTTTTTTTTTTAACTTTTTATTTTTCTAATCAACATGTCATACATTATAACATATAGTTATCTGATGTACAAACCAATGAAAAATACAACATCTCTAGAGAGATTATACTAATACATATATTGGTTTTACACTGAGTATGTATGTATCTTGTTGAGTTTTATTAAAAGTAAAAAAAAAACGAAAAATAGATGCAAAAAAAAATTAAAATAATAATAGCACCGATATAAAAAAAAAGTAATAATAACAAAAATACAAATGAATAAATAAACAACAAAAAAAAAACAATGATAGTAATCATGTCATACTGGCTTATATGTCATCAATTATACAATATTTGTTGAGTTGTGGGTTGTATTTAAAAATCTATAGCAATTCCACAATTTATCAAAATTTTCTAAACACTTGTTTTTAACAGCTGTCATTTTTTCAATATTATACATATATTTTAGTTTTTCTTTCATTTCCAACACATTAAGATGTTTATTGAAGCATTTTTTATTATAAATATATTGCTTCATCCAAAGAATAATATTGTTTTCTGGATCACCTCTACAACAATGTTTTATATTACCTAAGAGAAAATTATTTTTTGTAAAGGCTGTGCTTATACCATTTTGAAGGAGCCATTGATCAATTTCACTGATAAAATCTTGTACACATTCACATTCCCACAACAAATGTTCTATTGTTTCTATTTCATTTTTACAAAAAGTACAAAAAGGAGTGGAGGTAATGTTTATTTTGTTGGCAAATTTATTTGTTGTCAAAATTCTCTGATTAACTCTATACTGAAGCCAAAGTAGTTTAGTATTTTTTGTAACAACAAATGGTAATTTGTTAATAGATTTCCAATGATCCATATCTAAATTTAGAATGGTGTTCCATTTCACATTTCCTGTGGATATGGACTCATTCCTGTTAAAAATAGAGTACATATCTCTTGAACCTTTTCGACTTTTGAGAATGGTCACAACAGATGATGGAATGAATGGGGAGGCAATTTTGCAGTTACCTATTGCAAACTGCTTACACCTATTAGAAAGTAAAGAAATAATACTGTTATACTTCATAACATCCAAATTCAAATGGAAAATATTTTGTAATTCTTCGTACTTCAAAAAGGATCCATTCTCATTTACTAAGTCATTTACAAAACAAATACCTCCATCCTGCCAGTCCTTATAGAATATGGGTTTCCCCCCTACTGTAAACAAATCATTCATCCAGAGAGGACTAGCTAAAAAATGCTCCCAACTCCTATTTTTTTCCTTTTCTATTACCATTTGCCATGCTCTTAAAACATCTTTCCAAAAATTATTGTTGATATTATCTTTTATTTGACTTATATATGCTGAACCAAATGTAAAAAATTTGGCTTGATCTACATGAGAGAAAAAAATATTTTGCCAATTACATGTAATATCATTTTTAAATAATCTTCTAATCCAAGTACATTTCATTGCTTGAACAAAAGCATCAACATTGATCATTTTTAGGCCACCTTCTTCATAGCATTTTTGAAGTACATCTTTTTTAACCTTATAAACTGGTGAACTCCACACAAATGAGTAAAAAATATCATTAATACTCTTTAATATATTATCATTTGGGTTTGGAAGTGACATTATAAAATGGTTCAAAACTGGCAGAAGAAGTGTTTTAACAACAGTTATTCTACCAATCACTGTGAGATTACATTTTGACCACTGATTTATTATACACTTAATCTTTCTTATACTTTCCTCATAATTGAGTTTTATCATTTTATCCAGGTTGACTTCAAAATTGACACCTAATAATTTAAAGGATGTGGCTCCCCATGAAAGATTTCTTTCTGTGCATAGAACCTCATTAGAATACTTTTTATTCCCAATCCAGACCACCTGAGTTTTAGAAAAGTTAATATTAAGTCCTGAAATCTTACCAAACCACTCAAGTTCAAGCAATGCTTCATTTAATGAAGCTTCAGTACCATCCAAAAGCAATGAGGTGTCATCTGCAAATTGTGACAACTTATGTTCAACCTGGATGACTTTGATTCCATTTATATCATGATTTTTTCTTATTTTTATGCCCAAAATTTCTGCACATAGAATAAATAAGTAAGGTGACAAAGGGTCTCCTTGTCTACAACCTCTTTCAATGGAGAAAAAATCTGAAAAATTATGTCATATGCATTACGTAAATAGCATTAAATTGTTATCATTTAAAATATACAATGCATGGTTACATAGAAATGGAACTAATCAAACAAGTGTGGACACAGAAAAACGTCTCGCCTGAATTCCGCATCAGTAACGAAAATAAATTTTGTCATAAGCATTACGTTAATAGCATTAAATATCAGCAGCAGCCTGTATACCAAATATTGTCACCATACCATGCATAGTTAGAGGAACTGTCCTAATACAAAAACTTTAACATAGTCACTGGACCATGAAATTGAGGTCAAGGTCAGGTGACGCCTACCAGACAGTCATGTACTATTCATCAGTAACCTATATACCAAATGTTGTCATCCTACCATGCGTAGTTACAGGGGAACAGCTGTAACCCAAAAACTTTTATGTAGTCCCTGGACCGTGAAATTGAGGTCAAGGTCAGGTGACGCCTACCAGACAGTCATGTACTAGTCATCAGCAACCTATATACCAAATATTGTCATCCTACTATTCGTGGTAACAGAGGAACTGTCGTAACCCAAAAACTTTAACGTAGTCTCTGGACAGAGAAATTGAGGTCAAGGTCAGGTGACACCTACCAGACAGTCATGTACTAGTCATCAGCAACCTATACACCAAATATTGTCATCCTACCATGCGTAGTTACAGAGGAACTGCCCCAATACAAAAACTTTAACGTAGTGGCTTGACCGTGAAATGGAGGTCAAGGTCAGGTGACAGGTGACAGACTGGCAAGCATTCATCATAAGCTACCTCTGGTCCAAATTTGATAAACCAAGGGCTTGGGCTTACAAATATATGAAGTAAGATGTCCAGTGTTTATGCCGCCACCGCCATATTCCCATGCATATGTTTTTCCTCCAGCGACTTTCGGCGCAGGTGAGACAAAAATCAAACATTAAAAATTTGACGCATTTTGAAATGCTATGTAGGAAAAAAATTCAAATGTAGAATTTCAATTGAAATACTGAAATCTACCTCCATAAAATAAATTCGTTGAAATCAGCCCATGGGAAAATTTTTGCTATTTTTGGGAGGGTTTCATCAAGTTGCAGCCATTTTTAAAAAGTGGCCATTATCAAAACTTTGACTACTGCACCCCTCAATATGTCGATCTACAAGTGTGCCAAGTTTCATGTTATTATATAAAGACGTCTCTGAGAAATGTGTCGGACAAGTCACAATCTATAAAAAGTGGAAACCGAAATATGTGCAAAACTTTTGGGCATCCTCACAAGTTAAGGTTTCTTTGACTACATGTGTTAAGGAAACACTGACAAAATTAGCTAGGAAATTCCCGGGCTAGAAGTCACTATTTTGATTGGCTACATCATACCTTAATGTAGCTGATCAAAAGCTCTATTTTATTCATGACTTGGTTAGGGGATATCCCGATGTTGATTGTAAATAAACCGAACGGATGTGTTGCATACACAATGCGAAAATCTGTGTATTTTGTAAAGTAGTGTTAATAGCTTGTTATTACAGCGTTATTTATTAGTTGCATTATGTTTTCTTCCCTCTCAAGAATGAGTAAGAATGACTACTGCCAAACACTTGCTTCTTTCAAGCAATTTCATTTATAGTTGATATTTTGAAGGATTGATGTCATTGCTTCTTTCAAGCAATTTCATTATTTGATATTTTGAAGGATTGATGTCATGCAAAAATCTTCTAGCCCGGGAATTTCATAGTTAAGTTTTTCAGGGTTTTGTGGACACATGTGGACACATAAAACCCTGACTTTTGAGGATGTGTTTTGGGCAACTTAATAAAGAATTCAAACGAAAATACAAATTCACCCTTTCTTGTCCCATAAATTAATCTAAAAAGAAGGCCCCTGTTTTTCTCTTTCTGTTTCAGAAACCATAAAAAGAGAGTAATAATAATTCAACACAATGCTGACAGATTACAGTTCTACTTTTATAAAATGGTACATCCTTTTTTGGAATTTCTAGAACATTAAAAATTAAGCTGTTATCCTACTAAAATAGTCCTAATTAAAGCTTCCATTAACTTTTTAAGATTATTTCATTCTTTAGTAAACAGTTTACCATTTGAAAATTTTTTTTTATAGAATTGCACAAACAATCCATGCTGACCAACATAATTATTAATCAAATAACACTAGCTGTCACAACTGACAAATTACTGTAAGAAGTAAGATCTGAAAAATCTTCATATTTTGGTTTCAAAGGTTTTCAGTTGTAAAAAATTTGATAAATTAATTTTTCAAAAATTATATTTCAAATTTAAAATTTGACACCAAAATTTTAAACCTATATAAATGACCAATGATGCACATTGTTCTTTGAAAATAGAAAATAAATATTTTAAAGAATCAATACATGTATATAGTACTTCCATACTTCAGATTTTATAGCACAAAGGACAACAACTCTTATAAGCTTTTTAAATAAATAGTGACACATGCTTTATAGACCAAAGGTTCTCAAGAGCCTGTATCACAACCCTGATGTATAGACCAGATGCTCTCAACAGGCTGTAACTCTAGCCTGATGTATAAACCAGATGCATTCAACAGCCTGTATCACTAGCCTGATGAAGGAATTTACATTATATGTTAAATGGGATATAAATATAAATGGCAACATCAACACGGAGTATGATAAATTTAATAAGAAACTGTCAGAGGTTGTCAACAAACATGCACCATACAAAGAAAGAAAAATATTACCAAAACAAATACCATACATGAACCAAAACCTAAAATCTGCTGTTTACAGAAAAAGAATGATTTTTAATAAATTTCAATATCTAAAAATAGTTCTAAATCATGGGAAGCATACAGGAAGCCGAGGAATTATGTAACAAAGCTAAAAAAATCATCAAAATAACAATTATTTTATTGAACGATGCACTGGTGGCCCTAAAGCTAAGTAAGGACTTCTGGCCAACAGTCAGACCATTTCTGACAAACAAGGGTTGTGCTTATGATAAAGAAACCATCTTACTCGAAAATAATAAAATAATAACAAATCAAGATGACATAGCAGAAACATTTAAGACTTTTTTTGTCAATGTCTCAAAAAAAATTGGCGATTCAAGCATTGAAATAAATAACAAACACCCTAGTATAAAAGCCATTAGAGAACACTATAAATCTGACACCATAAAAAAATGTGACAAACTGAACTTTGAACTAGTCGATGAAGCCTTTGTTGCTAAATGTATAAATAGAATAAATATAAAGAAAGCAACTGGAATTGATGGTATATCACCAAAAATACTACAATGTGCTAAATCAGCTGTAACAAAACCTATTCCTGAACTTGTAAATCTGTCTTTATCAAGTGCTACTTTTCCAGACTCGTTGAAAATTGCCCAAGTGGCAACAATTTACAAAAAAAACCAATATCTTCAACTTGGAAAAAGGAAATTACAGGCCTGTAAGTGTTCTACCAGCAATATCTAAAATATTTGAAACAGCCATAGAAAATCAAATTTCGAGACACTTTGAAAACTTGTTCAACCCTTTTCTTGCTGCATTTCGGTCAGGCTATGGCTGCCAATCAACTTTAGTAAAGATACTTGAAGACTGGAAAAGGGCACTAGATAACGACAGATATGTAGCAGCCATACTTATGGATCTGAGTAAATTATATTGCCTACCCCACGATCTGCTTTTGTTAAAATTAAAAAACTATGGACTAACTGACTCTGCTGTAAATCTTCTGGACAGCAATCTCTCTAACAGAAAACAATGTGTTAAAATTGGCAACAGTCTCAGTAAAATGCTTGATGTATATAAAGGTGTTCCATATATCACTCATTTATTATGTCAAATCTTAGTTATTGTCCACTAGTTTGGCA
Organism: Limnoperna fortunei; assembly: GCA_944474755.1. Taxonomy (NCBI): domain Eukaryota; kingdom Metazoa; phylum Mollusca; class Bivalvia; order Mytilida; family Modiolidae; genus Limnoperna; species Limnoperna fortunei. Next base: position 48,675,008 of record OX104122.1, read on the forward strand.
CTTCTGCTCTGAACACAACACTTAAAAAATTGAAAAAATACAGGAACGTGCGCATTCATAAGATTTATTTATGATGACTACAACAGCTCATACAACACTTTGCTTGAAAAATCTCAACTACCATCACTTAAAGTATGCAGAATGAGAACCATGGCATTAGAGACCTTCAAAATACTGTATAACTCCGGTCCAAAATTTCTTCATGAACTGGTAAATTTTAAAACAGTTCCTATAATTTTAGGTACAAAGGCATAGCTGAACTTCGACGACCAAGAACAACTAGGTATGGTAAGAGAAGCTTTGGATACGAGGCAGCAAGAATCTGGAATTCCATGCCTCAACATTTGGGAATTTTAAAATTTTTATATTTTTATGGTGTTTTTATGAAAATTGTAAATGCAGTGCCTGTCGATGAATGCATTTTCTTACTGTCCTGTGACCAATGTCTCAAGCCTGTGTCTATGTGTTGCTTTTTATTTGTTTTTAGTGCTTTAATCTATTAACCTTTCTTGTGCTTAGTTTATGTGCTGTATGTGCTTTTGTTTTTATAATCGTGCTGCTTATAATAATACTTTGTGTGTTTTTATGCCTTATATGCTTAAATGCTTTTTATGATTGTATGCTTTCTATGCTTATATGCTTTTAAGTTTGTATGCTTGTATGTTTTTTTATATCTCTTTAGACATATGGTTTTAAGTTTTTATTTTATATTTATGTATGTCTGGCATATAAGCATGTGCTTTTTTTGTTTAAAAAAAATATTCAGTCGTTTAAAGATCCCTAAAGAGCTCATGTTAATTTGTTACCTTGTATATATTTTAATGACACTAAATAACATTAATTTTTTTTTTACTTTTTACTTTACTAGTATGCAGGATTTTGCAACATTTCTCTCAAAGCTTCTGTGGGCCTAAAAAGCAGACCCCCATCAGTATGGTCACCTCGATACGGAAATTTGGGGGTCGATAGGCAACCAACAACCCACTGTTTCTCATATTTGTGTGTGAACTCTTTTCAGAATATCATAAAACTCGATACAGATTAGTCTAAAAAGATGTTACTAGTATATATGGCAGATGTTTCTGGGACCATTAGTGGGTCCAGAGACATTTATAACTGTATATTATTATGATGACGTTAGCATCAACCTTCAGGTTAAGCTAGAAATTGACACATTTCCAGTTTAACATGATTTATCTCCCTTTTTACCTCCAGTTAAAAAAACTACAGCTATCATCCCTAAAAGACTATGATATTGAAATAAAGATTTTGCATTGTTTTTGTATTGTTATGCCAATTAAATTATCATTAATTAACTTCATTAATAGATATTACTATAGCCATAGGCAACAGGTGAGTTTGAATATTGGAACACAGATGTCACAGGTAAGATTGTTTAATAAAGCTATAAAACAGCTGGGGTTCTACCTTAGATTAGCAACAGGTAAATGGGGTAACAAACATCAGTTAATTTAATAACAATTACATCATGTTTACACAGCAGGGAGTTTTAATAAAAAAAATCCCCCAGATTTTGACACCTGTAATTAACATGAAGCGTTAAAATTTATCAAAAACAATAGTCCAATTTTCAAAAGTTTTCAACAGGGCAAACTGTGGCTGTAGCTGCAGTTTTTAGTAACGGAAGTGGACACTAGGTGGTGTTTTTAAATTGGAAAGTCATCAATTCACTTTAAACCAAAATGACTGTAACTACAGATAATGACATACATGTATTTACTGACATACAAATCTAGATTCCAGCATACTAGTCTGAGAATCCTCTGCCGTCCACCGCTTTTAATTCTTTTTTTTTTGCGTGGGACGTCAGAGAGCTCTCCATTAGCCAAACAGCGGATTTTGTGACATCGGTCTGGTCGGCACATTTCATCCAGTCAGATTTAATAAAACATTTTCATCCAGTTAATCTAGACATTTAGATATTTTTCTCTAGGAATATAATCATTTTACCTTCAATCAAGCTAATTTAAGGACTGAATTTAAGTCACATTGTTGTCACGTGACTTATTGTTCAAAATGCAAGTGAAATGTAGGAATTGTAGGTTATTTACGTTTTTTTAAACGAGATGCGTTTTCTCGTTCATATCTCATCGAAGGGCGACAGCCCTGAGATGAGATGACGAGAAAATGCATCGAGTTTCATAAAACGTAAATAATCTGTTTATCGCTGTTTTGTAACATTGTGACGTCACAGTGTTACTTAACGACGTCTTGACAGCGAGCTGAGATGGGCCCATCTCAAGCTAGTAGAGTGAGATGGAATAATATCGCACACAAAGATCAAAAGAAAATACTGCAAAATAGCAATAATGTAAGAGTATCGATGGAAATGAGCTTAGAAATTGACTTAAATCAGCTTGATTGAAGGTAAGATGATTATATTCCTGGAGAAAAATAAAAATACATGTATCTAAAGAAGCGAATTATATATAGATTAACTGGATGAAAATGTTTTATAAAATCTGACACGATGAAATGTGCCGACCCAGACCGGTGTCGCAAAATCCGCTGTTTTGATAATGGAGAGCTCTCTGACTTCCCACGCAAAAAAAAGAAAAAAAGCGTTGGACGGTAGAGGATTCTCGTACTACCAGCTGCATACATGTTAACTCAGCCCTAGGCCCGATTTAAAGTTGAAATACAGTCCGTGTATTGAGCCATTTAAATCATGCCTTGACCGTGTGCAACTAACTCACAGCTCTCTCCAGCTGCAGTTTCACCCTTTTTGGAATCTAACATTGTACCACACATAGCAATCAAGAATTTTGTACAGAATGCACCATGTCTCGTCTCACCTCAACATTGCGGGAAAAGAGTTATGTCCCATTCAAATAGTTTAACTGAATACCGAAAACCACGAACTCTCGATGATATTTGAATTGCTTTTGCTAATAAATGTTTTTCTTATACACTGTTTCATAACGCTCAATAAATATGAAGACAAATTGCCTGACTGTTAAATAATAATAACAAATTTCCCATGAATTAAAGTAAGTGTATATGCATGTTCCGGTACCTTTAAATTAATGGTAATAGTCAGAACTCGGTTATCCGTTTTACAGTTTTTTTTCTTTTGTTCCCTCTTAATTTCTCAATTCTGCTGTTATCTGTTTTGTTTTACTTTTGAATTCACTGTTTTCTCATGTAAACTGCTGTTATCTGTCATCATTATTTTAAGTTTACTGTTGTCTGTTTTGGTAAAATTTAAAAAAAAATGATAACATGTCAATACGTCGTTTTCACGATAGGTAGTTAGACGTATCATATCACGTGAGTAATGGTATCACGTGATTTTATTTAGGGCACTTTCCTCAACGTACCGTCTTTAACATCATGTGAACGTCATAAAACGGAATAAAACTTGACTCCTTTCCATAAATTTTATGTTAAGTGTTGGCGTTGCACCCCCGCACAACACAGCACAGGTTTCGTTTTAAATCGTCTTTCTTATGCCGTCACATTCCGTGTCAAGTGTCACCGTTTTAAACTAAAAGTGCCCTAAATTTTTTATGACGTCACGTGATCAGTATTACAATTTCCACCTCCTTTAACGAGAGCAATTATATCTTGAAAACGACGTATTCAATAATACACTTATTGAGCCAATGCGTACTGTGCATGTAAGCCGACTACCGCGGGGGGGCTCCCTTAATAAGTGAAGACAAGACAAGAAAATTTTATTTAAAGTCGGATTATCTAAAACACATAGCAAACATAAGCTCTGTAGAGCTTTTTACCGACATACAAACATAACATTATATTTAAAACATATATTTGTTAGGACAGGGTTATACATACATGTACATGATAAAAAGCAAGTTACCTACTTGTTAAGAGATCATACAAATTGTTAAAAGGCATACTTTAAGAACATTAACATCATAATTTTTAACTAAAAACACTTGGATCACTTAAAATGTATTTATCAATTAGAAGATCTAAAAGCATTGAGCTCAGTTTTAAACATAAATAAAAGCATAAAGTGCAGTTATAAGCATAAATAAAAGCATAAATTGCAGTTATAAGCATAAATAGCATAATGTACAGTTATACACCCATAAAAGCATAAAGCAATGTTCAAGCACAACTAAAAGCACAAATATCAGATTTAAGCACAGCTTAAAGCAACCCGATCTATTATAGCACACATTTAAGCACAAAGATAGTTATTAGCACCAAAAGCACAGAGATCAGTTAATACTACAACTAAAGCACTGATAGATACTGTTACTAGCCCTTATCTAAGCACAAGTTTGCATAAATAATCAAGATATCAATGTGAGATAAAGTAAAATAAGCATCAACACAGCATGTTACATGTATAAGCGAAGGCTCAAAGGAGTGATTCACTGTGACCTGCAGGAGCTACATCTGCAATAACTGCCATTCCAATTGTTGATAAGGCTTTTGAATTGGTTGAGGTTTGCCTCTGCACGAATGTTGTCAGGCAGCTCATTCCAGAGTGTTGCTCCAGCATATCTCAGCGAATGCAAACCATAATGTGTTATTCTCACCTGTGGAATATTAACAGAGTTTTCCTTTCTGAAAGAGTAATTAGAATTTTTAAAACTAATAATAACTTGTAAGTACAGTGGTGATTTCTTATGTATAATTTTAAAAACCTCAATTGCCATACATCTTATTCTTCTAATTTTTAAAGTTGGCATTCTAGATTTGCATAAAAGAGTCTCATAGTCACTTGAATTATCTTCGTATATAAACCTCAAGGCACGTTCTTGAATTTTTTCCATTTTTTTAGTATTACCCTCCCCACAAAAGTGCCAAACAATAGGACAGTAATTGAAGTTTGATAAAATAAATGAATAGTATATTGTCAATCTTCTCAGTTTAGATAAATGTTTACATATTCTTTTTAAAACATTTAACTGTCTTGAGGCCTTATTACAAATAATGGAGATGTATGTATTAAAACGCAGCTGATAATCTATTGTCACTCCCAAAAGTTTAATTTCATTTTCACATTCAATTACATGCTCATCCAAAGTGAATTTCAAGTTCCCATTTTTTGTTTTGTTCCCTATAGCAATTGCCTGAAATTTTTCTGGATTAGCTTTCATTTTATTAACATCAAACCAATTAATTAAAGCTGTGCTTTCATTTTCCAAAGTGTTAACTAATCCATCTAGGTCAGGTCCTGAGTAAGACAATGTATTGTCATCTGCATAATTATAAAGAGTGCTATCTTTCACAACATTAAAAATATCATTGATAAATATATTAAAAAGAACAGGACCCAGGATAGAACCCTGGAGAACACCTTTATAAATATTTTTCCATGTACTTAAGTTATTTCCGACTTTGACACATTGTTTCCTATCTGTTAAATAATTTTGTAAAAGATTCAAAGAGTTGTTTTCAATACCGTATACTTTAAATTTTAATAATAGTAAGTCATGTGGCAGGCAGTCAAAAGCTTTTGAGAGGTCCATAAGGATAGCAGCTACATAGAGATTTTCATCAACTGCCTTCTTCCAGTCTTCAATTACCTTGAGAAGTGCTGTATTGCAGCCATATCCTGGTCTAAATGCTGACAAGAAAGGATGAAATAAATTTTCAAAATACTCTATGAGCTGCTGATATATGGCCCTCTCAAAAAACTTTGATACCACAGGTAAAATACGCACAGGCCTATAGTTGCCTACCTCCAATTGACTATTTTTCTTATGTAATGGAACTACAAGTGCATTTTTTAGCTGATTGGGAAATTCTGATTTAGAAAAAGACATATTTATTAGATTAGTAATTGGTTTAACAATAGCAGGTTTAGCAATTTCTAGCACTTTAACAGAATTTCATCCATTCCTGTAGCCTTTTGAATGTTCATTTTGTCTATTTACTTTACTATAAAATCATCAGTTATATCTTTAAAAACCAGTTTACTTTCTACTTTACAATTTTCTTGGATTGTAAAGTGTAGACCCAAAGTTTATTATGGGTGGGTCTTTTTTACTGCAGGCCACCACAGACCACCACAGTCCACAACAGGCCTTATATTTTCTAATTTTGTTCTTTATTTCAATAAAATATATCAATCAATGTCATATTATGTTATAAAAAGGTGGCATGTGGTGGCCTTCTTCTTCTTTCTGAGTTGGAACCGGGTTCAATAGCGAACGTTCGAGGCTCCGCGAAAACTATGGCCTGTGGTAAAAAGAATCACCGGTTTATTATACAGAGACATTATCATGTATTTATATTTTTCTGTTTTACATAAAATAATATACAATATGTAGAGTTGAGGGAACAAAGCGTACATCAAAAGTTATATGCAATTTATGTTTTGTCCATTTATAAAATAATATAAACTAAGTTTAATAAGTTTTGATGATTTCTTTATCATTTATGTTATTAGGGACAGACCATTTAACTTGCAGGGGGAGGTTGGCCTTGGTTTTTTTCCCCCAAAAATATTTTGAAAATGATTTTTGATGAAAAAAATATTTTAGAAGCGGAGGGTAAGAACAATATTCTGAAGGATTTCTGCTAAATAAAATAATGCTAATAATGAAAAAAAAAAATATTCTGTCGCGACGCCTTCACAAAATAAATATTTTTTCCGCGTTCTGCGCGGAAAAAAATTTTGTGACCAATACAAAAAACCAAGGCTCCCCCCCTTTCAAGTTCAAAGGTCCGTCCCTTATTTATAAGAAAATGAAAAACAAATAACGGTGTTATTATAGTATTACAGAAAGTTTAGCCGACTGTAAAATTGTACATATATGTCTACAAAGTAAGCCTAACACTGTTAGAACTAGTTTTAATAGAGTGTCAAATTTCATGCTTACCCTCAGCATAACGTGAGTTCGAATGCCACAAGTGTAAGCATAAAATTTGACAGTACAGTGTTGGGCTCAATTTGTAAATATAAATATTTGGTATAAACATTTTATTTCTGTTGCTTCAGAAATCCGCTAGATAGATATATTATATGGTTGTCACAATACTTAGACGTCTTGATATAACTTGCTGTGACTGTATGACAAGTTACTTTGTCATCCTATATAATATCAGCAACCTATAAATCAAGTTATTAGTTAAAGTAGTCACAGATAATATATATATAAATGTTTAGTTAGATTACTGTCAGATTAGCGCCAATTGCGGGACTATAGGCCGAATTTTACTGCCATTATAATCCGAAGTTAGTTTTGTGATTTGTCGGGGAAAACAAGCGAGCTTATGATTATTCGTTCTATTGCGGGGCATAATATGACATAAAGCACAGGACATATATAATGCAGGCGATTTGGTTACACATTTTGGTTACACATTGTCACAACGGTGCGAGTTCGAATCCCGCTAAGGTCAGGCACAAAATTTGACAGTATTCAAATCTAATTCCTGAAGTGTTGGGCTTTATTTGTAGACGCATATATGTAGGTATATTAAATCATTGAGTCTAATTAAGTTAAACTCCCTTTACCAATTTCTTGACCCATTACCCTCATTTCAACAGCACCTACCTAGAATTATCAGCCTCAGTAGAATATGCGTTATCGTCTATTCTATTTCGTTGACTTTTAAGTTTGACATTCAGATATGCAGTTTTCATAGTCTGCATTTTATCTGTTAGTGGTACAGAAAACCTGTATCTGCTCCAGAAAACCTTCCAGAAATGTTTGTACGCGACCTGGGAAGACTACTCAGGCAGAATTGTGAAGGGTATAGGGGTTTAGCCCCGCATGTACAGTCTTCACCAGAGGACGTCTTTAACTGTCCAGTCAGTCGCAGAACAAAAAAAATACGAATGTTCAGGTGAGAAGCTGGAAGAATGTAGTCGCAAAGGAGTCAACTACTGATTTTGTCAGCAGCAGGCAACTATAAACGGTGGATCGGATGCAAAATGGACAGTTTTAGATCGAGATACATGAGCAACACTTCTCTCCAGGATAGTGTCTTGTGAAAAGTGGAAAGTTTTATTAGACGGAGATACATAAGCAACAGCTCTCTCTATGATAGTGTCTTGTGGAAAGTGGATACAATATTTGACACCATGAAAAAAATATAAGGAGGGAACGTTGAGGAAATTAGAAGGAAAACATCCAAAATCAACTCTAGTATAGTAGCATATAAAGAGTCAGAACGAATTGTGCATAGGAGGAGAATTTTATACTTGTTATACATGTATTTTAAGAGCCTAATGAGAGGATGGAAAGTTTACAATATCTGTAATCATGGCCGTAGCATCCATTGAGTTACATTTGACCAAGTATGGTTTTGATATACATGAAAATTTTGTTACGTAATATGTTGGTCTTGGTAAATAGTACCATTTTTTTCAAATGTGATTTTTTTTTATTTCTGTCACAGCTGGTTTTATCTGGGTGTGACATTTTTTTCATGTATGCTTTTTAAATGTCTAATTTATTATTTTCAATTTTGTTTTCGTGGGCATTATTGAACATGATTTCGTAAAAACACTTTTTGATATTTTCGAGACAGTCTTAATACTCCTCCGGAATTCCCAGATAGAAAATATCAGGCAATTCAGAACCATCTCATAGTTCAGTGTTTGTCAGAGACAGACCAAACACATGACAAAGTACACAGATCATCAGTCAGAACTAGAATACTGTATTATCCACACATGACGTGAAGAGTAAGATGATAAACCTATTAAGATTTGATATGTACCTTGTACCACCTTGTAACAGTCTGTGGCAGCACTCTGTATCAGTTATTCTGCAAATGTATGATAGACAAAACATATAACTAGATTTTGATGGGAGAGTGGGACGTTCTTCCCACGCTCCAATCTTAGTCTAAAAAAGCGTGGGACGGCAGAGTATTTTCGGAGTAAGACACTACCAACCAACTACCAGAATAGGAACTTTAGTGACATCAGTGACTGGATACTGTATGTATCTAGACACTGATTATCCAGTGGAAAGTGGATACAATATTTGACACCATGTAAAATATAAGGAGGGAACGTTGAGGAAATTAGAAGAAAAATATCCAAAATCAATTCTAGTATAGTAGCATATAAAGCGTCAGAACGAATTGTGCATAGAAGGAGAACTCTATACTTGTTATACATGCATTTTAAGAGCCTAATGAGAGGATGGAAAGTTTACAATATCTGTAATCATGACCGTAGCATCCATTGAGTTACATTTGACCAAGTATGGTTTTGATGGTACTTGGACTTGTCGGCCATACTTTTTTTCGTCCATAGTAAATCTCGTCCACAGTAGACATCGGCCCCGGACATTTCGTCCATTCCATTTCGGCCATACTATTTATGTTACATATTGTTGATTTATTCAGTATGTACAGGAATTAAACTGAAGTTATCTTTTAATATTTCAAATATGATTCGTTTTTGTGTGGTAAAATAATCAAAGTAAATGCCGTTTCTGATGATAATAATCAGTTTAATCCCGGAGATTAATAACGTATTTTACAAGACATGTTTATATCCTGGGTTTATATATGGTCTTTTTATTGATGTATGTAATTGAAAAGGTTATTGATACCAATTTTAATATTGAATATAACAAATAACAAATAAAGCTTTATTATTTTATTTAAGAAATAAGCAGTAACAAAAGAGCATCATACACATTCAACCGCTCTAACGTCATGCAATCATATATTAAATATATTTATTTTAGACATGGTACTATAATTATTTAGTATACACCTTCTCATACAAAACCTTTCATTTAAATATTCAATTGAATACATGTATTTTCATGATTTTAATTTGACCTAATTAAATTTATATATGCACTCCTTTGATATTTAAAAATGTTGTTTTGGTTAATTGACATTGAAGAGTTTTTTTCTTTGTCTAATTGGTGTTTAATTTCTTATAATTATTTTTTAATCATTCATTTTAATTATTAATTGATAAATCAAAGATTGACAATGATTTATAATTAAAATAGTAACATATTAATTCATATAATGATTTTATTTTATGATTAATATCTTATGTTTCATTGGTAATATCATTTATTTCAATCAACCTTGGTTTTTTTTAAATAACTTTATTTAAATATATATATATATTAAATCCATGGCCGATATGTTCATTACAGTATGGCCGATCTGAACTAGGGCCGAGTTGTCTATGGACGAAGTGTCACACATTTTGGTTACACATTGTCACAACGGTGCGAGTTCGAATCCCGCTAAGGTCAGGCACAAAATTTGACAGTATTCAAATCTAATTCCTGAAGTGTTGGGCTTTATTTGTAGACGCATATATGTAGGTATATTAAATCATTGAGTCTAATTAAGTTAAACTCCCTTTACCAATTTCTTGACCCATTACCCTCATTTCAACAGCACCTACCTAGAATTATCAGCCTCAGTAGAATATGCGTTATCGTCTATTCTATTTCGTTGACTTTTAAGTTTGACATTCAGATATGCAGTTTTCATAGTCTGCATTTTATCTGTTAGTGGTACAGAAAACCTGTATCTGCTCCAGAAAACCTTCCAGAAATGTTTGTACGCGACCTGGGAAGACTACTCAGGCAGAATTGTGAAGGGTATAGGGGTTTAGCCCCGCATGTACAGTCTTCACCAGAGGACGTCTTTAACTGTCCAGTCAGTCGCAGAACAAAAAAAATACGAATGTTCAGGTGAGAAGCTGGAAGAATGTAGTCGCAAAGGAGTCAACTACTGATTTTGTCAGCAGCAGGCAACTATAAACGGTGGATCGGATGCAAAATGGACAGTTTTAGATCGAGATACATGAGCAACACTTCTCTCCAGGATAGTGTCTTGTGAAAAGTGGAAAGTTTTATTAGACGGAGATACATAAGCAACAGCTCTCTCTATGATAGTGTCTTGTGGAAAGTGGATACAATATTTGACACCATGAAAAAAATATAAGGAGGGAACGTTGAGGAAATTAGAAGGAAAACATCCAAAATCAACTCTAGTATAGTAGCATATAAAGAGTCAGAACGAATTGTGCATAGGAGGAGAATTTTATACTTGTTATACATGTATTTTAAGAGCCTAATGAGAGGATGGAAAGTTTACAATATCTGTAATCATGGCCGTAGCATCCATTGAGTTACATTTGACCAAGTATGGTTTTGATATACATGAAAATTTTGTTACGTAATATGTTGGTCTTGGTAAATAGTACCATTTTTTTCAAATGTGATTTTTTTTTATTTCTGTCACAGCTGGTTTTATCTGGGTGTGACATTTTTTTCATGTATGCTTTTTAAATGTCTAATTTATTATTTTCAATTTTGTTTTCGTGGGCATTATTGAACATGATTTCGTAAAAACACTTTTTGATATTTTCGAGACAGTCTTAATACTCCTCCGGAATTCCCAGATAGAAAATATCAGGCAATTCAGAACCATCTCATAGTTCAGTGTTTGTCAGAGACAGACCAAACACATGACAAAGTACACAGATCATCAGTCAGAACTAGAATACTGTATTATCCACACATGACGTGAAGAGTAAGATGATAAACCTATTAAGATTTGATATGTACCTTGTACCACCTTGTAACAGTCTGTGGCAGCACTCTGTATCAGTTATTCTGCAAATGTATGATAGACAAAACATATAACTAGATTTTGATGGGAGAGTGGGACGTTCTTCCCACGCTCCAATCTTAGTCTAAAAAAGCGTGGGACGGCAGAGTATTTTCGGAGTAAGACACTACCAACCAACTACCAGAATAGGAACTTTAGTGACATCAGTGACTGGATACTGTATGTATCTAGACACTGATTATCCAGTGGAAAGTGGATACAATATTTGACACCATGTAAAATATAAGGAGGGAACGTTGAGGAAATTAGAAGGAAAATATCCAAAATCAATTCTAGTATAGTAGCATATAAAGCGTCAGAACGAATTGTGCATAGAAGGAGAACTCTATACTTGTTATACATGCATTTTAAGAGCCTAATGAGAGGATGGAAAGTTTACAATATCTGTAATCATGACCGTAGCATCCATTGAGTTACATTTGACCAAGTATGGTTTTGATGGTACTTGGACTTGTCGGCCATACTTTTTTTCGTCCATAGTAAATCTCGTCCACAGTAGACATCGGCCCCGGACATTTCGTCCATTCCATTTCGGCCATACTATTTATGTTACATATTGTTGATTTATTCAGTATGTACAGGAATTAAACTGAAGTTATCTTTTAATATTTCAAATATGATTCGTTTTTGTGTGGTAAAATAATCAAAGTAAATGCCGTTTCTGATGATAATAATCAGTTTAATCCCGGAGATTAATAACGTATTTTACAAGACATGTTTATATCCTGGGTTTATATATGGTCTTTTTATTGATGTATGTAATTGAAAAGGTTATTGATACCAATTTTAATATTGAATATAACAAATAACAAATAAAGCTTTATTATTTTATTTAAGAAATAAGCAGTAACAAAAGAGCATCATACACATTCAACCGCTCTAACGTCATGCAATCATATATTAAATATATTTATTTTAGACATGGTACTATAATTATTTAGTATACACCTTCTCATACAAAACCTTTCATTTAAATATTCAATTGAATACATGTATTTTCATGATTTTAATTTGACCTAATTAAATTTATATATGCACTCCTTTGATATTTAAAAATGTTGTTTTGGTTAATTGACATTGAAGAGTTTTTTTCTTTGTCTAATTGGTGTTTAATTTCTTATAATTATTTTTTAATCATTCATTTTAATTATTAATTGATAAATCAAAGATTGACAATGATTTATAATTAAAATAGTAACATATTAATTCATATAATGATTTTATTTTATGATTAATATCTTATGTTTCATTGGTAATATCATTTATTTCAATCAACCTTGGTTTTTTTTAAATAACTTTATTTAAATATATATATATATTAAATCCATGGCCGATATGTTCATTACAGTATGGCCGATCTGAACTAGGGCCGAGTTGTCTATGGACGAAGTGTCCATGGCCGAAGTCATATTATGGACGAGGTGTCCCTAAAGCGTTTTGATATACATGAAAATTTTGTTAAGTAATATGTTGGTCTTGGTACATAGTACCATTTTTTCAAATGTGTTTTTTTTATTTCTGTCACAGCTGGTTTTTGTCTTGGTGTGACATTCTTTTGATGTATGCTTTTTACATGTCTAATTTATTATTTTAAATTTTGTTTTCGTGGGCATTACTGAACATGATTTCGTAAAAACATTTTTGATACACAAAAAGTACATTTTCGAGACAGTCTTAATACCCCTCCGGAATTCCCAAATAGCAGGATTTTGCACCATGAACCCCTGAGCTTCTCGACTCCCTGCCTATTATGTTTTGCCTCACTAAAAATTCTTACCTTAGCTACGGCCATGTTTAGTTCATCCAAGGAAGAGATTAAACATCTGAAAAGAGAAAAGACGCACACTACAGAGCATCACTACAAGGCTGCAAAAGAATAGTTCCAGTGGGTGGACCTGCTGAACCTCTTTATCTTGCACAGATGAATAGAGATCAGAAACTATATGGCTGGAAAACCGATAGAATCTTCACCCTAACCCCCCCCCCCCCCCCCGCACCCACAGGCATCATAGTGATTAACATAACAAATATTGTCATTATAAAACCCAATTTTAACACATGTCCTTCCATTTCTACAAATGTATGTTTCTTTGAATGGTTAGTAATTTCAGCATATTTTCAGCTATATCACTTTTTATTGAGGGATTACACCTAACACAGTGGAATCCTCCTGATGTTTGGCTGGAAAACCGGGATTTTTTGCTGTTTGAGGTGGGACTCGAGGATACCATCCTGGAAGAAAGGATTACATTTGCAACCTTGGTGTTGATGTGCTGTAATGAAAATAACTAACTACCGAAACCAATGACCACACTTTTTTGCAAATGTTCAACAAATCATCCTACTTCTACTTCATCACATTCACACATTCACACGATATTTCAGTGGCTTAGCTAAGGTCTGAGTACTTCTTTCAGTTGCTTAGCTAACATCTGACCGCTTTTTTCAGTGGATTAGCTAAGGCCTGAGTTCTTTCAGTGGTATCCCTAAGGTCTGAGTACTTCTTTTAAGGGCTTAGCTAAGGTCTGAATACTTCTTTCAAGGGCTTAGCTAAAGTCTGAATACTTCTTTCAGTGGCTGAGCTAAGGTCTGACTGCTTTTTTCAGTGGCTGAGCTAAGGTCTGACTGCTTTTTTCAGTGGCTTAGCTAAGGCCAGAGTTCATCTTTTAGTGGCTGAGCTAAGGCCTGAGTACTTCTTTCAGTGGCTTAGCTAAGGTCTGAATACTTCTTTCAGTCGCTTAGCTAAGGCCTGAGTTCTTCTTTCAGTGGCTGAGCTAAGGTCTGGGTACTTCTTTCAGTCTCTTAGCTAACCTCTGAGTGCTTCTTTCAGTGGTTTAGCTAAGGCCTGAGTACTTCATTCAATGGGCTTAGCTAAGGTCTGTGTTCTTCTAATTCAATGGCTTAGCTAAGGTATGAGTTCTTCTTTCAGTGGCTTAGCTAAAGTCTGAGTTCTTCTTTCAGTGGCTTAGCTAAAGTCTGAGTACTTCTTTCAGTGGCTTAGCTATTGTCTGAATACTTCTTTCAGTGGTTTAGCTAAGGTCTGAATACTTCTTTCAATGGCTGAGCTAAGGTCTGACAGCTTTTTTCAGTGGCTTAGCTAAGGTCTGAGTACTGCTTTCAAGGGCATAGCTAAGGTCTGAATACTTCTTTCAGTGGCTGAGCTAAGGTCTGAGTGTAACAGTGTGTTCTTTCCACCAGTGTATTCTTCCTTACACTAGTGTAATTCTTCTAATGGAAGTTTACACTAGTGTAAGGAAGAAATACACGCCGGAATAAAAGTACCCTTACAGGAGTACTTCTTTCAGTGGCTGAGCTAAGGTCTGAGTACTTCTTTCAGTGGCTGAGCTAAGGTCTGAGTTCTTCTTTCAGTGGCTGAGCTAAGGTCTGAGTACTTCTTACAGTGGCTGAGCTAAGGTCTGTGTTCTTCTAATTCAATGGCTTAGCTAAGGTCTGAGTTCTTCTTTCAGTGGCTTGGCTAAGGTCTGAGTACTTCTTTCAGTGGCTGAGCTAAGGTCTGAGTTCTTCTTTCAGTGGCTTGGCTAAGGTCTGAGTTCTTCTTTCAGTGGCTTAGCTAAGATCTGAATACTTCTTTCAGTGACTGAGCTAAGGTGTAAGTACATCTATCAGTGGCTTAGCTAGGTAAGGTCTAAGTACATCTATCAGTGGCTTAGCTAAGATCTGAATACTTCTTTCAGTGACTGAGCTAAGGTCTAAGTATGTCTATTAGTGGCTTAGCTAAGGTCTGAGTACTTCTTTCAGTGGCTTGGCTAAGGTCTGAGTACTTCTTTCAGTGGCTGAGCTAAGGTCTGAGTTCTTCTTTCAGTGGCTTGGCTAAGGTCTGAGTACTTCTTTCAGTGGCTGAGCTAAGGTCTGAGTTCTTCTTTCAGTGGCTTGGCTAAGGTCTGAGTTCTTCTTTCAGTGGCTTAGCTAAGATCTGAGTTCTTCTTTCAGTGGCTTAGCTAAGGTCTGAGTTCTTCTTTCAGTGGCTTAGCTAAGGTCTGAGTTCTTCTTTCAGTGGCTTAGTTAAGATCTGAATACTTCTTTCAGTGGCTGAGCTAAGGTCTAAGTATGTCTATTAGTGGCTTAGCTAAGGTCTGAGTACTTCTTTCAGTGGCTTGGCTAAGGTCTGAGTACTTCTTTCAGTGGCTGAGCTAAGGTCTGAGTTCTTCTTTCAGTGGCTTGGCTAAGGTCTGAGTACTTCTTTCAGTGGCTGAGCTAAGGTCTGAGTTCTTCTTTCAGTGGCTTGGCTAAGGTCTGAGTTCTTCTTTCAGTGGCTTGGCTAAGGTCTGAATACTTCTTTCAGTGACTGAGCTAAGGTGTAAGTACATCTATCAGTGGCTTAGCTAGGTAAGGTCTAAGTACATCTATCAGTGGCTTAGCTAAGATCTGAATACTTCTTTCAGTGACTGAGCTAAAGTGTAAGTACATCTATCAGTGGCTTAGCTTGGTAAGGTCTAAGTACGTCTATCAGTGGCTTAGTTAAGATCTGAATACTTCTTTCAGTGGCTGAGCTAAGGTGTAAGTACATCTATCAGTGGCTTAGCTTGGTAAGGTCTAAGTACGTCTATCAGTGGCTGAGCTAAGGTCTGAGTACTTCTTACAATGGCTTAGCTAAGGTCTGAGTATATCTGTGTCTAAAAACAAACTTATTTAAACAGTTATTACTAACATTTTAATATGTATCCACTCATGTATATATCCAGTCACTGAGGTATCCAGTCACTGAGGTATCCAGTCGTGTATGTATCTGGTCATGTATGTATCCAGTCACTGATATATCCAGTCATGTATGTATCCAGTCAATGATGTATCCAGTCATGTGTGTATCCAGTTATGTATGTATCCGGTCACTGATGTATCCAGTCATGCATGTATCCAGTCACTGATGTATCCAGTCAAGAATGTATCCAATCCCTGATGTTTCCAGTCATGTATGTATCTGGTCACTGATGTATCCAGTCATGTTTGTATCAAGTCATGTATGTATCCAGTCACTGATGTATCCAGTCATGTATGTATCCAATCATTGATGTATCCAGTCATGTATGTATCCAGTCACTGATGTCTCCAGTCAAGAATGTATCCAATCCCTGATGTATCCAGTCATGTTTGTATCCAGTCATGTATGTATCCAGTCACTGATGTATCCAGTCATGTATGTGTCCAATCATTGATGTATCCAGTCATGTATGTATCCATTCACTGATGTCTCCAGTTATGTAAGTATCTAGTCACTGATGTATCCAGTCATGTATGTATCCAATCCCTGATGTATCCAGTCAAGTTTGTATCCAGTCATGTATGTATCTGATCACTGATGTATCCAGTCATGTATGTGTCCAGTCATGTATGTATCCAGTCAGGTATGTATCCAGTCATGTATGTATCCAGTCAGGTATGTATCCAGTCATGTATGTATCCAGTCACTGATGTATCCAGTTGTGTATGTATCCAGTCATGTATGTATCCAGTCATGTATGTATCCAGTCATGTATGTATCTAGTTATGTGTGTATCCAGTTATGTATGTATCTAGTCACTGATGTATCCAGTCATGTATGTATCCAGTCATGTATGTATCCAGTCAGGTATGAATCCAGTAACTGATGTATCCAGTCCTGTATGTATCTAGTCACTGATGTATCCAGTCATGTATGTATCCAGTCATGTGTGTATCCAATGACTGATGTGCCCAGTTACGTACGTATCCAGTCACGAATGTATCCAGTCATGTATGTATCTAGTCACTGATGTATCCAGTCATGTATGTATCTAGTCACTGATGGATCCAGTCATGTATGTATCTAGTCATTGATAAATCCAGTCATGAATGTATTCGGTCATGTGTGTATCCAGTCATGTATGTATCCAGTCATGTACATATTCGGTCATGTGTGTATCCAGTCATGTATGTATCCAGTCATGTACGTATCCAGTCATGTATGTATCCAGTCATGTATGTATTCAGTCATGTATGTATCTAGTCACTGATGTATCCAATCATGTATGTATCCAGTCATGTATGTATGCAGTCACTGATGTATCCAGTCATGAATGTATCCAGTCATGTATGTATCCTGTCATGTATGTATCCAGTCATGTATGTATCCAGTCACTGATGTATCCAGTCATGTATGTATCCAGTCATGTATGTATCCAGTCATGTATGTATCTAGTTACTGATGTATGCAGTCATGTATGTATCCAGTCATGTATGTATCCAGTCATGTATGTATCTAGTCACTGATGTATCCTGTCATGTATGTATCCAGTCATGTATGTATCTAGTCACTGATGTATCCTGTCATGTATGTATCCTGTCATGTGTGTATGCAGTCATGTATGTATCCAGTCACTGATGTTTCAAATCATGTATGTATCTGGTCATGTATGTATCCAGTCATGTATGTATCCAGTCACTGATGTATCCAGTCATGAATGTATCCGGTCATGAATGTATCCAGTCATGTATATCAAGTCACTGATGTATCCAGTCATGTATGTATCCAGTCATGTATGTATCCTGTCATGTGTGTATCCAGTCATGTATGTATCCTGTCATGTATGTATTCAGTCACTGATGTATCCAGTCATGAATGTATCCAGTCATGTATGTATCCATTCATTTATGTATCCTGTCATGTATGTATCCAGTCACTGATGTATCCAGTCATGAATGTATCGGATCATGTGTGTATCCAGTCATGTATGTATCATGTCATGTATGTATCCAGTCACTGATGTATCCAGTCATGAATGTATCCAGGCATGTATGTATCCAGTCATTTTAATGTATCCAGTCACTGATGTATCCAGTCATGTATGTATCCAGTCATGTATGTATCCTGTCATGTATGTATCCGGTCATGAATGTATCCAGTCATGTATGTATCTAGTCACTGATGTATCCAGTCACTGATGTATCCAGTCATGTATGTATCCAGTCACTGATGTATCCAGTCATGTATGTATCCAGTAACTGATGTATCCAGTCACTGATTATCCAGTCATGTATGTATCCAGTCATGTATGTATCCAGTTGTGTATGTATCCAGTCACTGATGTATCCAGTCATGAATGTATACAGTCGTGTATGTATCCAGTTATGTATGTATCCGGTCACTGATGTATCCGGTCATGTATGTATCCAGTCATGTATGTATCTAGTCATTCATGTATCCAGTAACTGATGTATCCAGTCTGGTATGTATCCAGTCATGTATATATCCAGTCACTGATGTATCCAGTCATATATGTATCTAGTCACTGATGTATCCAGTCATGTATGTATCCAATCATGTATGTTTTCAGTTATGTATGTATCCGGTCACTGATGTATCCAGTCATGTATGTATCTAGTCACTGATGTATCTTGTCATGTATGTATCCAATCATGTATGTATCCAGTCATGTATGTATCCAGTCACTGATGTATCCTGTCATGTATGTATCCTGTCACTGATGTATCCGGTCATGTATGTATCCAGACACTGATGTATCCAGTCATGTATGTATCCAGTCACTGATGTATCCAGTCATGTATGTATCTAGTCACTGATGTATCCGGTCATGTATGTATCCAGTCACTGATGTATCCAGTCATGTATGTATCTAGTCACTGATGTATCCAGTCACTGATGTATCCAGTCATGTATGTATCCAGTCACTGATGTATCCAGTCATGTATGTATCCAGTCACTGATGTATCCAGTCACTGATTATCCAGTCATGTATGTATCCAGTCATGTATGTATCCAGTTGTGTATGTATCCAGTCACTGATGTATCCAGTCATGAATGTATACAGTCGTGTATGTATCCAGTTATGTATGTATCCGCTCACTGATGTATCCGGTCATGTATGTATCCAGTCTTGTATGTATCTAGTCATTCATGTATCCAGTAACTGATGTATCCAGTCATGTATGTATCCAGTCATGTATATATCCAGTCACTGATGTATCCAGTCATATATGTATCTAGTCACTGATGTATCCAGTCATGTATGTATCCAATCATGTATGTTTTCAGTTATGTATGTATCCGGTCACTGATGTATCCAGTCATGTATGTATCTAGTCACTGATGTATCCTGTCATGTATGTATCCAATCATGTATGTATCCAGTCATGTATGTATCCAGTCACTGATGTATCCTGTCATGTATGTATCCTGTCACTGATGTATCCGGTCATGTATGTATCCAGTCACTGATGTATCCTGTCATGTATGTATCCTGTCACTGATGTATCCGGTCATGTATGTATCCTGTCACTGATGTATCCGGTCATGTATGTATCCGGTCATGTATGTATCCAGTCACTGATGTATCTGGTCATGTATGTATCCTGTCACTGATGTATCCGGTCATGTATGTATCCTGTCACTGATGTATCCTGTCATGTATGTATCCTGTCACTGATGTATTCGGTCATGTATGTATCCTGTCACTGATGTATCCGGTCATGTATGTATCCAGTCATGTATGTATCCAGTCACTGATGTATCCTGTCATGTATGTATCCTGTCACTGATGTATCCGGTCATGTATGTATCCAGTCACTGATGTATTCAGTCATGTATGTATCCAATCACTGATGTATCCGGTCATGTATGTATCCAGTCACTGATGTATCCAGTCAAGTATGTATCCAGTCACTGATGTATCCAGTCATGTATGTATCTAGTCACTGATGTATCCAGTCATGTATGTATCCAGTCACTGATGTATCCAGTCACTGATGTATCCTGTCATGTATGTATCCTGTAACTGATGTATCTGGTCATGTATGTATCCAGTCACTGATGTATCCAGTCATGTATGTATCCAGTCACTGATGTATCCAGTCATGTATGTATCAAGTCACTGATGTATCCAGTCATGTATGTATCTAGTCACTGATGTATCCTGTCATGTATGTATCCAGTCACTGATGTATCCAGTCATGTATGTATCTAGTCACTGATGTATCCAGTCATTTATGTATCTAGTCACTGATGTATCCAGTCATGTATGTATCTAGTCACTGATGTATCCAGTCATGTATGTATCTAGTCACTGATGTGTCCAGTCGTGTATGTATCTAGTCACTGATGTATCCAGTCATGTATGTATCTAGTCACTGATGTATCCAGTCACTGATGTATCCTGTCATGTATGTATCCGGTCATGAATGTATCCAGTCATGTATGTATCTAGTCACTGATGTATCCAGTCACTGATGTATCCAGTCATGTATGTATCCAGTCACTGATGTATCCAGTCATGTATGTATCCAGTCATGTATGTATCTAGTTACTGATGTATGCAGTCATGTATGTATCCAGTCATGTATGTATCCAGTCAAGTATGTATCCAGTCATGTATGTATCTAGTCACTGATGTATCCTGTCATGTATGTATCCAGTCATGTATGTATCTAGTCACTGATGTATCCTGTCATGTTTGTATGCAGTCATGTAAGTATCTAGTCACTGATGTATCCAGTCATGTATGTATCTAGTCACTGATGTATCCAGTCATGTATGTATCTAGTCACTGATGTATCCAGTCATGTATGTATCTAGTCACTGATGTATCCAGTCATGTATGTATCCAGTCACTGATGTATCCGGTCATGTATGTATCTAGTCACTGATGTATCCAGTCATGTATGTATCTAGTCACTGATGTATCCAGTCATGTATGTATCTAGTCACTGATGTATCCAGTCATGTATGTATCTAGTCACTGATGTATCCAGTCATGTATGTATCCTGTCATGTATGTATCCGGTCATGAATGTATCCAGTCATGTATGTATCTAGTCACTGATGTATCCAGTCATGTATGTATCTAGTCACTGATGTATCCAGTCACTGATGTATCCAGTCATGTATGTATCCAGTCACTGATGTATCCAGTCATGTATGTATCCAGTCACTGATGTATCCAGTCACTGATTATCCAGTCATGTATGTATCCAGTCATGTATGTATCCCATTGTGTATGTATCCAGTCACTGATGTATCCAGTCATGAATGTATACAGTCGTGTATGTATCCAGTTATGTATGTATCCGGTCACTGATGTATCCGGTCATGTATGTATCCAGTCATGTATGTATCTAGTCATTCATGTATCCAGTAACTGATGTATCCAGTCATGTATATATCCAGTCACTGATGTATCCAGTCATATATGTATCTAGTCACTGATGTATCCAGTCATGTATGTATCCAATCATGTATGTTTTCAGTTATGTATGTATCCGGTCACTGATGTATCCAGTCATGTATGTATCTAGTCACTGATGTATCCTGTCATGTATGTATCCAATGATGTATGTATCCAGTCATGTATGTATCCAGTCACTGATGTATCCTGTCATGTATGTATCCTGTCACTGATGTATCCAGTCATGTATGTATCCAGTCACTGATGTATCCAGTCATGTATGTATCCAGTCACTGATGTATCCAGTCATGTATGTATCTAGTCACTGATGTATCCGGTCATGTATGTATCCAGTCACTGATGTATCCGTCATGTATGTATCCAGTCACTGATGTATCCAGTCATGTATGTATCCAATCACTGATGTATCCTGTCATGTATGTATCCTGTCACTGATGTATCCGGTCATGTATGTATCCAGTCACTGATGTATCCTGTCATGTATGTATCCTGTCACTGATGTATCCGGTCATGTATGTATCCTGTCACTGATGTATCCGGTCATGTATGTATCCGGTCATGTATGTATCCAGTCACTGATGTATCCGGTCATGTATGTATCCTGTCACTGATGTATCCGGTCATGTATGTATCCTGTCACTGATGTATCCTGTCATGTATGTATCCTGTCACTGATGTATCCGGTCATGTATGTATCCTGTCACTGATGTATCCGGTCATGTATGTATCCAGTCATGTATGTATCCAGTCACTGATGTATCCTGTCATGTATGTATCCTGTCACTGATTTATCCGGTCATGTATGTATCCAGTCACTGATGTATTCAGTCATGTATGTATCCAGTCACTGATGTATCCAGTCATGTATGTATCCAGTCACTGATGTATCCAGTCATGTATGTATCTAGTCACTGATGTATCCTGTCATGTATGTATCCAGTCACTGATGTATCCAGTCATGTATGTATCTAGTCACTGATGTATCCAGTCATGTATGTATCTAGTCACTGATGTATCCAGTCATGTATGTATCTAGTCACTGATGTATCCAGTCATGTATGTATCTAGTCACTGATGTATCCAGTCATGTATGTATCTAGTCACTGATGTATCCAGTCATGTATGTATCTAGTCACTGATGTATCCGGTCATGAATGTATCCAGTCATGTATGTATCTAGTCACTGATGTATCCAGTCACTGATGTATCCAGTCATGTATGTATCCAGTCACTGATGTATCCAGTCATGTATGTATCCAGTCATGTATGTATCTAGTTACTGATGTATGCAGTCATGTATGTATCCAGTCATGTATGTATCCAGTCAAGTATGTATCCAGTCATGTATGTATCTAGTCACTGATGTATCCTGTCATGTATGTATCCAGTCATGTATGTATCTAGTCACTGATGTATCCTGTCATGTTTGTATGCAGTCATGTATGTATCCAATCACTGATGTATCCGGTCATGTATGTATCCAGTCACTGATGTATCCAGTCATGTATGTATCTAGTCACTGATGTATCCAGTCATGTATGTATCTAGTCACTGATGTATCCAGTCATGTATGTATCCAGTCACTGATGTATCCAGTCATGTATGTATCTAGTCACTGATGTATCCAGTCATGTATGTATCTAGTCACTGGTGTATCCAGTTATGTATGTATCTAGTCACTGATGTATCCAGTCATGTATGTATCTAGTCACTGGTGTATCCAGTCATGTATGTATCTAGTCACTGATGTATCCAGTCACTGATGTATCCAGTCATGTATGTATCTAGTCACTGATGTATCCAGTCATGTATATATCCAGTCACTGATGTATCCAGTCATGTATGTATCTAGTCACTGATGTATCCAGTCATGTATGTATCTAGTCACTGATGTATCCAGTCACTGATGCATGTCAGCATCAATTGTTTATTTGAATCTTCAAATACAATACAGTTATCTCCTAAACAGAATGTCCTGGTTGTTTTGTTGAATCATTATATATTTTTGTAAGCATTTATGATATACTTGTATTGTTTGTTTGAATGTTGTTTTAACACACTTGCAGCAATTTTTCAGCTATATCATTGCATCCAGTTTTAATTGGAGGCGGAATACAAATGAGAAAACCCAGACCTTTGAAAGAAAAACAGGCAATTCTTGATAAGATTGGAGTCAATCGAGTGCACCATGCCTGCAGTGAGACTAAAACCTGCAACTTCAGTGTGGACAGACCACGTGATCAATAGTAGACTATACAAACTACTTAAACCACTCGGCCACTGAGGCCACAACATACCCTTTAAATTTGGCTATTGTTCATTATAAAAATCAAATGGTAATACTGGTAATGCTTGCAAGTCCAGAGCAGTATTTCAGTTTATACGTCCATTGGTTGAATAATAATTCCTGTTTTAGCCAAGCAAAACTTCAAATGTTGTCATTGCTTAGCAGTAGTATTTGACTTGCAGTTAGTTTTGTTTGTTTGTTGCAATATCATCACGGCCAGTTTTATTGGAGAAAACTGGAGTACCAATGTGAAAACCCTGACCTGGGAATCCTTGTCTGCTGAGCACATTCTGCCCACAGTTAGGCTTTAACTGACAACTTCAGATGATGTGATCAATAGATGGTTTACTACGTTAACCCCTCTACCACCAAAGAAACCAGTTGAGAAGTCTGCCCTGATGTCATACTTTGTATAATTCCATGTCATGTAAATAAAACAAACACACATTTGAATGACTTTTATTGAACTCTACTAAAAGCACTATAATATCAACTGAAAAATCTAAATATGGTCATTATAAAAATAGTTCACCAAATAACAATTCCATAAACATTGAGAAATGTTCATACAAAAATACAACATAAATAAGTTATTGGTCCATGAAACCAAACTGGACTTCATGTGTTCATATGAAGAGACCTTGTACACTAAGTCTGCAGTCAATAGATATGACAAACATTGTGAAGGTCCTTTTGAGACTAATTCTATTAATAGAATGTTTAACACAATATACTGCATGTCACATTTATACTTCATAACAAATAACCTTAACATAAGTCAAAAATGCCTGCATCAATATGTTTGAAAAGTTATAAAGTAGCATTTAACCCTTTATTTTGAAAATACATGTCTTATTGCTTTAAAAAAAATGTTTATGAAAGTTCAGGATATGTTGATATAAAAATAAAATTGAAAAGTATTAAAAGGAAAACAATTAACAGGACAAAAAAAAATAAAAAGAATATCATGTTCAATAAATATGCAAGTCATTTAAGTTAGAAGAGGCTGACTTTTAATGTTAGAAGTAAAACTCTTAAAGTACTAGTACTAGTATGCAATCAACAATAAAGGTCAGTGATCAAGTAACTTTGTGAAATATACATTTTCAAATATTGTTCAAAACAAGAAAGTGTTCATCATCATTTCATGTGCTTAACAATTTGTGAAAATGTATTCAACTCTGACCTAATTTGTAAATAAACTGAAAAACACTATAAAAGGGTATTTGTGTTGACAATAAAGTACATAAACTTCAACAAAAGTAATCAAATATCATCAGTGTTAAAAATAAGATGACTTGCTAAAACATGATCAAATCCCAGTCTATAAATTATATCGAACAGTCACTCAAATAATACAATGAAAATTTTATCAGAAAGTATTTACTACTTAATTTTTTATAATTTTTAACCTTTTTAAGAAAAAAAGATGAAAAATAACACCTCCTCCCCCCACCCTAAAGAAGAAAAAAACGAAAGAAACAAAACAAAAACAACAAACAACAAACAAAAAAATCCAACACAAATTAAACGGTAATAAAAGAAAGCATGTATAAGTTTAAGCAGAGCACACATATACAGAGCATTTTAATAAATTTGGGAGCTAAAAATTAAATACAGAAAAATTAGCACTAAACAACAATGGAAGACAAATGTAAACTCTTTTGATGTTTAAATTCAATAAAATCATACAGATCTAATTCTATTTTAATAAAAAATAGAAATTTATTTCATAATCAGGACATCCTTTAAAAAAATTGCTGCCTACTGGCTAAAACTAGAAAACGTGTCTCGGCCACACTGATGTCCTGCTTGGCATATATTGTTAAACATCCCCCTTTTTCTAAGTTCACTTCAGTGTGAACTATTAAGTATTGGGTGCAGCTCTAAAAAATTTTGAAAGTGAGGAGAACACATCATGTTGTAACTGTGTATGTGAGGAGAACACATCATGTTGTAACTGTGTATGTGAGGAGAACACATCATGTTGTAACTGTGTATAAGTTTCATTAAGATGTGAAGACATCTTCATACAAAAAAATTATAACCCGAGGTTGGATGGACAAAAAGAATGAACAGACAGACAAACTGACTCAAAATATATGTCCCCCAACTTTCATAGGTTAGATATATTCAATTTTGTATAATAAACCTAGAACACATGTTAAACTACTCAATTTTATAAAACTAGAGTTCAAATCTGGTTTTGCTGAAAAAGTGAAGTGGAATCAGCTAATTCAAAAGTAAAAGTTTTTTCTAATTTTAGTAACAATGGCCACCTTGGTAGGAGGATGAAATACCAGGTACGTTTTCCAGGATCATCCCCTAACAAATCTGGTTCAAACTGGAAAAGATACAATATCTGCTAGTCTACCCACATTCCAAATATCACAAATTTATGTGAAAAAAAAACAGGCTCCTCTGAAGCATGTCAAACTAGAACTACACATGTTAAGGAGGTCAGGCTACCATGTTGATAATGTCAAAATACTGTTAAGCCAAATTTGTATATTAGCAACAATGACAAAAGTATCTATTTTTTGGACATTTCCAGAATATATATTGAACTACAACGCTCATTATGGAACTTTTTTATAATTGTCCATTCTGAATCGGGTTCAAATTTGGTCTGGTAGTTTTTAAAATGATGTCAAATCAATTTTTTTCTAAATATGCCAAAGTTGCATAATTTGGCATGGCAAACATTCATTTAACCTGGAAGATGACGATTAAAGTTTGAAAAGTGTATGTACTCGCAAGAAAGGAAAATGATGATGAAAGCTACAAAACACTTTAATTCAGGTAAGCTAAAAAAGGCATATATCATTAAAAAAAAACTGTTTAAATGTTTAACATGCATAAAATGCTGGTGAAAAAGCACCTGAAAAAAATTATTACTACTTGAATTACCCTTGTAAAAAGTGATAAAAGTAAATGCCCAAGTAAAATCACATATGAAGTACCCTTGGTAAATCCTTATGTACCCTCTGTAAACCTTATGTATATAAAAATATCACACTACTGTATCACAAGTCAAATGTAAGCTTTACAAAATGGAATAACAAATATGTTTTAGAAGATTGTGAATTTTACGATTTTTTAAATATTTCATAGTTTTACTTATTGTAATACATAATTTATCTCCCTTTGCAACATTTCCTGCAATGACCAATCAAATTATGTTTAAGCAGATATACGGTAGGTCACACAATGGTACAAATGACATATTTATCAGTGGTCAAGTAAACTTGTTCTACATAAGATGATTTGTGCAAAATATTTATTCTATGAAAAATCAAATAAATATGCAAACAAGATTTTCGTAAGGCTGAAAGCTGATCTAAGCATATTACAGCACACGTTTAAGTGATTCTAAGCCCAGTTCTTCAGCTATCAATGAACAGTGTTAAATGTTGTTTGATTCTGTCAAGTATAAATCTGGAAGTAACTACCAGTATGATGGTACCATAGACAGATTAAAATAACCAATCCACTGTTAAATGCAGTATTTAATTAAAAAAAAAGGAGCATCAACTAAAGATCAACTTACACAGTGTTGGTTCACCTCTTCCTCTTTAAAAAAAAATGTTTATTAAAACTTACTATGGTATAAGATTACACTTCTGTTTGCCTGAAATGGATAAATTATATTGTTTTATGGAATACTTAATAACAGAAAACACAAATTTGCTACCTGTTTAGGAAGACAGAAAACTCTGGGCATGACTGGAACTAGATTGATTATATATAATGACAACATTATGTTAATCAAATCAAAAATTTACAATGCCATGCTATATAACACAAACTGTGCACCTACAGAAATGTCATGCAAAAAGGCTGTCAAATATTTTACCAATTTGTTTCTACAAGATTCACTTAGAAGAAATCAGTTTTCATTTAGAAGAAGACGTGGACAACAAAATCAACTAAAAAAACTGACATCATGATTTTATGTACTGGTTAAAAGGAGTAGACACAGAAGAAAACATACAAAAATAAAAGAATAAAAGCAACATCAATTAGAATTCCATACATCACATCAATATTAAAGCTTCTTTATAAATGCTTCTATATAAAGTCACATCTTATATACAGCAACCCTTTTTGTAGACTTAACAAAAAATACTGGTTTTTATATAATAAATACAATTTTAAATATGTGTTTACAAGATACAGTAATGTTATACACACATAAATAACAAACTAAAAGCCCACCCCAGAAATGTGTGTGTGACAGGTAACAAACAAAATGCACACCCCAGAAATGTGTGTGTGTGTGACGGGATGAAATTTGTGTGTAACATGTATAATATGCACCAATTTATTGTAGTCGATGGTTGGGGTTAAGAAACAGTGCCATCCCAGGGTGGGACAGGGTTTTTTGAAGAATAATAAAACAGGATTTCCGTTTCGTATTGAAACAAAATAATGGTGACAATATCTCATTTTAATCTTCTTTAAAGTTGAATCGATCAAAACTAACACAATCATAACCTTTGCTCTAAATATAAACTCTTTTCATGATTAATTTAAAAAAAGAATACTGATCAACCAGTTATATTTGAGTAGGAGAGAATTATTAAATGTCACCAAGTAAAATGGCCTTGTATGACATCAGATGTAGAGTCTTAGGAACTTTTAATTGTAGCAGTGAGCCAGAAGCTCGTGTGTGGAAGTATAACATGTACTTTGAAAACTTGATTAGTTTCAGCAAATTTCTTATGTAAAGAACTAATATTACATGTGCAAAAAACTTTCATAAAATATAAAGATTATCATTTGCATAAAATGACATAATTTATTCTAAATGCTAATAAAACATAGCTAATTCTTTTCTGTTGATATTCAACTGGCATACAAGTCACAAGAACAACACTTAGGGAATGACTCCAGCAAGCAATGCATTGAAGAACACATCTTTTGTTTATTTACACAAAAATATATCACAATTTTGTACAACATTAATAAAAAGACACAAAATGCAAATACTGTGTAATACCTACAAACAAACAGACATACAACCAATAAATAGAACTCCTCTAGAACAGCAATGTACAATGAATGCATGTTTGATGTTAAAACTCCTATTTTCCTGTGGAATGTTCCATCAACATAATGCAACTTAAATCTATGTTGCTGCTTTGGGAAGGTAGTTCAAACTTTCTAATCTTAACAATGAAACATCAAAATCATAAATGACATCTTTTTGGCCCGGGTTTGGGTCATCCCAAATTTTGAGATTTAACAATTTTGAAATTTTAACAGCTCCTATTGATCATACAGACGTTGGGTGATGGGTGGTGGGTTATTTTATTTAGTATGCTTCTTAAACAAAATTTTATACAACAACATAATATACATGTAATCAATGACTTCATAAGACATTAACTTCCAGCTCATAAAAATAGGAAACAATTAAAAAATCTACATAATATCGACTTATACTATAAGCATAGTTATTTTCCCTATTGTTTTGTCAACACTTTATGTTGGTCTAATATTTGTGAAACAGATCTTGTTTACATAAATAATCTACAAACTGTGGGGATAATTTTCCCGTAAATACAGAAATTACATAATGTGTAAAAAATTAATCCAAGATGACAATTATCATGTAATAGATGCATGTACCATAAATATATTGCATTTATTTGCATATTGTTGATATTTTGATCCAACATGGATTGCATTATAATATCATACAATTTAATACAATGTGACATTTCAAATAGTCACATGATCAATGGAGTCACATGATCAATGCAGAACATGTAGCATGTGGCATAGAATTAACATTCAATGACATATTAAAATGTTCTGAATATTATATGGAGTTTAAAATAATTCCTACAATTTGCAGCATATTGCTCTGAACTCTACAGTATAAGATTTATTGCAGCAAAATACAAAATATTCTGTAAAAAAACTGTGTTAAATGCTTATATAAAGGCAATAATAACCTATATATTACACCAGAAAATTTACAATTTATCAAAAGGAAACTAAAAACATAGGTGGGACAAATGGAAAAAACAATTTCTCCCTAAAACAAACTTTATCAACAACTTCAAATACCTACAACAAAGCACTAGACTTAACAACAGTTATGGTCATGAATATATACACTCAATTAAAACACAACAATAAAATGGATTCTATTTATAAAAAAATAATCTTTACAATGGTGTTAAAAAAATCACCTAGTGATGAGATAATGTTGTTTTCTGTTAACTGTTTCCAAGTGATAAAAATTGTGCTTTTGTTATTTTTAACAGAATATACACAACAAATATTTATATTGTAACAAACAACTGAATCTCTTTATCCTGCAATCATTTCTCCTGGTGCCTTATTCGAATAATGAACAAATTAATGCAGTTCACCATTTATGTCGTCTGGTCAATAGGAAGTAGTTTTTTTTGGTTATTTTCAGCATATATAAATTACATTGCAGGATAACAATTATAGATGTCAGGAAGATGTCAATTTTAGCTGTACTCTATTCCCTATTTTCGGAATACAAGAGTTACTTCCCATTTGCAAGAGTTGTCTTTCATAACAGCAGGTATCTAGTATTGAACAGATAAGGAAAATTCACTTTTTTATTTTTTTTAAAATAATGTCTGTGGACTGACTCTTCCAGTACAACTAAAAAAACTGCAGAATTAGTTTGCATATCATAATAAATTTTAACGGATGCTTTGCTGTATGTGAATAAAAAAATATTGTAGAAAAACTACTTTTTACCCATAGTAGGTACTATAAAGTACCTGCTGTAAAGAACAGATAACTCTGCAAATGGGAGATAAATCTTGTTTACCGCAAGTAGGGAATAGGAAAGAGTAAGGAAAAGCTGTGTAGAACCTATAGTAATTTCACCTGTCACCAGGAGGAAGTAAGAATTGACTGGTTCAATAGTAACCTTAATAAGTGGGTTCCAGTCCAATATTTACGGAAAAATTATTTAGCCAATACACTCAGTTTAAACATTAACAGTAATTAGTAGTACTCAGCTTTTTTCCTGTTTCTAATACAAAAAAATTATATATTTTAAAATATATAAATTCTATACAAGTAAGTTTTTCATAATCAACATTACATTAACAAAGAATTGACAAACACACAACAAATAGTGTAAAATGTCTTTGGTTGAAAAATAACATTGCATAAATTCAAAAGTATAAATAGCTATATTAACAAACAAGTTTTTTTTACTCAACCCTCCACAGATCTCACTTTAAAGGTCAACACATTTGTAGGAAAAATAAGGTCAAAGGTCATTATCACATGTCTAATGAATCATTCAAAGCACTGTCAATTATGGGATACAGTATTTCTCCCCTTAGTGATGGTATAAGTCTTTAAGGACAAAATACCTCCTAAAATTCAATACAAAGAACACAAGAAAAGTATCAGAGTTATCTCCCTTACACCTTAGCAAATCATAATATTTATATCCTTGATGCTGTTATCTAGCTTAAAATAGAAAAGAAAATAGAACATTGTAAGGAGTCACTTGTACAAACTTATAAGTAAAAAGCAGATACCAGGGTGTGGAAATGATAAATAAACACTCTAATTCATAGGATCGTCATAGACATCTGTACCTAAATTGGGGGTCTGAAAATGATGTCCATCCATTTCAAGTTCCGATTCATCTGTACTTTCCTCCGAGTCTCTGTTTTCCATTTTCTGACTAATGTAGTTTCTTCTCTGCCAACTGTTGACATTTTTGCTCATCATTTGGTTGAAATCATTTGTATTTTGTGACATCATGCTGTTGGTAAAATTTTGATTTTGCTTGTCTTCCATCATCCTCTGGTTATTGGACATACCACCATTGATTCTTTGGGTGTGGTTGTTAGAATATGTTTCGTTAGACATGCCTGACATTATCTTAGATCTGTCATTATACTGCCTGGATAGGTCATGGCTACCAGTTGACAAATCTAACCCTACACCATCTCTGTATTGCTGCATTTCATTGGACAATTGTGACCTTTGAATTCCATTGGATGATCCTGTCATACGATTACTGCTTGTAGAAATTCCGTTTGAATTAAGGGAACGGTAGTTATTTCTGGACATTTCATTTGATGAATCCAGTAAATAGCTGTTGTTTCTAGAAATTTCGTTGGATGATAAATTTAAATGATTTTTGTAATCAGAAATTCCACTGGATGAAACAGATAAATTGTTATTGATTTGGAACATTTCATTGGATGAACTTGTCACATGATTATCATTTCTTTGCAATTCACTGGATAATTTTGACAAGACATGGCTTCTTGCTTCCGCCGAGGACCTTAGATGTGCTATGTCATTTAAATATCTAAAATTAGAATCCTGAATAACGGAGGAATTACTT
This sequence comes from Limnoperna fortunei, assembly GCA_944474755.1. Classification (NCBI taxonomy): domain Eukaryota; kingdom Metazoa; phylum Mollusca; class Bivalvia; order Mytilida; family Modiolidae; genus Limnoperna; species Limnoperna fortunei. The sequence goes on from OX104122.1 coordinate 48,707,421, forward strand.
TGATAAAATTTATCATTACTTTCGGATGTTGGCATAGTTTTGGAATGACCATTTTCCAGCCTTTGTCTAGCATAAAAATTTTCTTTTTGCATCAAGTTTTGATCATAAAATTCATCATTATTGCTTCTAGAAGTTGCAGATTTTTTGGAAGGAATGTTTTCTGAATCATCATCATAATCGTCATCATCGCTGTCTAGAATGTAAACATAGTCATCTTGTCCATGTTTCCTTTGACTGTTGGAGAACATCTCCGATCGGTTTGGTGAAAATGGTATTACTGATCGGCTGTTGATATGTTGTGGTCTTGTTGCTTTTCTCTTCCGCTGACGTGGTTGCATATTTGAGACGACAGGACTTTGTGAGACAGATAAGGTAGGTTGAGACAGAGATGGTTTTTGTAGGTCAGAAATTAACTTGGAATGGACATGCATCTAAAACGGAAAAGAAATATAGGTTAAATAACAGAATTCATTTTAAATTAAACACCAGAAAAACTGTGAGCAAGGCTTAATTATTGATATCTCCCCTTTTTGAATTTAATTTACAAAACATACCAAATATTGATCTGATCAAAATGTTTAATATTAGGTGCACAATATGCATTTGGCACTATAAGACAAAAATTCTGTGAAAGGTTTATCAAATTCCAATCAATGGTACAGGTGGGGTTGTGGATAAGAGATGGGTACCCCTTATGTTAATGACAAAAGTCTATGTTTTTCTATGGGAAACCCGAAATATCATTCAAATATCAGGTACACAATGGGACTATGTGACAAAGATTCAGTAGTGTAGGAGGAGTTGCGCATAATAGAAAGTGTAACTGAAAGACAGAACGACGGACAGATGGACACCCCCATCACAAAATATGCCCCATTCAAGCGGGGTATGTTATGCTGTGGGGCTGAGATTACTTGAGTATGTTATCATAGTAGCCTGCCAACTGTGCCAGCATGGCTTGAGTATACAAATCAGATGTTACCACTTTTAAGCAATATTCTAGAGTGTAATATAGGCCTGAATGTTATACCGATAAATTGGGCCAACTACAATGACTATCTAAGCTCTATAAGAGCTGTAATACAATTTTGTTTAACGTTAGAATGAATGTGTGCTCAGGATTTACAGTTCAAATTGACACTAAGGTGCAGAGTTTGAGTCTGTTTATTATATTACATAATTTTTATAATACATAAAAAAGAAAACCAATGAACTTTACCTTGAAATAAACACTGTTTAAAAGTACACATCACCAAATCTGTGCACTAACATTTTCATTACAGAAATATTTTTATATTGAATTGTGTTACTCATAAAGGCATATATAGAAAATAAAAACCATTATTACTAACAAAACAAGTATATGGTATTTGAATAGTGAATTGGACAACAATCTCTTTATTTAATATAAAAAAAAAACTTTTTGTCATAATAAAGATGTATTCTGAGTATTATTTTTGACAATTTGTCTTTTTGTTATTTCACCTGCCTTATTCCCACAAACTACCCTTATATGTATCTTTAACTATTTTATTAATATTTGTAATCCTTGTGATGTGATAGAATACAGGTAAATAATGTAGAACATAGGAATGTGTTACCCATTCAGACAGTTAGGGTCATTTGTACTTTAAGCTGTGAAAAGGGGGGTGTATCTTTTTGTTAGAGTTGCATACAGTCATTGTTCCAATTTAGTGGCTTCGATGGCTTGGTGGGTAAGGTAGTTTGTCTACTATTGATCACATGGCCTGTCAAAAAATGAGGTTACGAGTTGAGTCTCATTGTGGGAAGGTGCACTCTAATAATCCAATCTTAATTGACAAGGAATTGCCAGTTTTCCAGGTCTGGGCATTTTCTCAGGGTACTCCGGCTTCCTCCCCCAATTTAATTTGGATGCTCTGATATATCCGAAAAATTGCTGAAAGTAGCATTAAACAATATTTAAAAAAAATGGTTTAAAGCAAACAGCGAGTAAAACGTTGTAGATTAGCACAAGTCAGCCATTTTGTGGCTAAGCCATAAATAAGAAAAAGCAAGTGTCTGCTTTTGCAGTCCAAAATTTTTTTGTTTTGTTTGTTTGAATGTTGTTTAATGCCACTTTCAGCAATTTTTCAGCTATATCATAGCATTTAGTTTGTATTTGGGGAAGAAGCCTGAGTACCCGGAGAAAACCCTCGACCTTAGGTAGGAAAACTGGCAATCCTTGTCAATTAGGATTGGAGTCAAATGCACCCTGCCTGCAGTGAGGCTTGAACCCGCAATCTCAGTGTTGACAGACCGCATGATCAATAGTAGACGAACTACATTAACCACAAGGCCACTGAGTCCCTAACATTTTTTTGTAGATTTGACATATCACAATACAGTTAAACACAACAGCCAATCTGTGACACATTATCCCTGCTAATCCTTATTGTTAGGCCAAGTGGTTGTGGTAGTTTGTCATCTACTACTGATAATGTGCCTGTCAACGCTGATTTTGTTGGAGCCTTTCTGCTAGCAGGGTGTATGATTAACTTAATTTACCAAAATTGCCAGTACTCCTGCTTCCTCGCCCAATAAAAACTGGACGTCATGATGTAGCTGAAAAGTTGCTGAAAGTGGCACAAATCCTATCCAAAAAACAAACCTAAATGTTTCATCTGTTTGAATCATGATGTGCTGATGTTTTATTTTTACTAACCCACCCAATGTACTACTAAAGTGTGGTGTAGGACATATGACACAAAATGATCGATGTCAACACTATTTTGCAGGTTACACAAATATTCTGGTGAAAAAAACCATGATGTAACAAGGAGAGAATGGTAAACATGCCAAATAATTAATGACATCATTCATTGTCATATTACCAATACACAACATGCATTTATCCAGAAACTAAAAGTTTTCAATATTTATAGAATGCTGAAATACCAACAAGTTTTAAAACATTTTTAAATACCAAGGTCAAATTGTCAACAAAACTGTAAACTAGTAGACTTTTTCATGAAAATAATTATTTCTAACACATGTAAACATGAAAGGCAAATCAAATTATTATCTATTTATTATTCCATGTGTTTTTTTTCAAGTCAAAGAAAATGATTTCATTAATATAACAGCTTTTTAAAAATCCAGACATGATTTTTAAATAAAAAATTTACACACTTAAAAAAAATGCGGATTAATGGCGCATGCATTTAATTATGAAGTTTAATAAAATGTAAAAATAGCCCAAGATACAACCCTTGTGGAATATGTGGGACATGAACAATATTTCTTAAGATAAAATTGAAAAAAATAAAATATATAAAACCCCTATTTCATATCATATTTAAGTATACATTTTACAAATTAAAATAGTACAAATTTAGTAAGTTCTATATTTCCCATTGAATTTATTGCTATGAGAGAGATACACCTTTATTAGGAAATGTTGATAATAAAGGTGTATCTCTCTCATAGCAAAAAATTCAAAGGGACTTGTGGCAAGTCTAGTACTATATTTTTGGACTGTAAACTGCATGTACATCCACAGACCACACAGGCATAAAGTCCCCAAATACAGTCAGGACTCAGACAGAAGTATCCTATTTATTGTCTGTTCTCTTAAGATTCCTAAAGACCTATCATAAATTAGAGAAAAGTCAGTAGGAATTGATTCAGCATCTAAAGTGCTGGGTATACTCTAGACCAACCCATTAGTCATAACTTCATTTAAGTTCTAATGTCACACCACTATACAATATGGTCAGTTTTAACATTAGTTCATAACTATTCCGTGGACCTCTGTGGCTGTGTGGTAGTTAGTCATCTACCACTGATCAAGACCCTTATGGGATATACCACATGTTCTGAGCACACAAAGGTGCTGGTGCCCTTTTGGGATATACCACATGTTCTGAGCACACAAAGGTGCTGGTGCCCTTTTGGGATATACCACATGTTCTGAGCACACAAAGGTGCTGTGCTCTTTTGGGATATACCACATGTTCTGAGCACACAAAGGTGCTGGTGCCCTTTTGGGATATACCACATGTTCTGAGCACACAAAGGTGCTGTGCTCTTTTGGGATATACCACATGTTCTGGGCACACAACAGTGCTCACATGTGCCCTGTACAGATAGATAACTAGGTCATTAAGGTAATCTCTGTACACATAGATAACTAGGTCATTAAGGTAATCTCTGTACAGATAGATAACTAGGTCATTAAGGTAATCTCTGTACAGATAGATAACTAGGTCATTAAGGTAATCTCTGTACAGGTAGATAACTAGATAATTAAGGTAATCTCTGTACAGGTAGATAACTAGATAATTAAGGTAATCTCTGTACAGGTAGACGACTAGGTAATTACAGTAATCTCCATACAGGTAGATGACTCTGTAATTAAGGTAATCTCTGTACAGGTAGATAACTAGATAATTAAGGTAATCTCTGTACAGGTAGACGACTAGGTAATTACAGTAATCTACAGGTAGATGACTCTGTAATTAAGGTAAACTCTGTACAGGTAGATAACTAGATAATTAAGGTAATCTCTGTACAGGTAGACGACTAGGTAATTACAGTAATCTACAGGTAGATGACTCTGTAATTAAGGTAATCTCTGTACAGGTAGATAACTAGATAATTAAGGTAATCTCTGTACAGGTAGACGACTAGGTAATTACAGTAATCTACAGGTAGATGACTCTGTAATTAAGGTAAACTCTGTACAGATAGATAACTCCATAATTAAGGTTATCTCCGACAGGTAGATAACTAGATAATTAAGGTAATCTCTGTACAGATAGATAACTAGATAATTAAGGTAATCTCTGTACAGGTAGATAACTCCATAATTAAGGTAATCTCTGTACAGGTAGATAACTAGATAATTAAGGTAATCTCTGTACAGGTAGATAACTCCATAATTAAGGTTATCTCGGACAGGTAGATGACTATTTATAATGAAACAGTGTAAGAAGAGAATTAAAAAAAGTATTGCTTTTTTATAAAATTGTTTATAACCAGGCTCCTGATTTTATATAAGATTTAATCCCACTTGCTACATTTGAAACAAGTAATTACAATCTTCGAAGTAAATTGAATATTAGTATCAGTGTTTTTGAAACTTTTCAAATCTGGGGGTCATGATGACCCTCTGCAGCTGAGTTTAGGGAGTCAAATACAATTTTCAAGGGTCATTTTTATTATTCAGTTTTGATGACGAAAAACTGTTATTGAACAATGTTGCAAACAAGAGTAAACAATATATACCACAGCCTTAAATTACATTTAGAGAAATTTTAATATAATTTCTGCATGAATTATTTATACCTCTGAAATGTACATGCATATCTAGTGTATGAAAAAGTTGTTTTGTTTCGTGTTTAAATATCCTTATATAAATGATTTCAATAATTGTTTATGAAAAAAAATTTGATAGTATCGTGGAAACACAGCAAAGATAATATATGAATGCTTATTTATTTCTGTCTGTTTAGTTTTCTTTAAGAAAACTACACAAGGTCTGTAGAGGGTAGAGGTATTGAACAGCTGAAAATAACAACTGTTGAAACTTTAAAAGATATCTAAATGCAAATAGGATAATATATTTTTGTCAAGTATATGATATCATCAGTACACCAAGGTCGTTCTTGTAAGGCGATTTCTGAAAGGGTTTGGAACAGACGATTGCAAAAGTTTGCACTTCGTAGTATTTGATCACAGTGGCACGTAGAAATTGATTTACTTGCGCTTTCGATTGATACTGGGTCGGTTTTGTTATAGTGTGGGAGAAGGGAGGAAACAGAGTCTATAACCGCCAACTTTCAAAAAATAAAAACTAGACAAAGTTGATCTAGCGATCACTGATACCCCAGCTTTTGTGAAAATTTCTAACGTTTTTCGTGGACTGTGACCTTGAAATTTGATGGATTTCCACCAAAATCAATAGGCTTCTTACCAACAAAATATATAACAATATTTTACAGTTTCATTCAAATCGGATGCAAACTTTTTGAGTTATTGTCCGGAAACAACTTTTTTGTGAAAATTTCCAACGTTTTTCGTGGACTGTGACCTTTAAATATGACGGATTTCCCCCAAAATTGATAGGCTTCTTACCAACCTGATATATGACAATATCCCAAAGTTTCATTCAAATCGGATGTAAACTTTTTTAGTTATCGTCCGGAAACAACTTTTTGTAACAATTTCTAACGTTTTTCGTGGACTGTGACCTTGAAATTTGAGGCATTTCCCCCAAAATCGATAGGCTTCTTACCAACCTGATATATGACAATATCCCAAAGTTTCATTCAAATCGGATGTAAACTTTTTGAGTTATCATCCGGAAACAACTTTTTTGTAAAAATTTCTAACGTTTTTCGTGGACTGTGACCTTGAAATTTGAGGCATTTCCCCCAAAATCGATAGGCTTCTTACCAACCTGATATATGACAATATCCCAAAGTTTCATTTAAATCAGATGTAAACTTTCTGAGTTATCGTCCGGAAACAACTTTTTTGTAAAAATTTATAACGTTTTTCGTGGACTGTGACCTTGAAATTTGAGGCATTTCCCCCAAAATCGATAGGCTTCTTGCCAACCTGATATATGACAATATCCCAAAGTTTCATTTAAATCAGATGTAAACTTTCTGAGTTATCGTCCAGAAACAACTTTTTTGTAAAAATTTCTAACGTTTTTCGTGGACTGTGACCTTGAAATTTGAGGGATTTCCCCCAAAATCAATAGGCTTCTTACCAACCTGATATATGACAATATCCCAAAGTTTCATTCAAATCGGATGTAAACTTTTTGAGTTATTGTCCGGAAACAATTTTTTTGTAAAAATTTCTAACGTTTTTCGTGGACTGTGACCTTGAAATTTGACGGATTTCCCCCAAAATCGATAGGCTTCTTACCAACTAGATATATAACAATATCCCAAAGTTTCATTCAAATTGGATGTAAACTTTTTGAATTAGCATCCGGAAACCAAATGTGGACGGACGGACGGACGGACAGACGGACGGACATGAGGACCTATATATACCCCCGACTCTGTCGAGCGGGGGTATAAATATTCCTTCACCCCTATCTACACGGGTTTGTAATTATTTCTGTTCGAATTGAATTATCTTCATGAAAAACCCTACCTTTATGTTTCTAATGTCATTTGACTCGCAAATTTTAATAATTTCCACCAGTTTTAAACGAAACAGACAATAACCCTGGCCGGAAGTGGACTTTGTCGTTACTGAGAAAGTGAGTACCGAAAGGCATCAATGACGACAAACGATAAAGTCACCACTTCCGGTGTCAAGGGAAGGTGACACCTACCAGACAGTCATGTACTATTGATCAGCAACATATATACCAAATAATGTCATCCTACCATGCATGGTTACAGGGGAACAGCCGTAACACAAAAACTTTAAAGTTGTCGCTGGACCGTGAAATTGAGGTCAAGGTCAGGTGGCACCTACCAGACAGTCATGTACTATTCATCAGCAACCTATACACCAAATATTGTCATCCTACCATGCATGGTAACAGAGGAACTGTCGTAACCCAAAAACTTTAACGTAGTCACTGGACCGTGAAATTGAGGTCAAGGTCAGGTGACACCTACCAGACAGTCATGTACTAGTCATCAGCAACCTATATACCAAATATTGTCATCCTACCATGTATGGTTATAGAGGAACTGTCGTAACCCAAAAACTTTAACATAGTAGCTGGACCGTGAAATTGAGGTCAAGGTCAGGTGACACCTACCAGACAGTCATGTACTAGTCATCAGCAACCTATACACCAAATATCGTCATCCTACCATGCGTAGTTACAGAGGAACTGCCGTAACCCAAAAACTTTAACGTAGTTGCTGGACCGTGAAATTGAGGTCAAGGTCAGGTGTCAGGTGACTGACTGGCATGTACTCATCATAAGCTACCTCTGTACCAAATTTGATGGACCTAGGGCTTGGGCTTACAAATATATGAAGCAAGATGTCAAGTGTTTACGCCGCCGCCAGATTCCCATACATATGTCTCGCCTCCAGCGACTTTCGTCGCAGGCGAGACAAAAACAGTGCAATATTTTTATCAGATCAGAAATTAAGAAAAAATACTGAACGGTTAACTTTTTGACAACAACCGTAATGTCTAAAAAAAATGCCTAAAATAATAGTCATATCTATTTTAAATAAATAGTGTTTGGTTTTACAACACTTCGAATGATTTCAAATAGATTTCAAATAAATAACTACTAAATAATAAATGAAATATACTTAAAGTATATTTCAGAAAAAATATATATAATTATCCTTCTATTATATTGATAATTAACACAGAAATAGACGCAATATACATGTTGGTGTGTTCGTAAAACATCATATACAAGGGTCTTTTCGATTCGTTGTTTTCTTGCACAAGAAATCCACTGAATTATAACTTTTGTAATTATCTTGTTTTATTATTCTATTTGTAACAATATTATTATTTCTTTACACAATTCACCTCTTCATATACAAAATATACTGTAATTCTATAACGTATGATGTCAATCATTGTGTCTATATTTGTATTTCTCTGGAAAAGACAGTACTAAGTTGTCACAGTCAAAGGTCATCAACCATGGTGACACATCAACTTGATATTATCTACCCACATACCAAACATTAAAAGCCTACCTCAAAATATAAAAAAGTTTTTAAAAAATTACAGCCTGCACATGAATTTTTCATTCAGAAAGCAATAGTAATACACAAGGTCAAAGGTCAACAACCATAGTATGTGACACATAGCCTTGATATTATCTCACATTCAAAAAAATCAAAAGCCTACCTAAAAAGATAAAAAAGTTACAGCCCAGACATGAAAGCAATAATGTGACCTTAAGGTCAAAGTTCAAGGTCAAAGATCAACAACCACTGTATGCAACACTTTGCCTTGATATTATCTACACACATTCCAAAAATAAAATGCCTACCTCAAAAGATTACTAGACAAAGTCGATCTGGCGATACCTCTGCCACTTTAAAAATTTTTAACATTTTTCCTGGTCTGCAACCTTGAAATTTGACAGATATCTCCCCCCCAATCAATAGGCTTCTTACCAACTTGATATTTAACAATATCTTAAAGTTTCATTCAAATCTGATGCAAACTTTTTGAGTTATTGTCCGGAAAAAACATTTTTGTAAAAATTTCTCATGTTTTTTGTGGACTGCGACCTTGAAGTTTGACAGATTTCCCCTAAAATCGATAGGCTTCTTACCAAACTAATATATAACAATATCCTAAAGTTCCATTGAAATCAGACACAAACTTTTTGAATTATCATCCAGAAACCAAATGCGAATGGACCGACGGAGAGACATGAGTACCACTATATACCCCAGACTCTATCGAGCGTGGGTATAAATTAGTTACAGCCCGGACATGAATTGGTCATTCAGAAAGCAAATAGGTCAAAGGTGATCAACCACGGTATGTGACACATCACCATGATATTATCAACCCACATTCCAAATATCAAAAGTCATCCTCAAAGAAAAAAAAGTTACAACCTGGACACAACTAAGGTAATCGTTGTACAGGTAGATGACTGGGTATTAAGGTAATCCCTGTACAGGTAGATGACTGGATAATTAAGGTAATCTCTGTACAGGTAGATGACTGGGTAATTACGGTAATCTGTGTACAGGTAGATAACTAGGTAATTAAGGTAATCTCTGTACAGGTAGATGACTGGGTAATCAAGGTAATCTCTGTACAGGTAGATGACTAGATAGTTAAGGTAATCTCTGTTCAGGTAGATACTAGGTAATTAAAGTAATCTTTGTACAGGTAGATAACTAGGTAATTAAGGTTATCTCTGTACAGGTAGATGATTGGGTAATGAAGATTATCTCTGTACAGGTAGATAACTAGATAATTAAGGTAATATTTGTACAGGCAGATGACTGGGTAATCAAGGTAATCTCTGTACAGGTAGGTAACTAGGTAATTAAGGTAATCTCTGTACAGGTAGATGACTGGGTAATCAAGGTAATCTCTGTACAGGTAGATGACTAGATAGTTAAGGTAATCTCTGTTCAGGTAGATACTAGGTAATTAAAGTAATCTTTGTACAGGTAGATAACTAGGTAATTAAGGTTATCTCTGTACAGGTAGATGATTGGGTAATGAAGATTATCTCTGTACAGGTAGATAACTAGATAATTAAGGTAATATTTGTACAGGCAGATGACTGGGTAATCAAGGTAATCTCTGTACAGGTAGATAACTAGGTAATTAAGGTAATCTCTGTACAGGTAGATGACTGGGTAATCAAGGTAATCTCTGTACAGGTAGATGACTAGATAGTTAAGGTAATCTCTGTTCAGGTAGATACTAGGTAATTAAAGTAATCTTTGTACAGGTAGATAACTAGGTAATTAAAGAAATCTTTGTATAGGTAGATAACTAGGTATTTAAGGTTATCTCTGTACAGGTAGATGATTGGGTAATGAAGATTATCTCTGTATAGGTAGATAACTAGGTAATTAAGGTAATATTTGTACAGGTAGATGACTGGGTAATCAAGGTAATCTCTGTACAGGTAGATAACTAGGTAATTAAGGTAATCTCTGTACAGGTAGATGACTAGATAATTAAGGTAATCTCTGTACAGGTAGATACTAGGTAATTAAAGTAATCTTTGTACAGGTAGATAACTAGGTAATTAAAGAAATCTTTGTATAGGTAGATAACTAGGTATTTAAGGTTATCTCTGTACAGGTAGATGATTGGGTAATGAAGATTATCTCTGTACAGGAAGATAACTAGGTAATTAAGGTAATATTTGTACAGGTAGATGACTGGGTAATCAAGGTAATCTCTGTACAGGTAGATAACTAGGTAATTAAGGTAATCCCTGTACAGGTAGATGACTAGATAATTAAGGTAATCTCTGTACAGGTAGATACTAGGTAATTAAAGTAATCTTTGTACAGGTAGATAACTAGGTAATTAAGGTTATCTCTGTACAGGTAGATAACTAGATAATTAAGGTAATATTTGTACAGGCAGATGACTGGGTAATCAAGGTAATCTCTGTACAGGTAGATAACTAGGTAATTAAGGTAATCTCTGTACAGGTAGATGACTGGGTAATCAAGGTAATCTCTGTACAGGTAGATGACTTGATAGTTAAGGTAATCTCTGTTCAGGTAGATACTAGGTAATTAAAGTAATCTTTGTACAGGTAGATAACTAGGTAATTAAAGAAATCTTTGTATAGGTAGATAACTAGGTATTTAAGGTTATCTCTGTACAGGTAGATGATTGGGTAATGAAGATTATCTCTGTACAGGTAGATAACTAGGTAATTAAGGTAATATTTGTACAGGTAGATGACTGGGTAATCAAGGTAATCTCTGTACAGGTAGATAACTAGGTAATTAAGGTAATCTCTGTACAGGTAGATGACTAGATAATTAAGGTAATCTCTGTACAGGTAGATACTAGGTAATTAAAGTAATCTTTGTACAGGTAGATAACTAGGTAATTAAAGAAATCTTTGTATAGGTAGATAACTAGGTATTTAAGGTTATCTCTGTACAGGTAGATGATTGGGTAATGAAGATTATCTCTGTACAGGTAGATAACTAGGTAATTAAGGTAATATTTGTACAGGTAGATGACTGGGTAATCAAGGTAATCTCTGTACAGGTAGATAACTAGGTAATTAAGGTAATCTCTGTACAGGTAGATGACTAGATAATTAAGGTAATCTCTGTACAGGTAGATGACTAGATAATTAAGGTAATCTCTGTACAGGTAGATGACTAGGTAATTAAAGTAATCTTTGTACTGGTAGATAACTAGGTAATTAAAGTAATCTTTGTATAGGTAGATAACTAGGTATTTAAGGTTATCTCTGTACAGGTAGATAATTGGGTAATGAAGATTATCTCTGTACAGGTAGATAACTAGGTAATTAAGGTAATATTTGTACAGGTAGATGACTGGGTAATCAAGGTAATCTCTTTACAGGTAGATGACTGGATAATCAAGGTAATTTTTTTACAGGTAGTTAAGAGGCTTAGTTATTTAGGGTAATCACTGTTCAGTAAGATAATAATGTATTCGTTATTGACTAAAACACAAGTCTACAAACTCCTAACAGTTAAAAGTAAATGCATTTTCCCATGTTTATAGTTCTATAACTCTAAACATGGGAATTATTACCTTTTTGCATTATTTTGTAATAAAACAAACCAATATGAAGCCAAGTAATCAGAAAAAAGGATAATAACAGAAGAATGAGACAGAGAGTTCTAAACTTTTATAGAGAGTGAATGTTCAGTGATCCCAAACTTTTATAGAGAGTGAATGTTCAGTGATCCCAAACTTTTATAGAGAGTGAATGTTCAGTGATCCCAAACTTTTATAGAGAGTGAATGATCAGTGATCCCAAACTTTTATAGAGAGTGAATGTTCAGTGATCCCAAACTTTATAGAGAGTTAATGTTCAGTGATCCCAAACTTTTATAGAGAGTGAATGTTCAGTGATCCCAAACTTTTATACAGAGTGAATGTTCAGTGATCCCAAACTTTTATAGAGAGTGAATGTTTAGTGATCCCAAATTTTTATAGAGTGAATGTTCAGTGATCCCAAACTTTTATAGAGAGTGAATGTTCAGTGATCCCAAACTTTTATAGAGAGTGAATGTTCAGTGATCCCAAACTTTTATAGAGTGAATGTTTAGTGTTCCCAAACTTTTATAGAGAGTAAATGTTTAGTGGTCCCAAACTTTTATAGAGAGTAAATGTTAAGTGGTCCAAAACTTTTATAGAGAGTGAATGTTTAGTGGTCCCAAACTTTTATAGATAGTGAATGTTTAGTGATCCCAAACTTTATTTCAAGCTACATAAAAATGAATGGAAATAGAAGATTTTAGATTTGGTCAACCTAAAGTCCTGTACTACACTATTTGTAGATGTTTATATACACTTTGCACAACATGAAGATTTTTTTATTGTTGTTAAAAACACTTTTATGCTTTAGCAGTTTATACACAACCATGTATATTATACACAACCATGTAAGTAGAACACTTTTATGCACTTATGAAATATTTTTGCTGGTGGGACTTTTATGTAGTTATATGACTATTTTAAGATCTGTTTACCTACATTTGTGGAAGCCATTAGTATGTTAATGTTGGTACATACCCTTGTATTGTGTGCCTTTAAGGTAGCCTCGTTAGGATACGATCGATCACACAGATGACACTGGTACTGGCTCTCTGACAATTTGTCATGGTTACGTATGTGATGCTGCAAGTTAGACAACTGTGGAAATGCTTTGTCGCAACCATCTAATGGACAAGAATACGGCTTCTCTCCTGAAATGTTGAAATTCATCAATACACAAGACTGAATGTTATTTTGTTTTGTTTTGTTTTTTGTTTCACTTTAGACAATTGTAAATGGACCGGAATATGGCTTCCTTCTTTTATATGTTAAACAGACATATTCTTATAAATTTCAGACCATAGTTAAAATGTACATGTAATATAAGGGGCCTCAGTGGCCAAGTGGTTAAGGTTGGGGTTTTCTCCAGGTACTCAGGCTTCCTCCCCAAATAATGACTGGATACCATGATATAGCTAAAAAATCGCAAAAGTCTGAAATGGCCGGGTAGTGAAGGAAGTGCTTCAATAACTAGGGAATGGTTTACAATCTGTTGGAAGTAGGTTTTGGGTTTGTTTAAAAAAAATCTAGGAGTTGATTACACAAAATAGGCACTGTCTTCTGCAAATGTTTTCAAAAATGACCAAGTTCCAAAGTCTGGAAAATTAGAAAAAAAAATCCTCAAACATTTCCAGATTAGCAAATGAAAAACTACAATACATGGGCAATCTACCTCTGAAGTTTCAGAGATCTGGGTTGAAAACTGTAGGAGTAGTTGACTACACAAAATAGGCACTGTCTTCTGCAAATGTTCTGAAAAAAAAGTTCCCAAGTCTGGAAAATTAGGAAAAAAATCCTGGAACACTTCAATAAAAGCAGGTGCAAAACTTCAATACATGTGCAATCTTTCTGTAAAGTTTCAGAGATCTGGTTTGAAAACTGTAGAAGTTGATTACACAAAATAGGTACCATCTTATGCAAATGTTCTGAAAAATGACCAAGTTCCCAAGTCTGGAAAATTTGGAAAAAAATTGGAACACTTCCATTATAGCACTGTGCACAATTTGGATACATTTGCAATCTTTCTGTGAAGTTTCAGTGATCTGGTTTGAAAACTGTAGGAGGAGTTGAATACACAAAATTGATACCCTTTTTTCCCGGCCCGCTTCACTATACTATAACCAGGTTTTGCACTTCGTGCAACTGGCCAAAAATTGCGGAAAGTGTTGTTAAACAATATTCAAACAAACAGAAACAGTAATGCTGTTAGAAACCACATTTTGGTATTAAAAGTAACTATTATTCTTCATTTCATAAAATAACAAGTGTAAACAAATTCTTTTACATGTACCATAGTTTTCTGACTATATACTGTATATGTCAAAATTGTTTTAGTGAAAGTTATTTGCAATATAAGCCTTCAGAAAAAATTTCAATTAAACCTAAAGTCTACACAGATCTGTAGTCCAGATAGACCAATAGTCCACACAGACTTGTAGTCCACATACAAGTAGACCTACATTCCACACAGACCCATAGTCCACATAGACCCATAGTCCATATACAAGTAGACCTATATTCCACACAGACTTGTAGTCCACCTACAAGTAGAACCATAGTCCACATACATGTTGACCCATAGTCCACATACAAGTAGACCTATATCCCACACAGGCTTATAGCTCCACATACATGTAGACCTAAAGTCCACACAGACTTGTAGTCCACATACAGGTAGACCTTTAGTCCACACAGCCTTGTAGTCCACATACACGTAGACCTATAGTCCACATACATGTAGACCTATAGCCAATACAGACTTATAGTCCACATACATGTAGACCTATAGCCCACACAGATTTGTAGTCCACATACATGAAGACCTATAGCCAATACAGACTTATAGTCCACATACACATAGACCTATAGCCCACACAGATTTGTAGTCCACATACATGTAGACCTATAGCCCACACAGAATTGCAGTCCACATACATGTAGACCTATAGCCCACACAGAATTGCAGTCCACATACATGTAGACCTATAACCACACAGAATTGCAATCCACATACATGTAGACCTATAGTCCACACAGACTTCTAGTCCACATACACTTAGACCTATAGTCCACACTGAATTGTAGTCCACATACATGTAGACCTATAGCCTATATAGACTTATAGTCCACATAAATGTAAACCTATAGCCCACAGATTTGTAGTCCACATACATGTAGACCTATAGCCCACACAGACTTGCAGTCCATATACATGTAAACCTATAGACCACACAGAATTGCAGTCCACACAGACTTGTAGTCCACATACAAGTAGACCTATATTCCACACACACTTGTAGTCCACATACACGTAGACCTAAAGTCCACACAGACTTGTAGTCCACATACATGTAGACCTATAGCCAATACAGACTTATCGTCCACATAAATGTAGACCTATAGCCCACACAGATTTGTAGTCCACATACATGTACACCTATAGCCCACAAAGACTTGCAGTCCACATACAAGTAAACCCATAGTCCAAATACAAGTAGACCATATATTCCACACAGACTTGTAGCCCACATACAAGTAGACCCATAGTCATTCAGACTTGTAGTCCACATACAAGTAGACCTATAGCCCAGACAGACTTATAGTCCACATGCATGTAGACCTATAGCCCCCACAGACTTATAGCTCCACATACATGTTGACCTATAGTCCACACAGACTTGTAGTCCACATACAAGTAGACCCATAGTCCACACAGACTTGTAGTCCACATACATGTAGACCTATAGTCCACAAAGACTTTTAGTCCAGATACAAGTAGACCCATAGTCCACATAGACTTATAGTCCACATACATGTAGCCCTATAGCCCACACAGACTTGTAGTCCACATACAAGTAGACCTATATTCCACACAGACTTGTAGTCTACATACATGCAGACCTATAGTCCACATACATGTAGACCTATAGTCCACATACAAGTAGACCTATAGTCCACACAGACTTGAAGTCCACATACATGTAGACCTATAGTCCACATACATGTAGACCCATAGCCCACACGGAATTGTAGTCCACATACACGTAGACCCATAGCCCACGCAGACTTGTAGTCCACATACATGTAGATCTATATTCCACACTCCACATAGACCAAGGATTTGTCTCAGCAACACCTGTCACTGACATGTCAGGACATGAGTGATGTCAATATAACAATCTGTGCCACAAAACAAACTGAAAATTTGCATACCGTCAATCAGATGTTGAAACCAGATGTACTCCAATGATATTTGTTATTCAAACTTACACTAAACAACAGAAGAACACAAACAATAATTTTAAAAAGTTGTAGACCAGGCATGGATTTGATGTAAAGTTTTATAAAACGAAACTACCCACATACAATACAATCAGTTTGACAAAATAGAACTAGGCAAAGGACCATGTTTGAAAATGAAATCAAATACAGCCCCAAAGTTCTCTGGGCTTGAATGGTAAAGATTGCTGGTTCACACTGGGTACTGTGTACTCCTAACAGACTTAATCAAATACAGCCCCAAATTTCTCTGGGCTTGAATGGATAAAGATTGCTGGTTCACACTGGGTACTGTGTACTCCCAACAGACTTAATCAAATACAGCCCCAAAGTTCTCTTGACTTGAATGGATAAAGATTGCTGGTTCACACTGGGTACTGTGTACTCCTAACAGACTTAATCAAATACAGCCCCAAATTTCTCTGGACTTGAATGGATAAAGATTGCTGGTTCACACTGGGTACTGTGTACTCCTAACAGACTTAATCAAATAAATACAGCCCCAAAGTTCTCTGGACTTGAATGGATAAGGATTGCTGGTTCACACTGGGTACTGTGTACTCCTAACAGACTTAATCAAATACAGCCCCAAATTTCTCTGGACTTGAATGGATAAAGATTGCCGGTTCACACTGGGTACTGTGTGCTCCTAACAGACTAAATCAACCACAGCTCGAAAGTGTGCTTGACTTGAATGGACAACTATTGCCAGTCTCCTACCAAAAGTTTTCACTGGGTACTTTAGTTATCCCCTCCCCCCAACCCCCCCCCCACCCCAATAAAAACTGTATGCCATGATAAAACTATAAAAATGGCAAATAACTGTATATAAAAACTTAAAAGAAATTTAATTAGAAGATGTTGGTGCTAAATTCCACGGACATCATCATGTATTTTCACTATCATGTCTAAAAACAATTTTTTTTATAAATATTTTTAAGTCAATACTGGTACACCAGTAAAACATAAAATTGTAATCCAGTCAACAGATGGCAGACAAAAACAGATGCATTTTTACACCAACACTCAACTGCAGCTGCAAACTAAATTCTGTTGTATAAAAATACAATACTTGCATCTCTCAATTACACTTGAAATATAGGATTTTCCTGAGGGTGTGACCGAGTAACCTTTAACTGACAATGGTTCTAATCATTACAGGCAGTGACAGGAGGGTGTCATGGAGCAACCTTTACTGAAAAGAATACAGCCTTTATATACTTTCAGCCATTAATATTTAGTTTGATAACTTTTTATATTCTACATTAAAATAATAGCATTTTTTATAGACAATATTCTCAATATAGTCCTCTATCTGTCCTCCCAATGACTATTGATCAGCTGTTGTAATCACACATTCAATTTTCCAATTACGACCTACATTGATCAGAATGTTATTTTTAATCAAATTTTTTTTTCTCTTTGCATTCTTTCCAATATTGACACAAAGTCACATATATGACAAGTTAATCTTTTGTGGTTTCACCTCTGACCTTTATATTGTCCATAAGTGTTTGAAGTTATACAGATTAAACCTAACAAGATATTTTTACACATATCCTTTTTCAAGCGAACATGGTGTTTTCATTAAAGGTACATTTAAAAATAACAACCATCCTAACAAGTGCATGTACCACAACCATCCTTAGAAGGGGAAAAAAACAGATTATAACAAAAAACCACACAAAAAAACCCCACAACGATTTTTTTAATGCCCTGAGCTTGCTGTCTGCAATAATTTATTACTGCAGACAAAAGTGGGTTTTTCACATACTTTTACTATGATAATTTCTTGGCTTTTCCGAAAAAAAAAAATCGTAATTTTAACAAGATTTTGTCATCTATGTAATACATTTTTTTTTCAATAAAAAAAATTTTGTTTATACTAAATAAACCAGGAACAACAATTAAAAAGCAATATAGTTATTTATTTACAATCCAATATTTAAAAAAAAAAAAGGGCTAAAAACTAAACAACAGATGAAGTCTTTGCATGAGTCATTCTCTGTATTAAAATATTTGTATACAATTTCTTATTTATGACTGACTGATTGACGCATTTATTGAGCATTTATAATGGAGTAAAATCAGGAGAACATCCAAGATAAAAAGCATACTGGACCATATTGGATCTCCAAAATAGTATAATATTCAACAAATTAACTATTGTTTTAACACATACTCACACCTGCTCACACGTAATAAAATAAGTAAAAAAATATAAAAGAAGCATTTGTTTGAATATTATTATATTAACATAGGTAGATAGAACTCAAGACTGTAGTCCACTTAGCTACATGTACCTGGACTCCAGAGGTTTGTTTCTTTGATGGTGATTAATGCCACTTTCAGCAATTTTTCAGCTATATCATGGCGTCCAGTTTTAATTGGGGGAGGAAACTGTAGTTCCCAGAGAAAACCCCTGACCTGCGGTAGGAAAACTTGGCAATCCTTGTTAATTAAGATTGGAGTTGAGTACACCCTGCCTTCAGTGAGAATCGAACAGTGAGAATCGAATACGCAATCTCAGTGTTGACAGACCACGTGATCAATAGTAGATGAACTATCTTAACCACTCGGCCACCGAGGCCCTTGACCCCAGAGGTGACAACCTACCAGTGCACTGTACAGATAGATAGGACCCTAGACATGTATGCAGTCCACTCAGCTACCTGGATCCCCGAGGTGACAACCTACCAGTGCACTGTACAGATAGATAGGACCCTAGACATGTATGCAGTCCACTCAGCTACCTGGATCCCCGAGGTGACAACCACCAGTGCACTGTACAGATAGATAGGACCCTAGACATGTATGCAGTCCACTCAGCTACCTAGATCACCGAGATAACAACCACCAGTGCACTGTACAGATAGATAGGACCCTGACATGTATGCAGTCCACTCAGCTACCTGGATCCCCGAGGTGACAACCTACCAGTGCACTGTACAGATAGATAGGACCCTAGACATGTATGCAGTCCACGCAGCTACCTGGATCCCCGGGGTGACAACCACCAGTGCACTGTACAGATAGATAGGACCCTAGACATGTATGCAGTCCACTCAGCTACCTGGATTCCCGAGGTGACAACCTACCAGTGCACTGTACAGATAGATAGGACCCTAGACATGTATGCAGTCCACTCAGCTACCTGGATCACCGAGATAACAACCACCAGTGCACCGTACAGATAGATAGGACCCTAGAAATGTATGCAGTCCACTCAGCTACCTGGATCACCGAGATAACAACCACCAGTGCACTGTATAGATAGATAGGACCTTATACATGTATGCAGTCCACTCAGCTACCTGGATCCCCGAGGTGACAACCACCAGTGCACTGTACAGATAGATAGGACCTTATACATGTATGCAGTCCACTCAGCTACCTGGATTCCAGAGGTGACCACCTTCAGTGCACTGTACAGACAGATAGGACCCTAGACATGTATGCAGTCCACTCAGCTACCTGGATCCCCGAGGTGACAACCACCAGTGCACTGTACAGATAGATAGGACCCTATACATGTATGCAGTCCACTCAACTACCTGGATCCCTGAGGTGACAACCACCAGTGCACTGTACAGATAGATAGGACCCTATACATGTATGCAGTCCACTCAGCTACCTGGATCACCAATATAACAACCACCAGTGCACTGTACAGATAGATAGGACCCTATACATGTATGCAGTCCACTCAACTACCTGGATCCCCGAGGTGACAACCACCAGTGCACTGTACAGATAGATAGGACCTTATACATGTATGCAGTCCACAGCTACCTGGATTCCCGAGGTGACTACCTACAGTGCACTGTAGACAGATAGGACCCTAGACATGTATGCAATCCACTCAGCTACCTGGATATCAAGGTGACAACCACCAGTGCACTGTACAGATAGATAGGACCTTATACATGTATGCAGTCTACAGCTACCTGGATTCCAGAGGTGACCACCTTCAGTGCACTGTACAGACAGATAGGACCCTAGACATGTATGCAGTCCACTCAGCTACCTGGATCCCCGAGGTGACAACCACCAGTGCACTGTACAGATAGATAGGACCCTAGACATGTATGCAGTCCACTCAGCTACCTGGATCCCCGAGGTGACAACCACCAGTGCACTGTACAGATAGATAGGACCCTAGACATGTATGCAGTCCACTCAGCTACCTGGATCCCCGAGGTGACAACCACCAGTGCACTGTACAGATAGATAGGACCCTAGACATGTATGCAGTCCACTCAGCTACCTGGATCCCCTAGGTGACAACCAACAGTGCACTGTACAGATAGATAGGACCCTAGACATGTATGCAGTCCACTCGGCTACCTGGATCCCTGAGGTGACAACCACCAGTGCACTGTACAGATAGATAGGACCTTATACATGTATGCAGTCCACTCAGCTACCTGGATCCCCGAGGTGACAACCACCAGTGCACTGTACAGACAGATAGGACCCTAGACATGTATGCAGTCCACTCAGCTACCTGGATCCCCTAGGTGACAACCAACAGTGCACTGTACAGACAGATAGGACCCTAGACATGTATGCAGTCCACAGCTACCTGGATCCCCGAGGTGACAACCACCAGTGCACTGTACAGATAGATAGGACCCTAGACATGTATGCAGTCCACAGCTACCTGGATACCCGAGGTGACAACCAACAGTGCACTGTACAGATAGATAGGACCCTAGACATGTATGCAGTCCACTCAGCTACCTGGATCCCCGAGGTGACAACCACCAGTGCACTGTACAGATAGATAGGACCCTAGACATGTATGCAGTCCACAGCTACCTGGATACCCGAGGTGACAACCAACAGTGCACTGTACAGATAGATAGGACCCTAGACATGTATGCAGTCCATTCAGCTACCTGGATCCCCGAGGTGACAACCTAAATTTATGAGACAAACAAATATACAGTTAAATTTAAGTCAATAATCGGTCTTTGCACAAGTGGCTCATGAGTATTAAATGTTAATATTCCTAAAGGCCAATCTCACCAGGGGCCAGCTCTTCAACAAAGACCACACTTAGCATTGGTATAGTGCTTTTTAACTGAAATATCCCACTGCCCTCCTCCCCTTTTAACAAATGCCACCCAAAATTATGTGTCTTAACTACCTGTACGAAAAGGACCAGCTGTACTCCAACTGGACAAGACATGGATTCCTGCAGGAAAATAGCATAATCCTGTCTATAGCACAAGACACGGACTCCAACTGGAAAAATGAACCGTAATATTTAAATGAGGAGAACAGGATTCCTGCTTTTGAGACCAGGAATCCTGCTTCAATTATAAACAAGATTCCTACTGGTTTAAGTAATGAAAAATCCTGCTCTTGGACCAGGAATCCTGCTCCCTGACCAGGTATCCTGCTCCCAGACCAGGAATCCTGCTCCCAGACCAGGAATCATGCTCCCAGACTAGGAATTCTATTTGAGACCAGGGATCCTGCTCTTAATACACCTTGAATTCTGTAATCTGGAATCCCAAAATCTTTCTAAATGGCTCCCAAAAAAAACCGTCTCTTATCCGAAACCAATAAACTTAGCTGTTCTAATCAGTGCCTAAAATATATTTTTCTCAGGTCAGACACAATTTTAGTAAAAAGATTGATGTCTTTATTTTAAGTTGCGCATATTGACACATTGTTTTCAATCTTAGTCTATGTTTTGTAAAGAAAAATTCATTTTTGTTCGGCATATGGAACACATTCTGTTGGTCCTTCATTCCACTACTCTACTGCCATCTTTTCTGTACTATGACACAGAATAACCTGCAAAAACACAAACTTCATTATTAAGATGGACCTGAATGAATTGTTCTTTGGAATTTAATTAAGGCTTTAAATATAATGCCAGTCCAGAAAAGCTGACAAATGTTGTTACCAGTTACATGTCAGTGAGGTAAAGCACAATTTACATGTTTTAGTTACATCTCGTTAATTTTGCAAAGCATATGCTGCTATTTAAAAATGGATTTTGTTGTTTTTTATTTGTATTTTTTCATTTCTGCCTGACAAAGATTATCAACATTAGGAAATTTAAATTTATCAGCATTAAAATGTTATATTTGGTGAAACTGACATAGAAAATAGGTAAAACTTGTTCAATAAATACACTGTATAAATTGTCATGTTATAGGTTGAACTTACCTTTAGTAGTTCAATAATTGGTCTTGATTCAGTTCTGATAACGGGCAATTTTTTTTGTTAGAAATCAGTCCCTTTCTTTTAGATGCATCCATGGTTTCTATGTAGGAAAAAAACCTTCATTGTATTAGCTTAAAAAGTGGCCTGATGGTTTGCAGCATTCCCTGGGTTTTTGTTTTTTTTTTGTCTTTTTGAGAATTCAAAAAAATAAAAATAATATCAGATAGACTTTTTTAAAGGCTCAATATACATTATAAAAATAAAACAAAAGTCCACAATGACCTGCTAAATTGAAACATTACAAAATAAAATAAACAAAATCATATTGATATTGATATTTACTTGTGTTAACAGACACTATATATAACTTTAATAATACTTACCATCTGCTATAATGATGACAACTGAATTCTTTTTTGTTACAATCCCCTTCTTTATTAAATCTCATTTATCCTCTGACATCTTTCTTAGAAAGCACAAAAAGTGATGCATCTTAAAAGATATGCACACAAACATCTCCTCCATCTTGTAGCAAATAAGCGGTAAAGTTTGAATTTTGAAATGGGGGCCCTCTGCAGATGTTGGAAATTAAGTCAAAAATAGATTAACAGTTCTGAGGTTATAAGAATTAAGCTGTTCAGTTCAAAATGTAAGATAATACATTGAAGAACAAGTTTTTTAATAACTGTTATTTATTTGACACAAATATTGGTCTTTTGCAATTCTTTTATTTTCCAATAGACCCTTTGATAACCTCATAATGAAATTTGTTTTATCAGCTTCAACAGGTTCCATAACACTGGTGGGTCAAGTTACAATAATATACACATACAAGATGTGCTTCTTAGTAAAACAATCAAATCTTAAATTAATAAAGATAAAGAGACATATTTATAAATAATCAGTTAAGTAAAAATGAAACACATTAAAAAATAATAAATTTAAAGTCAAATAAATTTAGCTGGATTTATGACCATAATGATTTGACCCTTAAAATGAGGTGCTACATAAAAACAAAAGATATGAGGACCCTATGGAAAGAGAAAATTCACAGAAGAACATTATTAACATTATTAGAACAGAGTTAACATTGGATGGATTCCAAAGGGTTATTCCAATGGAGGAATACAAAAAGATATTCAGGCAAGGGTAGATAAATAATGTTTTATTTAGTAATGATATCCCAATTTGTGTGGTACCTGATGTGTATTTGCTTATCACATCATCAATTCTTTAATAATCTTTAAATCTTTATCACAGTTTTTTTTTCATTTTTGTTAATAATTACATTATGTCACCCCCCCCCCCCCTTCTGCAAATTCAATTGTCAGTCTCTGTAATAATACATATATCAAATATGTAAGTTAAAATCCTGTGTTTTATAGTAAAAAATCCTTTTTCATCAATAAGCATAAGAGCAAGATTCCTGTTCTGATATAATCTAAGACAAAATATCCTATTCATGTCATGGTCTTGAGCAGGAATATAAAAGACACTCATTTTGCAGTAGCAGGAATACAAGAACAGGACAAGGAATAATAGGGTAGGAATGTTTATCTTTTACGTGTCTTTCTCTAATAGAGGAGGATTTTGAGTTTTGGGGTAAAATCCTGTTGGAATCCAGGTCTTTTCCAGTTGGAATCCAGCTGGAATCCGGCTATAACTTTCGTACAGGTAAAAATCCTAAGCTTCCATCAGACATGAAAATAGGCACAAAGGTGTATTTGCATTAAAAAATATAGGCTGAAATGTTAGTCAATGTATGAAAATATATAAAGAATTTGTTTGTATTTACCAATAATTGTATACCCCATTTGTCCTCTTTAAAACTTGTTCAACTTTAGAAAACAATAGATAATCCATTTAATGTCTTGCACAGCTGAGAAGTCCTATCACAGCGTGCATATTTAAAGATGCATGAACTGGTATTTAAAAAAATTATTGATGTCATTTTGCTAAAAGGAGCAGTTTGAAATAAAATATGTTGTATAATAAAATATAATTTAAATATTTTAAATACACATTGTGAACCATTAAAACAAAAAACCACAACCTGACACAGATTTGTTACATCTTTTGTTCACTTTATGTGAGGGTCTATAGATAAATAATTTAAATTTTTGATGTGAATCTTTTTATGACAGGTTGATAAATTAACTAAAATTTAAGTTATCACAATGACTTGTGAAGGAAGTCACGGATTATTTCTACTACTGTTTGTCCCTCTTTTAAGTGTTTTAAACTAATTCTTTAAACAAAGAAAATTTCCAAAAATAATTACAATTAATAGTTATATATTAGAAAAATTTATAAAATTTTAGAACAAATGACCTATAAGTTGTTTTTTTTTTTAGAAAACATTATGGTGAATGAATAAAATATCAATTGTAGCCATATATACACTGAAGATACTAGTATATATTGTACATAAAACAATCACACTGGAGGAAATGGTTACATATGGGTAGTAACTCCTGCATCTGGGTAGTAACGCCTACATATGGGAAGTAACTCCTGCATATGGGTAGTAACTCCTGCATTTGGGGAATAACTCCCACAAATGAGTAGTAATCCTGCATCTGGGAAGTAACTCCTGCATATTGGTAGAAACTCCTGCATATGGGAAGTAACTCTTGCATATGGGTAGTAACTCCTGCATATGGGTAGTAACTCCTGCATATGGGAAGTAACTCTTGCATATGGGTAGTAACTCCTGCATATGGGTAGTAACTCCTGCATATGGGAAGTAACTCATGCATATGGGTAGTAACTCCTGCATATGGGTAGTAACTCTTGCATATGGGTAGTAACTCCTGCATATGGGTAGTAACTCTTGCATATAGGTAGTAACTCCTGCATATGGGAAGTAACTCATGCATA
Source organism: Limnoperna fortunei (assembly GCA_944474755.1). Lineage (NCBI taxonomy): Eukaryota > Metazoa > Mollusca > Bivalvia > Mytilida > Modiolidae > Limnoperna > Limnoperna fortunei. Next base: position 48,732,984 of record OX104122.1, read on the forward strand.
TGGGTAGTAACTGCTGCATATGGGAAGTAACTCTTGCATATGGGTAGTAACTGCTGCATATGGGAAGAAACTCTTGCATATGGGTAGTAACTCTTGCATATGGGTAGTAACTCCTGCATATGGGAAGTAACTCATGCATATGGGTAGTAACTGCTGCATATGGGAAGTAACTCTTGCATATGGGTAGTAACTGCTGCATATGGGAAGAAACTCTTGCATATGGGTAGTAACTCTTGCATATGGGTAGTAACTCATGCATATGAGAAGTAACTCTTGCATATGGGTAGTAACTCTTGCATATGGGTAGTAACTCTTGCATATGGGTAGTAACTCCTGCATATGGGTAGTAACTCTTGCATATAGGTAGTAACTCCTGCATATGGGAAGTAACTCATGCATATGGGTAGTAACTGCTGCATATGGGAAGTAACTCTTGCATATGGGTAGTAACTGCTGCATATGGGAAGAAACTCTTGCATATGGGTAGTAACTCTTGCATATGGGTAGTAACTCCTGCATATGGGAAGTAACTCATGCATATGGGTAGTAACTGCTGCATATGGGAAGTAACTTATGCATATGAGAAGAAACTACAGCATATGAGAAGAAACTACAGCATATGAGAAGAAACTGCTGCATATGGGAAGTAACTTATGCATATGGGAAGTAACTCTTGCATATGGGTATGACTGCTGCATATGGGAAGTAACTCTTGCATATGGGTAGTAACTGCTGCATATGGGACAATTCTTGCATATGGGTATTAACTCTTGCATATGGGTAGTAACTCCTGCATATGGGAAGTAACTCATGCATATGGGTAGTAACTGCTGCATATGGGAAGTAACTCCTGCATATGAGAAGTAACTGCTGCATATGGGAAGTAACTTATGCATATGGGAAGTAACTCTTGCATATGGGTATGACTGCTGCATATGGGAAGTAACTCTTGCATATGGGTAGTAAATCTTGCATATGGGTAGTAACTCATGCATATGGGAAGTAACTCATGCATATGGGTAGTAACTGCTGCATATAGGAAGAAACTTATGCATATGAGAAGAAACTACAGCATATGATAAGAATCAACAGTATATGAGAAGTAACAACAGCATATGAGAAGTAACTACAGCATATGAGAAGTAACTACAGCATATGGAAAGTAACTCCTACATATGGAAAGTTACTCCTTTAATTACTCCAAATAGTAATAATAATAGACTACTGATATTGTCTTCTGCAAATGTACTAATAAAATTCTCAAGTCTGGATAATTAGGAAAAAATCCTCGAATAATTCCATAATTGCAGGTGCATAACTTAAATACATCTGCAATCTTTCTGTAAAGTTTCAGAGATCAGGGTTGAAAACTGTAGGAGGAGTTGATTACACTGCAAATGTTCTGAAAAATGACTAAGTTTCCAAGCCTGGAAAATTAGAAATAAAATCCTGAAACACTTCCATAATAGCAGGTGCACAACTTCAATATATGTGAAATCTTAAGTTTCAGAGATCTGGGTTGAAAAGTGTAGAAGGAGTTAATAACACAATATAGATACCCTATTTTCCACGCCGCCCGACTTCATCATGCTAATAACCCAGGCTTTCACTTCAGGCAAACCACCAAAAAATTTGAATTTAAGAATTATAAGTAATATTCTGTATAAAGTCATATAATATAAACTATAACCGAATGCAACCACAAATTTATTTGTTCCTTCAAAACAGGTTTCAAATTTCCTCAAAGTTTATACTAGTAAAGTATAATACATATGGGGGCCTCGGTGGCCGAATGGTTAACGTAGTTCGTCTACAATTGACACGTGGTCTGTCAACACTGAGATTGCTAGTTCGATTATCACTGCAGGCAGGTGTACATGGCTCCAATAATAATTGACAAGGATTGCCAGTTTTCCTAGCTACCACAGGTAGGGGGTTTTCCACGGGTACTCTGGCTTCCTCCCTCAAAAAAAATTAGACTACATGATATAGCTGAACAATTGTCGAAAGTGGTGTTAAAACACCATTCAAACAAACATATACACATGTATCTATTCCTCAATTACTCAAAGTATGTTTCTTGATATATATTGTATTATAATTAATAATAGTAATAATACTTCACAGTAACAGAAGATTTGACTTATAATGGTCATACAGACTAATTAAACATTAACATTTAGCAAAATAATTAGAGGATATTTAACCAAGGTTACCAGTCAATCATATAAATAAGCTTGCTGATAAATTAACATTAGGAAGTCAAGTAAACTATACCTGCTCATAACCAGTATGATTCACAAAACTGGCTGCTGTACCATTTTATTTTTATTACCTGTATGTATGCGATGATGCTGGTGCAGATGAGACAGTTGCTTAAAAGAACGTTCACAATAATTACAATGATATTTCCGCAGGTTTGTGTGGACTAGACTATGTTGCAGTAATTGTTGCCTACTGCGGAATCCCTTACAGCAATGGGCACACATATGACGACGATCGGGATTCATCAAGCCTGCGGTCAAGTTGGCAGCCATTAAATCATAGTCAACTGGTTCCTGTTTCACTGAAAAATTGTCCATAAACTGATTACAGCTATTTCTCATTTCTGGCTTAATGACTGGTTCATAGTCAAACTGGTTCCTAGCAACGGCTTCAATTGTTTCATCAAGATGGCTGCTATTGGTTTCGGACTCTTTATCCATTTGTTGGCCATGTTTTTGCTGGAATGTTTTGTCGAAATTTTGATTCTGTTGCTGTCGAACTGATTCAACAGAATTGTAAAATGCCATACGATTTTGTTCTACTCTGCTGTCCATTTCTATTCTATTTCTCAGTTCGTCCTCAGCACTACTACTAACTCCCACTCGGCTCTGTAACTCCTCTGCCATATCACTACCAAGACCAATTCGATTGCGCAACTCCTCCTCCAAATTATTAGTGCCACCAATACTTCTCCGAAGCTCATCTTCAATACTAATATTACCTCCAATTCTATTCCTAACCTCCTCCGACAAACCATTACTTAGGCCCATCCTGTTTCGTAACTCCTCCTCCATGCTCATATTTAGTCCCATTCTCCCTCGAAGTTCATCCCCAATACTGTTAATCATTCCCATTCTGTTTCTAAATTCTTCTTCAATTCCAATATTTAATCCCATTCTGCTTCGTAACTCTTCTTCCAAACCCATTCTGTCTCGCAGTAAATTGTTGTCTGTTAGCCCATTGAGTCCAGTCCTGTGTTGAGAAGACATAAACCAGTAAGTTAAAAACATTTTAAAGTTATTGTACCAAGGGTCATAATCTAGGTGACCATTCATTCTGATTTTTAACAAGTAAAAATCCTTTCAAGGAAAATATTCAGAACTATCAGATAAGTTCACTTAGGTATTCCAAAGAATAAATAGCTGGGTCTCAACCGTTAAAAGAAGCAAAATTGTAATAAATAAATCCAATGTAGAAATTGCAAATAAATAAAATTAACAGCTGTGAAAAAGTTTCCATGTGAACTAAATTTAAATCCACTTTTTGTCCATCTCCAACAATGAAAACCTTTCACTCATCAAATATCCCTGACAGTAATGTTCATTTTTGCCTTCTGAACTATTGCCAACGAAAACTAGACTGAAAAAAGCTTCAGGTTTAAATGAATATGCATCTTGCTTTAATGTTGCAATGAAAAAAAAATCCATTTAATTTTCCCAACCATTTTTTTTATGGTTTGTAATAAAATGAATTTAATGACGATCCGATTATGTAATATATTTTTCTCTAACCAATGTCTTCCTAAGGGTCACAAAAACTGATCTATAATTCTGCAGTTATAAAAATCACATTTTTTTATTCTGTACAAGTAAAAGCAATAACACAGTTTTATTTAGATGCTTGGAAAAAAAATTGAGGTTCCAGAAAGGGGGCAATTTTTTAACATTATTATCTGGATGAATCATTTCCAAAAAAAAAGTTACATAATATCTGACGAATATAGGAATAAACGCTTCAACATTTGGTATTTACAAAAACTTCAATTAAAATCATTTTAACTAAATTAAATAAACAATTCATATTCTATTACACAAATACTTAAATCATCATATGTTTCAGAAATTTAGTAATTGATTTTTATATAAAAATAACAAAATGCCTGACCTTTTTTTGTCCCCGTTTCTATTATCTTACACAAACAACTAGTTAATGGGTGAATGGGTGTTAACCAAACAATCTCAGAAAAAAAAGGTGAAAGCGTGGTTATGAAAACATGTTCTCGATACCTTAAAGCCTTTAGGCATTATCATTTTATTTTTTTAAGTGAACGAGAATGACATTTTGTTGTAACTGCCTCGGAATAAATTACAGATTTTTTTTTTACAGTATTTGGCTGTCTGCCAAGCGATTAAACATCTACACATGCATAATGAAAGGTTTTTAACTTAATTGAAATGCATACTTCGTAACAATAGCACTGATAGAAAAAAAACTTTCATCATATTATTTTTGGTAGAGTTGTAAGGTTGTCATAGAAACCAAGAAGGACAAAAAAGTAATCTTTCCATCCCTAAAATCAATATCTTATGTAATAGTACTTAAATTACACACATGAAAAATATTTCATACATTTTTTATCCACGATTACTGAATGATCAATTGAATACACAATGGCCATGGGGAACCCTGAAGGATTAAGTAAATCCAAGTCTAAAAATAGAATTCAATTAGTTTAAATATGATGACCAAATATTCAAAATATATGAACATAGATGAAAGTAGAATTTATTTGGTCTAATCTGAAAAGCTATGTAAACCTTTCAATTGCTGCTCTTCATCTTGTAATCATGATCGTAGTGGCTGTAAGCCTTCTGTGGCCACCCATCTTCAGCAAAGTTTCAAAGAAATTTGTTTTTGAACATTCCAGGAATACAGCCAAATTAGAAAATGAATATACCATCCATAGTTCAGTATTAAATTAAAAAAAAATTAAAATGCCCCATACTGCACTAAGGTATAAAACTATCATTTAAATGACCATAGTAGGAGTGTCTATAGACTTATCTTATATTGGTACATAATCTACATAAAATGGAACTCCTAAAGACCACTCCAGACAAAATTGATTAATATTGGTAAACAGAGTTCCTAAAAGACTACTCCAGCCGAATTTGATTTAAATGGTAAACAATCAAAAGAGAAAAAAAGCATATAAAGACCTCCTCTGCCAAAATTGGTTTATATGGTACACAATCTACTTAGAAGGGAGCTGCTAAAGACCACCCTGCCAAAAATTTTTTATATTGGTACACAATTAACTTAAAGGAGTCAGCTCCTAAAGACCACTTCAGCCAAAATTGGTAAACAACCTACTTATACTGAAGGAAACTCCTTAAGACCACTCATGCAAAAATTGGTTCATATGGTACACAATCTACTTAGAAGACAACTCCTAAAGACCACTTCAGCCAAAATTGGTTCATTTAGTACATAATCTACTTAGAAGGGAGCTCCTCAAGACCACTCCTGTCAAAAATTCTTTAAATTAGTACACAATAAACTTAAAGGAGTCGACTCCTAAAGACCACTTCAGCCAAAATTGGTAAACAACCTACTTAGAAGGAAACTCCTAAAGACCACTTCTGTCAAAATTGGTTCATATGGTACAAAATCTGCTTAGAATGGAACTCCTAAAGACCACTCCAGCCAAAATTGGTTCATATGGTACACAATCTTCTTAGAGGGAGCTCCTCAGGACAACTCCTGCCAAAATTGGTTCATATGGTACACATTATACTTAGAAGGGAAGTCATAAATACCACTCCTGCCAAAATTGGTTTATATGGTACACAATTTACTTAGAAGGGAACTCTTAAAATTCACTCCAGCCAAAATTGGTTCATATGGTACACATTCTACTTAGAAGGGAGCTCCTCAAGACCACTCCTGCCAAAATTGGTTCATATGGTACACAATCTCTACTTAGAAGGGAGCTCTTCAAGACCACTCCTGCCAGAATAGGTTCATATGGTACAAAATCTACTTAGAAGGGAGCTCCTCAAGACCACTCCTGCCAAAATTGGTTCATATGGTACAAAGTCTACTTAGAAGGGAACTCCTAAAGACCACTCCAGCCAAAATTAGTTCATATGGTATACACATTCTACTTAGAAGGGAGCTCCTCAAGACCACTCCTGCCAAAATTGGCTCATATGGTACACATTCTACTTAGAAGGGAGCTCTTAAAGACCACTACAGCCAAAATTGGTTCATATGGTACAAAGTCTATACTTAGAAGGGAACTGATTAAGACCACTCCAGCCAAAATTGATTCATATGGTACACATTCTACTTAGGAGGGAAATCCTAAAGACCACTCCTGCCAGAATAGGTTCATATGGTACAAAATCTACTTAGAAGGGAGATCCTCAAGACCACTCCTGCAAAAATTGGTTCATATGGTACAAAGTCTACTTAGAAGGGAGCTCCTCAAGACCACTCCTGTCAAAAATTCTTTAAATTGGAACACAATCAACTAAAAAGGAGTCCAGTCTGCGAAATTAGCACAAGTCCGCTGGCCCCTGGCCAGTAAAAATCCTTTCGGGCAAGTGAAATTTTGATAAAATTTATATTGAATATATAGGAGAAAATCCAAAAGTTCAGGATTCGGGCAAGTGAGTTGCAAATCCTAATTTCAAGCACTGGGAGTCGACTCCTAAAGACCACTTCAGCCAAAATTGGTAAACAACCTACTTAGAAGGAAACTCCTAAAGACCACTACTACCAAAATTGGTTCATTTGGTACACAATACACTTAGAAGGGAACTACAGCGAAAACTGGTTCATATGGTACACAATACACTTAGAAGGGATCTCCTTAAGACCACTCCAGCCACTCGTGGACACATGATCACACAGAAACCCTGACTTGTGAGGATGACTTAGAATGGAACTCCTAAAGACCACTTCTGCCAAAATTGGTTCATATGGTACAAAATCTGCTTAGAATGGAACTCCTAAAGACCACTACAGCCAAAATTGGTTCATATGGTACACAATCTTCTTAGAGGAAGCTCCTCAAGACAACTCCTGCCAAAATTGGTTCATATGGTACACATTATACTAAGAAGGGAGTTCATAAATACCACTCCTGCCAAAATTGGTTTATATGGTACACAATTTACTTAGAAGGGAACTCTTAAAATTCACTCCAGCCAAAATTGGTTCATATGGTACACAATCTACTTAGAGGGAGCTGCTCAAGACAACTCCTGCCAAAATTGGTTCATATGGTACAAAATCCACTTAGAAGGGAGCTCCTAAACACCACTCCCGCCAAAATTGGTTCATATGGTACACATTATACTTAGAAGGGAAGTCATAAATACCACTCCTGCCAAAATTGGTTTATATGGTACACAATTTACTTAGAAGGGAACTCCTAAAATTCACTCCAGCTAAAATTGGTTCATATGGTACACATTCTACTTAGAAGGGAGCTCCTCAAGACCACTCCTGCCAAAATTGGTTCATATGGTACAAAACTACTTAGAAGGGAACTCCTGAAGACCACTCCTGCCAAAATAGGTTCGAATGGTACAAAACTACTTAGAAGGGAGCTCCTCAAGACCACTCCTTCCAAAATTAGTTCATATGGTACAAAACTACTTAGAAGTGAACTCCTAAAGACCACTCCAGCCAAAATTGGTTCATATGGTACACATTCTACTTAGGAGGGAAATCCTAAAGACCACTCTAGCCAAAATTGGCTCATATGGTACACATTCTTCTTAGAAGGGAGCTCTTAAAGACCACTCCTGCAAGAATACATTCATATGGTACAAAGTCTATATTTAGAAGGGAACTGATTAAGACCATTCCAGCCAAAATTGATTCATATGGTACAAAGTCTACTTAGAAGGGAACTCCTAAAGACCACTCCAGCCAAAATTGATTAATATGGTATACACATTCTTCTTAGAAGGAAGCTCCTCAAGACCGCTCCAGCCAAAATTGGCTCATATGGTACACATTCTACTTAGAAGGGAGTCTTAAAGACCACTACAGCCAAAATTGGTTCATAATGTACAAAGTCTATACTTAGAAGGGAACTGATTGAAACCACTCCAGCCAAAATTGATTCATATGGTACACATTCTACTTAGAAGGGAAATCCTAAAGACCACTCCAGCCAAAATTGGTTCATATGGTACACAATCTACTTAGAGGGAGCTGCTCAAGACAACTCCTGCCAAAATTGGTTCATATGGTACAAAGTCAATACTTAGAAGGGAGCTCCTCAAGACCACTCCTGCCAAAATAGGTTCAAATGGTACAAAATCTACTTAGAAAATAATTCCTAAAGACCACTCCAGCCAAAATTGGTTCATATGGTACACAATCTCTACTTAGAAGGGAACTCCTAAAGACCACTCCAGCCAAAATTGGTTCATATGGTACACAATCTCTACTTAGAAGGGAACTCCTAAAGACCACTCTAGCCAAAATTGGTTCATATGGTACATATTCTACTTAGAAGAGAAGTAAAGACCACTCCAGCCAAAATTGATTCATATGGTACAAAATCTACCTATAGTCTATAGAAGGGAACTCCTAAAGACCACTCCTGCCAAAATTGGTTTATAATGGTACACAATCTTTAAAGAAGTTGTTTACATAAATTTACTATATGGTATTATATAACATATTACTGAAACTGTATAAAGTCTGGTACCCAAACAAGTTTTAAGGCCATCATATAAATTAAATTGTCCATATATTTAACTTACTTAAATAGAATGTTATCATCACTCATCAATTTTTTTAGAGATAATGTGGCATCCAGTTTTTATTTTGGGAGTAAGCCAGAGTACCCAATGAAAACCCCATGAGGAAAAAGGCAATCCTTATCAAGTAAGAGTTATGCCTACAGTGAGACTTGAACTTAAAGGAAAACACAAAGTATCTCAATGAATCAAATTGTCCATATACAAGTAGTTCTATGTGTATACATGTATCAGTATTTTTGTTCAGACCATACTATAGAATGTTTTTAAGATACAAATTATCCCATGAGTCTTATGTTAAGTGATCTAACATGCAGACCTATAATACAATATTGCTAAGTCATTTGACTGTAATGCCAGAGGAAACAAATTTGAAAATTTTATCCAATGAGAAACGAGAAATTACTGTTCAAGCACATCAACAAAACCATACAAGTCTTCATTGGGGATTTCCCGTACTTCAATCTGTATCAATATATTTGGCATTGTTGTTACCAGAAGACTTCTAAATATCAGTCAATCACATAATAATAGATGGCAGCCATGTTTTATGTCTGATAAAGTCTAAATGTTGAATTTTTTTTAAGGATCTTGCACTAAGGAACAAAACTTTTGGGCCTTATTGAAACAAGGAAGCAGTTTAATTTCAGCTAACGGGAAACAATGGTTGCCCAATGTGGTCATTATTTTCACCCAATCAATATGGACCTCACAATTTACTCGTACACAAGTTATACAAGATTTTATGGAGACAGACAATAGAAATAGCTAACATTGACTGAAAGTCAGATGAGCTAAATATGTTGCATTATTCAAATTAAGGGGCCACAACTCTGGGTTGACCTGATACTTCAATTGAACTTATGACTTTTATACAAAATTAGATAATTCAAATTTAAAATTTTGAAAAGTTTGACTTTCTCAGAGGTGATACCATGAGAGTAATAAACTAGCTCAGTAGTACTAGCAAGATGTTTATTTGTTTAAAAGTAGTGGGGGGGGGGGGGGGGGCTCTGAGTGTCTGAGGCCAAAAAAACTTTTATAATTTTTTTCTAAATCCCTTAAAGCTAAAATTTTGATGTGTCCAGGATTACCTAATAACACTAATGTACATGTATAGATGAGTATGTCTCTTGAGAAACATCAATTAATGCTCATTAGATTTAGCAATAAAGTCAACTTACATGTGTCAATTTAGAACATAGAAAAGTTGTCACCTTTAATGAGACAACTTATTCATTTAAGTTATAAACTTTATTTTTTCATTTATCTGCCATTTTCTGTGTAAAATTTTATATACAAACTAGGATGTGGTATTGTTTGTCAAAGTTTTATTTTTTAGAGATACACACATTTACCAGCAGTAGTTTCTCATTGTTTTCTCTATTAAATTATTGCAAATTTAATATAAAAATGTTTTATAAAGTTTATCCAGTTTAAAAATGCCTTATATTACCATGAACATCCCCCCTTTTTGGGCCCCTTTATTTGATGTGCAGCAAGAATGCAAATATACAATGAAATGAAGAATAAAAAATGTTTTACAGACATTGAAAAATTGCAAATAGGGTGAGGCCCATACAAAGGAAACTGCATCTTAATTACAGAAAAATTGTGCACAAGGCTGCAACTTTAAGTATTGATTTTGAAATTGGCAATTTATTCTAGATGTCAATTTGAAAATGAGAAATTTCTTTCTAGTCCTTTTTCATTATAGCTTGGAAAAATTACTTGAATGAGGTTTTTTTTATGATGCATTCATATGTTAATTTCTTATGCAGATATCGTTCCTGGCTGCATTTGTTGAAAATCCATTAAAAATGTTTACAATCACATTGCACTTAAAAAATCTTTGATACATTGAATAATAAAGCCTTTATGGGTTTTTTTATACATATACATGCGGTATATTTAACACTGAGTCACATTTGGGCGATTCTCCATAAACTAATACCTTCAAGTCAGACAGGCCTATGAAATATAACTTTATTCAAATACCAACTTTAACATGACAGATTTGGACAATAAACTACAAATAAACAAAGATTTTAGGTTTCAATTTTATATATATCCTAGACAGATATTTAAAATAAATCATTTACAAGTTCATTGTACAAGTTAAAAAAATATTATTTTTCAATATTATTGTAAAAGATTTCGTTTGTAAAATAAATAAAACTTGTACTAAGGGGAATATATGTATGAAACTGCAAACATTATTTGTATGCCTTTAGTTTGCATCTTACTCCAGTTATGAAGCATGGATGAATACAATTTCTTTAAGTCTTTAATCTTTTTTCATGAGAACTAATTTTAATGAGGAAATAACACATACCGGCGGAACATGTAATTTGTATATAAAGAGTAAACCTTATATGTACTGCATTATGTACCACTTCTACTGGTACCCCAATGATAAGCTAAAAATGTACTGTGTTATATACCACAATTATAAGCTTTAGTTGTACTGTGTTATGTACCACTTCTCCTGGTACACTGATGATAAGCTTTAGATGTACTGTGTTATGTACCACTTCTCTTGGTACTGTGATAATAAGCTTTAGATGTACTGTGTTATGTACCACTTCTCCTGGTACCTTGATGATAAGCTTTAGATGTACTGTGTTATGTACCACTTCTCCTGGTACCAGAATGATAAGCTTTAGATGTACTGTGTTATGTACCACTTCTCCTAGAACCAGAATGATAAGCTTTAGATGTACTGTGTTATGCACCACTTCTCCTGGTACCAGAATGATAAGCTTTAGATGTACTGTGTTATGTACCACTTCTCCTGGTATCGTGATGATAAGCTTTAGTTGTACTGCGTTATGTACCACTTCTCCTGGTACATTTACCAGAATGATAAGTTTAGATGTACTGTGTTATGTACCACTTCTCCTGGTACCAGAATGATAAGCTTTAGATGTACTGTGTTATGCACCACTTCTCCTGGTACCAGGAATGATAAGCTTTAGATGTACTGTGTTATGTACCACTTCTCCTGGTACTGTGATGATAAGCTTTAGTTGTACTGCGTTATGTACCACTTCTCCTGGTACATTTACCAGAATGATAAGCTTTAGATGTACTGTGTTATGTACCACTTCTCCTGGTACCAGAATGAAGCTTTAGATGTACTGTGTTATGCGCCACTTCTCCTGGTACCAGAATGATAAGCTTTAGATGTACTGTGTTATGTACTACTTATCCTGGTACCGTGATGATAAGCTTTAGTTGTACTGTGTTATGTACCACTTCTCCTGGTACCAGAATGATAAGCTTTAGATGTACTGTGTTATGCACCACTTCTCCTGGTACCAGAATGATAATCTTTAGATGTACTGTGTTATGTACTACTTCTCCTGGTACACTGATGATAAGCTTTAGATGTACTGTGTTATGTACCACTTCTCCTGGTACCGTGATGATAAGCTTTAGATGTAATGTGTTATGTACCACTTCTCCTGGTACCAGAATGATAAGCTTTAGATGTACTGTGTTATGTACCACTTCTCCTGGTACCATGATGATAAGCTTTAGATGTACTGTGTTATGTACCACTTCTCCTGGTACTGCAATAATAAGCTTCAGATGTACTATGTTATCATGGTTATGTACAATTTCTCCTGGTACCGCAATGATAAGCTTTAGATGTACTGTGTTATGCACCATTTCTCCTGGCCAAGTTCACACACCCTAGTCTGGGCAGGTCATAGCCAAGTCTGGACTAGCGTACTGTGATGATAAGCTTTAGTTGTACTGTGTTATGTACCATTTCTACTTGTACAGTGATGATAAGCTTTAGATGAACTGTGTTATATACCACTTCTCCTGGTACCAGAATGATAAGCTTTAGATGTACTGTGTTATAAACCACTTCTCCTGGTACAACCATGATAAGCTTTAGATGTATTGTGTTATGTACCACTTCTCCTGGCCAAGTTCACACTACTAGTAGCATACCCATATCTAGACTTGCACTACCCTTGTCTGGACGTCACACACCCTAGTCTGGGCAGGTCATAGCCAAGTCTAAACTAGCCTACCCATTTATGGACATCATATCTAGTCTGGGCAGGTCATACAATAGTCAGAATTGTCTTCTCTATCAAGAACCTCATTACAAAATAAGGAAATTGTCCTTACTTAGTGTGAACTGTTTATATTATACTGTCCTTCCCTTTTCTTAACATCACACATTAGTCAAGACATGTCATAGCTAAGTGTGGTCTAGCCTACCCATATCTTGACTTGCCCCACCCTTGTTCGGACGTTACACACATGTCTGGATGTCATACACTAGTCTGGTCATAGCCAAGTCTGGACCAGCATACCCATGTATGGTTGTCACACCTTCGTGAGAACATGTCACAGCCAAGTCTGGTCAAGCCTACCCATATCTGGTTATCCTACCCTAATCAGGACATAACACAGCTAAGTCTGGACTAGTCTACCAATATCTAGATTTGCCCTACTCTTGTCAGGACGTCACATCCTAGTCTGGACAGGTCATATCAGTCTGACTAGCCTACCCATGTATGGACATCATACCCTAGTCTGGGCAGATAATACAATAGTCAGGACTTAACACTAGTCCTGACTTGTCATAACCAAATGTATGTGGATTTGTCATACCACAGAAAGGACGTCAAACCCTGGCTGGATTTGTCATACCACAGAAAGGACGTCAAAACCCTGGCTGGATTTTTCATACCACAGAAAGGATGTCAAACCCTGGCTGGATTTGTCATACCACAGAAAGGACGTCAAACCCTGGCTGGATTTGTCATACCACAGAAAGGACGTCAAAACCCTGGCTGGATTTTTCATACCACAGAAAGGACGTCAAACCCTGGCTGGATTTGTCATACCACAGAAAGGACGTCAAACCCTGGCTGGATTTGTCATACCACAGAAAGGATGTCCAACCCTGGCTGGATTTGTCATACCACAGAAAGGATGTCTAACTCTGGCTGGATTTGTCATACCACAGAAAGGATGTCTAACCCTGGCTGGATTAAGGACATCAAACCCTGGCTGGATTTGTCATACAGTAATCTACACTTGTCATAGTAGTCAGTACATGTCATAGCCAAATGTGGATTTGTCATACTACAGTAAGGTTGTCATACTCCTGGCTGGATTCGTCATAACATAGTCTACACTGGTCATACAGCAGTCAGGGTATGTCATTACAAGGTCTGGAGTATTCATTCCTTAGTCTGGTATTGTAGTCAGTACTTATCATACCATAGTCAGAACATGTTATAGTAAGTCTTAACTTGCTCTACCCTGTTTGAAATGTGTATATTATACCCTTGTTTTACACTAGTCAGGACCTTTTCCAGCAATTCCATGTAGTGGTGGCTCAGCTAAAGTTAAAGAACATATTAGATCTTTACAAAAAAACAATCAAGAAATTTTCAAAAGTGGCTGAGCTAAAGTTAAAGAACATATTAGATCTTAACAAAAAAACAATCAAGAAATTTTCAAAAGTCAAAGACAGAACTGTGTGTCCTTTTAGTTTACCTTATCTCTGTGAAATTGTTGACATAACTCTTTGACATTAATCGTACAATTCTCCATATACATGTACATGTACTAGAACTTACATTCTGAAGGGCCATAACTCCTTTAAAATGACTAATTGGTTCTAATTTTTAAACATATCAAAGATATTAGATTTATATTTCATAAAAAAAATGGGACACAGATGCCCCCGGTAAATGAAGTCCTAAACAGGAAGTAGTTGTCCGATAGGTCTGAAAGTCGCTTAGGACGTACAACTTGTGATACTGATCCACCCTGCCAAATTTCAAATTGTTCTCATGTATGGTTTCTGAGAAAAGCTTGACGGAAATTTTCATACTCGTGTTAACACATTTTCATATCGGCCGAGTCGCAAACAGGAAGTAGTTGTCCGACAGGTCTGAGAGTCGCTTGAAACATACAACTTGTATACTGATCCACCCTGCCAAATTTCAAATTGTTCTCATGTATGGTTTCTGAGAAAAGCTTTACTGAAATTTTCATACTTGTGTTAACACATTTTCATATCGGCCCAGTCGCAAACAGGAAGTAGTTGTCCGACAGGTCTGAAAGTCGCTTAGGACGTACAACTTGCATACTGAACCACCCTGCCAAATTTCAAATTGTTCTCGTGTACGGTTTCTGAGAAAAGCTTGACTGAAATTTTCATACTTGTGTTAACACACATTCATATCGGCCCAGTCGCAAACAGGAAGTAGTTGTCCGTCAGGTCTGAAAGTCGCTTAGGAGGTACAACTTGTGATACTGAACCACCCTGCTAAATTTCGAATTGTTCTCATGTACGGTTTCTGAGAAAAGCTTGACGGAAATTTGTTCGGACGTACGTATGTATGGACAGACGGACATGAGTAAAACTTAATGCCCCCCCGACATGTCGTCGCGGGGGCATAAAAATCTAACCTGAATTGTAGGTGTAAAAGCCTTACAGGACAATTCTGCATATAAATTAATTACAATTACAAGGAGCATATAACAATTATCAATAAGTGCAGATATTTCCAATTTATTCAAGATAATATAGGATTAAAATTTCATAAAAATCTAATAAGAAATATAGGATCAAAAACATTTAATTTCCAAATAATTTACAATTCTAAGGGACATAATTACCACAAAGGGTCATTTATTGATGCTGACTGTTGAACTTATTATTAATGAGATAAACATTTGATTTATATTTCATAACAATCTTACAAGTGAAAGCACCATAGAGCTAACAAGATAATTTTTCATGTAATATACAAATCTAAGGGACTTAACTCCCACAAAAATGGCCGAAAAAGCTGACTTTTGAAAGTTATTGTTGATATAAACATTTTAATTAAATTTTATAAAAATCTTACAAGAAATGTAGGTGCGAGAGCACTAAATGGGACAATTTTTCATATAACTTACATTTCCACTGGACATAAATTCTACACAAAAACAAGAACAATCTGTGCTGCTTGTTTAAACTAAAAATGTAGATGTTAGGGGACTTACAAGCTGGATGGATTTACAGACACCAGGACAGAAACCCTTCATCAAGCGATTACAGGCTCTTGGGAGCCTCTAGTTTGTAAGATGTTTTATGAGAGTTGATACCTTCTATCTTACTTTATTCACTTTGCATCAATGGACAATAAAACAGATACTGAAAAGTACCATAACTACCAGTATATGACTAATTTCTCTTGATAGATAATGTTTTTACTTTTTATCTCCATTTAGCTCAAATTAGGATAAGCAGATTACATTCAATTATTTTTTTGTCTACATTAAAAACATACTAACCAAGTTGCCTTGACATGTAGATGAGACATTCTTGTTCATCGATAGTACTGATAAAAAACATATTTGTACCCAAAAGACCAATATAATTACATGAAATTATGCAAAAAAAATATGTCGCTATCAGATGTATTTTATATGTAAATCAGAATGTCACTGCATTAAATTATCTTTGTCATTTTTTTCTTTTGATAATAAACAAATAATGATCATAAAGTCTTGTCTCTATTACAACTATCATTGTCAATTGTCAATTGTTAAAAAAAAATATATTAATATCTAATAAATGTATTAGTTTATTGGTATAATGCATGCATGTAATAGAGATAGGGTTATCTCCCTTTTTTTATGTATTACAGTCAGACATATAACATAATAAATGACCTTGACAGCAATGGAAGTCAAGTCTTCTTTTACTTTATAATTTGCACTGACTAGAAACTGTAGTTAGATCAATCTTTTTACAATAAATGCAATTCACAATTAAACTCAATCATGTTTTGGTTATGCAGTACATGTACTCTGTCTGTTCCACATTTTTCAAGTACGTTGGGTATTCTTCTGTAGTCCTATGTTATTGTGCAGCTAGGTACCACTTAGGAGATAACTGTATTGTATTTGAAGATTTGCCGGCATCAATTGGTGATTTGATGGTCGGAAATTGAGTTTATTGGCGACGCGTAAGCGGAGCCAGTAAACGGATATTTCCGACCATCAAATCACCAATTGATGTCGGCAAATCTTCAAATACAATAGAGTTATCTCCATTCTAATGCTACGGCAATAAAAAACTAAATTAACTGATTAAAATTGGATTTTTTATTTGCCGGAAATAACGTATGCGCTTGCGTTAAAATCAGACGGCATCAATCGTGGAATTGATGCCATGAAATTATTCACGTTATCCAATCAGAATTGACGTTACATCTAGAACTGCATTAGAATTTCAGCTGATTGTATAAGTGAGATATGGTTATGACATTATAAGTCATAAAATTAACTTTTTGCAAGGAGGTGACAAAATTTGGGGCTTGTGTACCTATTAAAAGAAACCGTCTGACACAAGAGGTCACCTTTGTTCCACTGATAACATTAAGATTCTGCACCACGCAAGCATAGTCACCACTGAACAAGAGGTACTCCTCAGTGTACATGTGATATCAATGTAACTTGTGTTACAGTAAAACATAATATACATTTTGTTAAAACTAACAACTTACTCTTGACGTTGGTCTGAATTGCCAAAGCATTGTAATGCTGAAGCAAATTTTTGGGTGGCTGCCATTTTTCACTAAAATCTTTAAACCTTAACATTCTGAAATAATAAATGAACAATTTTTGTAGTTGAAATTCAATTTATGACTTATTCAACATAAAATATGACTACTAAATATACCTTTACTATTACAAATAATACCACATATATCTGACCCTGGTAAAATACATGTACTCCAGGAAGCTGACCTTTGTAAAATTAATACCACATGAAGCTGACCTTGGTAAAAATAATACTCCATAAAGCTGACCTTGGTAAAATTAATACCACATGAAGCTGACTTTTGGTAAAATTAATACCCCTGGAAGCTGACCTTGGTCAAATTAATACCCCAGGAAGCTGACCTTGGTAAAATTAATACCCCAGGAAGCCAACCTTGGTAAAATTAATACCCCATAAAGCTTACCTTGGTAAAATTAATACCACATGAAGCTGACTTTTGGTAAAATTAATACCACATGAAGCTGACTTTTGGTAAAATTAATACCCCAGGAAGCCGACCTTGGTAAAATTTATACACCATGGAGCTGACCTTGGTAAAATTAATATCCCATGAAGCTGGTCTTGGTAAAATTAATACCCCATGAAGCTGACCTTGGTAAAATTAATACACCATGAAGCTGACCTTGGTACAATTAATACACCATGAAACTGACCTTGGTACAATTAAAACCTCATGAAGCTGACCTTGGTGCAATTTATACACTATGAAGCTGACCTTGGTTCAATTTATACACCATGAAGCTGACCTCGATACAATTGTTACCCCATGAAGCTGACCTTGGCACAATTTATACCCCATGAGGCTGACCTCGATACAATTGTTACCCCATGAGGCTGACCTTGGTACAAATTATAACCCATGAGGCTGACCTCGATACAATTGTTACCCCATGAGGCTGACCTTGGTACAAATTATAACCCATGAGGCTGACCTCGATACAATTGTTACCCCATGAGGCTGACCTTGGTACAAATTATAACCCATGAGGCTGACCTCGATACAATTGTTACCCCATGAGGCTGACCTTGGTACAATTAATACCCATGAAGCTGGCCTTGTTCACTTTGTATAAATTGTGATTTGCCATTCACTATATATTTGAGCACATCTAACACTAGAAATCATGGGGGGTGGGGGGGTTTAATGTTTTACACAACTTTCTGCAATTTTTCACCTATACAAGTACATGTATATGGCAACCAGTTTTATTGGAGAAGGAATTCAGAGTACATTGTGAACCTATGGCCTTCAGCTTCCAGAGAGAAAACAGTCCTTGAAACTTTCTAGTACTGTGTACGGCTAGTGTCTAAGGATTTTTTTTTGGTCAATTATCTAAGAGCTCTTGGCATGTCAGTGATAAAAATAATATGAATGACAGCAGCCTACAATCAACACTCAAGAACCTTAAATACATACATGTACTGTATATACATGTACACTATGTATACAGGCTTTCAAGCTACTTTTTGCAAAAAATAAGGGCTTTTTTATGGCTAAATTCTCAAAAATAAGAGCTAATTTAAGGAATTTTTAGGAGTTTTTAAACAAAAATAAGGGATAAAATGTGCTTTTTTTCTAATGATTTCAGACTGAAAAATTAAATTTACCATTTTGGGCACAGAACAAAAGTACAAAAGTTAATTACAAATTCAGAAGACCATTTGGATGACCATCAAATAGTCTCCTGGGTGGCAAATGCATATCTCTGAAAGTACATGTATACTAAAGCTAGCTTCATTTAACTTTAATTTATTTTATGTTTATTTTTTATTTTTATTTTTGAAATTTTGAAAATTGAAAAAATTAGGATTTTAACCAAAAAAGTAGGGCTTTTTTTAGGATTTTACAGCTTTAGTTAGGAATTTTATGGCTGTTTGTAAAAAATAAGGAAAATTAGGAAAATAAGGGCCCGCTTGAAAGCCTGTAACCATACATGTACTATACTGTACACCTTGCTTTGCTTAGGATTTTTTGACATGACAAATTGAAACTGGAGATTGCAAATACCATATCGATGCTCCTAGTGTTGAAATGAGTAATGAAGTGATTTAAATATAATAAAAATTAGTATTATGGGCGTCACTTTCAAACAATTTAATTAATATCTGTTTAAATACTTGTAACGGTGAATTTTAATTTACTATATGATATTATGTTAAGTTTATAACAAAATACAGAACACTGTCAAAAAGATAAATCAAAATCCTAGAACAGGCAACTACATGTACAAAATGTACATACATGTATACAACAATGGTCTGGACTACTTGGTACAGGCATTTCAAAAGAAATGGTGGGTTAAACCAGGTTTTATGGCATGCAAACCCTCCCATGTCATTTTCAGATTCTAGTTCTACTTTATTTATAATTCAATCAATTTGTGTACTCATGACAAAGAACCATGTATTTTAATGAACAGTTTTGTGACAGTTAATTCTTTTTTTATTGTCATGTTAACTATTTATGAAAACTTGTGATATAAGTAGACTGATTAGTTAAAAAAAAACTTTTATTCTGGACTATCTTCAATACTTTATAACCATTAAATTCAACTGCTCTTATTATACCTCAATTTCATTTATAATATTAGGCATCCATAGGCCACTGTGACATATAAGTACTGTCAAAAAAAAATTACTGTCGGAAAAATACTGTCACCGGCTACCATAGTTACGTGATGTTTTAAAATTATACTGTACCATTCCTTCATGCCCAATATCTATTTTTACATTTCAGTTGTAAACAGACAACAACTGGATATCAGTGAGATGGTATCCATCTCTGTGGGCACCGCTGACCTTGAGGTCAAGGTCAAAGGTCATCAACCATGGTATGCAACACATCGCCTTGATATTATCTACCTGCATTCCAAATATCACAAGCCTACTTCAAAAGATAAAAAAGTTACAACTTGGACATAAATTTGTTATTCAGAAAGCAATAATGTGACCTTAACATCAAAGCTCAAGGTCACAGGTCAACAACCACGGTATGCGACGCATCGGCTTGATATTACCAAATATCAAAAGCCTATCTCAAAAGATAAAAAAAGTTACAGCCCAGACATGAATTTGTCATACAGAAAGCAATAATGTGACCTTAAGGTCAAAGTTCAAGGTCAAAGGTTATCAACCACGGTATGCCACACATTGCCTTGATATTATCTACCCACATTTCAAATATCAAAAGCCTACCTCAAAAGAGAAAAAAGTTACAGCCCGGACATTAATTTGTCTTACAGAAAGCAATAAAATGACCTTAAGGTCAAAGTTCAAGGTCAAAGGTTATAAACCACGGTATTTGACACATCGCCTTGATATTATCTACCTACATTCCAAATATCAAAATCCTACCTCAAAAGATAAAGTTACAGCCCGGACAAGATTAGTTCGGATGGACGGATGCACGGACGGACGGACAGACAGACTGATCACTAAAGGGCGTCCGCCACAAAGTGGCGGGGCCCTGATAATGTCAAGCAACAAACGTTTTTCTACCACAAACAAGGCAGATTTAAAGATTCTGGATAGTGTTAGTTGACTTAATATTGTTAAATTGCTGTTTCATTACCATTATTACATCAATTAAATACCATTATTGAATAAAGTTGTTCATGGTTTGAATAGTTTTTCAGTATAATAAAATAAATGTTCCATGTCTGACAGGGTGACAGTAAAATTGTCAACTTTCGAAATTACTCGGCTTTCGCCTTGGTTGATAGTATTTCCTCAAGTTGACAATTTTACTGTCACCCAATATTTATATAATGTAAACCCATATAAAAATAAATATTCAAATGCCCAAACTTATTTAAAAAAAGAAAAACAAAACAGGACACTTTGCATATAATGCAAATTCTCCCTGTTCAATACCCACTTCTTCGTGTCAGCCTCAAAAAAGAGAAGTGACTTATAATTTTGACATTGTGTGTGCCTGATAGCTACAAGATATTGAAACATAAATGAACCAAAAGATCAATAAATAAACATTAAAAAATTAACTGTGAAGATGGGTAGGCCAGCTACCCATGGCAGAGGAAGCCTGAGTTCCTGGAGAAAACCCAGACCTGCGGTAGGAAAACTGGCAATCTTGTCAATTAAGATTGGAGTCAAATGCACCCTTCCTGCAGTGAGAATCAAACCCGCAAGCTCAGTGTTGACAGAAAACGTGATTAATAGTAGACCAACTACCTTAACCAATAGATGGACAGATGGATGGACTCTCATATTCATATGGAGGGTATCACATAATAACTTGCCACTTTTTGTGGAGGGGTATAAAAATAATAAATACATGTAGTACTTGACTATTCAGTCACTGTACAAGTTTTGCTGGTAAAAGAAAGACAACTCTTACTACAATGTATATCATCAATGACATGGAATACATCTGTAACCATATTTTCAGCAAATTATTTTCAACACAAAAAACATGTGACAATTAATTGGTGAATAGAAATTAATGCTTGGAATGCACATGTAAATAAAGCAACAAAAGTGATATGAAATATTAGCAACAGAAACAAGTGTACCAGAACATTTATTTTTTTACTGTGTACACACACAGACTTTTCTGGTAACGTTTGTAAATCTGATTAAGGCAGCTTTTCCAACAATTACTATATATTGATAAGAAGGGTATTCTACTTGGTTATACAAATGAATCTATGGTAAAGGTGTGTTTGTCCTCCAGGTATAACTTTGTAAAGGTGTGCCTGTCCTCCAGGTATAACTTGGTAAAGATGTGCTTGTCCTCCAGGTATAACTTGGTAAAGGTATGCATGTCCTCCAGGTATAACTTGGTAAAGATGTGCTTGTCCTCCAGGTATAACTTGGTAAAGGTATGCATGTCCTCCACTTATAACTTGGTAAAGGTATGCATGTCCTCCAGGTATAACTTGGTAAAGGTGTGCTTGTCCTCCAGGTATAACTTGGTAAAGGTGTGCTTGTCTTCCAGGTATAACTTGGTAAAGGTGTGCTTGTCTTCCAGGTATAACTTGGTAAAGGTGTGCTTGTCCTCCAGGTATAACTTGGTAAAGGTATGCATGTCCTCCAGGTATAACTTGGTAAAGGTATGCATGTCCTCCAGGTATAACTTGGTAAAGGTATGCATGTCCTCCAGGTATAACTTAGTAAAGGTATGCATGTCCTCCTTGTATAACTTGGTAAAGGTATGCATGTCCTCCAGGTATAACTTGGTAAAGGTGTGCTTGTCTTCCAGGTATAACTTGGTAAAGGTGTGCTTGTCCTCCAGGTATAACTTGTTAAAGGTGTGCTTGTCTTCCAGGTATAACTTGGTAAAGATGTGCTTGTCCTCCAGGTATAACTTGGTAAAGGTATGCATGTCCTCCAGGTATAACTTGGTAAAGGTATGCTTGTCCTCCAGGTATAACTTGGTAAAGGTGTGCTTGTCCTCCAGGTATAACTTGGTAAAGATGTGCTTGTCTTCCAGGTATAACTTGGTAAAGGTATGCATGTCCTCCAGGTATAACTTGGTAAAGGTGTGCTTGTCCTCCAGGTATAACTTGGTAAAGGTGTGCTTGTCCTCCAGGTATAACTTGGTAAAGGTATGCATGTCCTCCAGGTATAACTTGGTAAAGGTATGCATGTCCTCCAGGTATAACTTGGTAAAGGTGTGCTTGTCCTCCAGGTATAACTTGGTAAAGGTATGCATGTCCTCCAGGTATAACTTGGTAAAGGTGTGCTTGTCCTCCAGGTATAACTTGGTAAAGGTGTGCTTGTCTTCCAGGTATAACTTGGTAAAGGTGTGCTTGTCCTCCAGGTATAACTTGGTAAAGATGTGCTTGTCCTCCAGGTATAACTTGGTAAAGGTATGCATGTCCTCCAGGTATAACTTGGTAAAGGTGTGCTTGTCCTCCAGGTATAACTTGGTAAAGGTGTGCTTGTCCTCCAGGTATAACTTGGTAAAGATGTGCTTGTCTTCCAGGTATAACTTGGTAAAGGTATGCATGTCCTCCAGGTATAACTTGGTAAAAGTATGCATGTCCTCCAGGTATAACTTGGTAAAGGTATGCTTGTCCTCCAGGTATAACTTGGTAAAGGTGTGCTTGTCTTCCAGGTATAACTTGGTAAAGGTATGCATGTCCTCCAGGTATAACTTGGTAAAGGTGTGCTTGTCCTCCAGGTATAACTTGGTAAAGGTATGCTTGTCCTCCAGGTATAACTTGGTAAAGGTATGCTTGTCCTCCAGGTATAACTTGGTAAAGATGTGCTTGTCTTCCAGGTATAACTTGGTAAAGGTATGCATGTCCTCCAGGTATAACTTGGTAAAGGTATGCATGTCCTCCAGGTAAAACTTGGTAAAGGTGTGCTTGTCTTCCAGGTATAACTTGGTAAAGGTATGCATGTCCTCCAGGTATAACTTGGTAAAGGTGTGCTTATGATTGTAACAAAGCATGTGTGTATGAGACGTGTACATGTTTTGAAAGGAAATTTTTCTTACAATTTTTTGTTGTTGCTTTGTTACAATCATAAGCACACCTTTACCAAGTTATACCTGGAGGACATGCATACTTTTACCAACACTGTGTAAGTTGATCTCTATATATATAGAGATCAACTTACACAGTGTTGGTTCACCTTTTCCTCTTTAGTCAAAAAAAAAAATTGTAAGAAAAATTTCCTTTCAAAACATGTACACGTCTCATACACACATGCTTTGTTACAATCATAAGCACACCTTTACCAAGTTATACCTGGAGGACATGCATACCTTTACCAAATTATACCTGGAAGACAAGCACACCTTTACCAAGTTTTACCTGGAGGACAAGCACACCTTTACCAAGTTATACCTGGAGGACAAACACACTTTTACAAAGATATACCTGGAGGACAAGCATACCTTTATGAAGTTATACCTGGAGGAGAATCACACCTTTACCAAGTTATACCTAGTCAGAGGACAGGCACACCTTTACCAAAATATACCTGGAGGGCAAGCACACCTTTACAAAGATATACCTAGAGGACAGGCACACCTTTGCCAGAGTACACCTGGAAGACAAGCACACCTTTCCTGATATACCTGGAGGACAAGCACAGCTTTACCAAGTTATACCTAGAGGACATGCACAGCTTTATAATTATGTCGGCTGTATATGCTTTGCAGAAAGACTTCCATGAACCCCACAAAAAATGCATTATTTCAAATGTAAATAAAAGAATTTGAAACTGGGTGGCAGCTACTCGTGAACCCCACAGTGGACACAGTAATGCATGGCCAATTGGGCAAGTGTGAGAAGTGTGAACTCCATGTATCTTGTGATAGTCTTATTTTTTCTTGGGGGGGGGGGGGATTTTATGGTAGCACAGCACACTATTTTTCTGTGACGCTATATGGATGCCAATAACCATATGCCAAATAAACATGTTATTGTGCACTACTAAATACTAGTAAGAAACAAAATTGCTAAAAGAAATCATTTAAAGAGTTGAATCAAAATCAAGCACATACTAAAACTGTATTTCATATAAGTTACTGGAATGATAATAACTATCAAATATATTATTACCCTCATAAAACATCAACAGAAGGTAATAGTACATGTTCTAGTACTAAGTAATATTATATTTTTAAACACAATATACTTTTTTATACTTAAAATTGTGTTAAAATATTTAACTTACTAAACATGAGAAATTTAATATTTAACTGCCAATGTTAACATGGGGTTATGCACCACTAAACAACTGTTTATAGCGAGCATCACAGATGGGAGCTATATACAGTTACGTGCATGTGTGTAAATAAAGTCATGGGAACATATGAAAAAACCCATTTCAGATTGTAGCTCAGCTATCAGAAGAAAATATTGTAGACGAGCACTAAAATTAATTTTAAAGTAGACACAAATAATTTTGAAATCGATTTAATTGAAGTGCTTAATTTTTAAATAACAAAAATGTCAGACAAATTTTTTTCGCAATCTCAGAACTATGTATTTTTTTGGCATTTGTGACATCACCAACACATTTAAGAGAGACGTCACATCACCAATACAGAGGCACTGTTTAGGTGAACCATAAAAATTGTGATACTCACATTTAGGCTGTGCCTATATTCATATTTTCCAAAACTTGGAATGTCAGTGACAATATATTAGAATTTTATTCAACGCTTAAATAAATAAAGGTTAATTGCATAAATGTACACACTATTTGTGTATAATATATACATCCAATAGCAATATGTATCAACCAGAGAAATATTTTAAAATTTTAAAAAATTTTAAAAAAATTATAAATCTACCTATTGTTTTTGAGTTTTTTTTATTACACATGTACTTGTACATGTAGTATAGCCAATATAAAGAGCTGCTAATTATAATGGCTATAGATTTATACATGTACATGTATGTAACTAAACATGATTGGCGCAAAAAAAATAAAATAAATACAGACATCCTCTGCTGTCCCTCGCTTCCATCAGTCTAAAAAAGCAGACAACAGAAGACTCTCTGACTAAATGTACCGGTATGCTACCTTTTGTTTATGTTAAATGACAGATAATGCAGTAACTTTACTCACAGTAACAAATAGTAATAAAACTATGTCATGTCATTTTACAGAGGAAAATAAATTAAAATTGAAAAATAAACAAACAACGAAAAAAAATAACTACGGTCTTTATAATTATTACAGAGTAGTAATTAGAAGGCATAGTTGAAATTCAATAAAAACATTAAAAATATAAATGACCACAGGTAAGATATCAATTTCTGACAATAATTGCTACATTTTTTATTCATAACAACCAATTCTTAATATGGAACCGGGTTTCTAAAATTAGTTCATAACGGTAAAAAATTGGTTTAAATCTGTTTTCTTATCATAGTAAACCATGGTCACTCTCTTGTGTGGGAAAATCGATATAAACGTTCAGGTCAACTGGTTTTTTACTGACCGACAGATTACATTGTTGAGTTTTTAATTGAATTCTAAACGTAAAGACAATTGAATTAATTACTGTCAATGTTAAATACTTACTGTTATGTAACAAACTTACCTTTTTACTTTCAAAATAATTCCATCTTCTTGGCATATCGGCCGGAAATGCATAAAAAAGTAACAAAAGAAGCGGATTACGGGCCCTGAACTGTCCCGAAAAAATTCTATGAGGCTACTGAAGGGTGAATATTTTATACCGTTAAACAAGTTAAAATGAACGATAAACAAGGGGAAAACTTTACAACAAAGATGAGTACATCTGATTGAATGATTGATTGATTGATTGATTGATTGACTGATTGACTGATTGACTGATTGATTGATTGATTGATTGATTGATTGATTGATTGATTGATTGATTGATTGATTGATTGATTGATTGATTGATTGATTGATTGATTGATTGATTGATTGATTGATTGATTGGAGACTATCCTTTGCCATAAAAGAATGTACCAAAAATATTTTTCTAGATTTCTCTGGTATATGTGCATAAATTCAATTTATTTATTTCCAATCATTGGCCCGCGACAGGAAAATGAAATTTTACACACACTGCACAAGAGAGAACGACTGGTTGCTCGATTGATATGCGTTAAAGTGCAAGTGCATACAAAATTAACATAGACATTATACATAGTATATAAACATTTTCCAACGCTGTTTAGAATATCTGTATCTTCATTGTTCAAGATCTATATAATCATGATAATTTTTCCTAGTCAGATAAATTTGTATAATGTTTAGATTTAAAAATTTGAAAGTTTAATGATTTCTGCTCTCTTATCAGCAAGTAAAGGGTATTTAAGAAGAAAATGTAATTCATATTCAACTGTAGTTTTATTTTCACTACATTTTTTACATAATCAGTCATTTCTTGGTATCTTGTTATATCTACCAGTTTCTGTTTCTATCATAAATCTATAAGAAGATACACGAAATTTTTTGCAAATGACTTTCTATTTTCATATTTTACTAAGTTTAGATATTTTTCTGTTCATAAGAAATTGAATACTTTTCTCAAGGAAATATTGACATTTATTGACTTTTTTAAATGAAAAAAAATCCTGACCCCAAGTGCTTGGGACATCAATTATACTTATTCAGTTACCAAGTCATAGGTACGTCCACGTTTGCTCTTGACATCAGAGATGTATGTAACCCCTGACTTGAGAGATGTATGTAACCCCTGACTTGAGATTTGTATGGAACCCCTGACTTGAGAGATGTATGTAACCCTGACTTGAGAGATTTATGGAAGCCCTGACTTGAGAGATTTATGGAAACCCCTGATTTGAGAGATGTATGTATTCCCTAACCTGAGAGATGTATGGAACCCCTTAATTGAGAGATGTATGGAACACCTTACTTGAGAGATGTATGGAACCCTTGACTTGAAAGATGCATGGAACATGGGTCAGTTTTCGATAATGGTATATTATTATGGGCTATTACATTAGAAGAGAGTGGTCGTTTAATCTATGATAACTGTAAAACACTTATTCACCATCTTTATTTCACGGCAATGCCAGCATCTCATCTATATATAACATATTTGGTAAAATGTGTACTTATAGATAGTCCAAATACTTATATTAAAAATCTAATTTGCTAATTAGTTAGAAAACTTGAATCCTTCTATTTTTAATATTATGTGTATAATAATTACAAAGGTAATATTATTATTTCTCTAATTTTGACGTTATATTTCAACCGGTTGACCGGTGTGGAAAATATAGTTATCGCTATTTTGCAGTATTTTCCTTTGATCGTTGTGTGCGATATTATTCCATCTCACTCTACTAGCGTGGGATGGGCCCATCTCAGCTCGCTGTCAAGACGTCGTTATGTAAACACTGTGACGTCACAATGTTACAAAACAGCGATAAACAGATTATTTACGTTTTTTGAAACTCGATGCATTTTCTCGTCATCTCATCTCAGGGCTGTCGCCCTTCGATGAGATACGACGAGAAAATGCATCTCGTTTAAAAAAACGTAAATAATCTATAATTCTCGTCACTAGTGAATGTTTGG
This sequence comes from Limnoperna fortunei, assembly GCA_944474755.1. Taxonomy (NCBI): domain Eukaryota; kingdom Metazoa; phylum Mollusca; class Bivalvia; order Mytilida; family Modiolidae; genus Limnoperna; species Limnoperna fortunei. The sequence continues at coordinate 48,761,364 of OX104122.1, forward strand.
TTCTCAACAGTTGATTGGTTTAAAATAATAACGTCATAATAAGAACTCATGACGTCATAAACAAAACACCTTCCATTTACCGCGTATTCAAGTCATGAACGTAAAATTTGGGTTGGGAGAATTTGTACTTTGTTTTGCAAATTTACTACTTTTTAAAATTAGAGAAACAGAATCTTACATTAGTACTCTTAGATTATCGGATTTCGCCAAGGCTCGGACTTAAAATTCCATAATTAACTGTCTCGATTGGAGAAATCCGATAATCCACTCGTACCAATGTAAGATCATATATATGTCTCAGACGGAACTTGGTTTATTAAAGAAAATATTCAGTTTGGAATATACCGTTTGATAATGTCCTAGTCTATGCCATTTTTATGGAAATGGGGGGAAATCGAGTGATGTTCCACGAGTAATAAAATTTGTATGTAAAAAGGACATCATAATCTATCACGAGTGGAAATCACAAGGGCTTTCCTACAAGCGCGTGAAAATATCTATTTCTTCTGTAAACAAACAACTTACACTTAGACTCTCCATTGTTAATAATTAATGGCGCTAAAACCAACAACATGGAAAGGCCAAATAAATACAAAATTATATTTCTAACATATAAGGCTAAATTCAGCCAAGCCATCTACATTGACAAAATAATAAAACAGAGTTTATAAAATATCAGAAGCAGTAAATCATTTTTAAACGACGATATGCAGGAGTCTAGCAACCCGAAGGAAACAACGCAGCTGGTCAGAGGAAAGGATTTGTCGTTATTTATGTCAGCTTCTGGGAGGGGGGCCTTGAGCGGCCCTCGACCTGCTGATAAACCAGATCTTACAAGGTCGATTATAATATTTTACGTACAATTCATTTCGGGCTGGGTACGCCCATGATGCGATCGTTCGATGATATTTTATTTAAGGAACTTGACTGGTGATACCCACGATGACTAATAGATATTTTATTCGAGGAACTGGACTGGTGTTAACAACGAGGACTAATTAGACTTTAAGAAAATCTCTGATATTATCAACAAATGTTCCCGACGAAACCCATGCATTTTCTCCCAAAACTATTGTAATTTAGCGAGAGAACGTACCGTTCCCGTCAAATCATGTGGTAGGCACAGCAAACCGTCTACCAGTTGTTGCAAATAAGTGATTAACGATACCGAAATTTTAAAATTTACTTCACAGGACGCGAGTCTCGTCTAAAATCAAACTGACTCGCCGAAAAAACATCGAAAGGTAAAATAATTTATAATTTTGATGAGTTTTTTAATCAAAATTCATGAAACACACATATAACATAATACAGATTATATTTTACATTTTATCATTTTGGGGAAAAATGAGTTATGATTTTAATATTATGATATACAAGAATAGATTGCACAATAAAACTAAGAATAACACGCAAAGTTCTGTGGGAAGAAGTTGGTTGCCATTACATACCGCCCCTCGCGAGTTTTAAATTCACTTTCAAATTATAAGCGTCATCTTCATAATGGTAAATTATTTATTAGTATTGTTATTATTATTATTATTATTATTATTATTATTAACTTTTTTAAATAGATTTGGATCATTTCTTCTAGTTTTAAGCCATATAAGGGTAAAATGAGATTCTGAGAAAGGTCAATTCCCAGGGTCAAACTTTTCAATAACCAACCACAAATCTTTCCAATGACGATATGGATGCATTAAGTGTGATGAAGACAAATAAATCGATAACATATTTGATTAATAATCAATTTACATCAACCTTAGACTTACAGAAAAGAACGACAACACCTCCGCTGATGAACAAGCTGTATGTAATTCGGAAATCTTGAGTAGTGACCGAGTTTATAAATAGACGATGCAGGATGCTAACAACACTAGTGCAATGTTGGTTAAAAAATGGTTAGAAATGGTGGGTTTAAATACGTAATGGGTCAAGTTTGGAACAAAATATCAAAGTATCGGTCAAAGGAAATTAGAATTCTTTTATTAGGTAAGTTTAACGAATTTTACAGTTCTCATTTTAATTATTTACAAATGGAAAAATGATCTAAGCAGAGACACGGTTCATGTCTACAGAAATGAATAAAATAAAAACAAACAAAAGGAAGTAATTCTATTGAAATCGTAATAAAAATATGTTTTATCATGCTTTAATTGCGCGACGCTTTTAACAGCAGACGAAGCACGTTTGACTAACTACCTACACGAGTGTTATTTCTGCAATAATATCACTGTAAATAAATACAGATTCAGATTTCAGATTTCTTTATTCACTCAGACACAAAATATGTGTAACATGAGGTGCACAAAATACATGTATGTAGTTTATGTTATCAATAAATTCCATGTACAAAGCATGTTTCCTCTACCACAGACAAAACGATTCTGAAATTAAGTTATATAGAAACAATACAGTGATTTGTATATAATATAACTTGGTTTGACAACCATACGGTTCTATTTTATGTAAATATTTCAATATTTCATAATTCAACAGTTGTTGTTTAGTTCTTGTGTGTGCTTTTTGCCTCCCTTGAAGTGTTCCAATAATTATGTAATTTAGACAACTCCAAATGTACGTTATACCTATTACAATTAAAAACCATTAAGAATATCACTGTGAAGAATATGAATAATGACGAAGCTATTTCACATCGTTCCACTAATATCTATAGTAATGAGGAGTTCTATGACACAGAGCATGATTCATAGACAGGTATTGTAACAAACATCGATCCGCGACCTTGTCAACTGAACGGATTCAATAATCTGAAACATTTCACACTAATTAATTTACTGTATTGTTACGAGTATATGTGAAGACGGCTGTGGTCTAACTGTTTAAGTAATGACTTCTAAAGGGACTGAAACCAATTTTATTGTGACTATATTTGATAACAAGTACTTTAAAACAGATAAATAATGTGGAACTGTGTTGAAAATGGGTGAGGCCGAGTACTTAGATCCTTTACGTGCCGTGACAGTTATTTTTCAATATATTTTTAAAAGTATATGTACATAAATATCAATAAGTCTGAAACAGGGTTCAATTTGATTAATAATGCAATGTTGTTTTCCAAGAAACAATAAACAACACCCTATATTTTTCCGGTTATCGATTGTACAATTACAATGTATTTTAAAATATATTGTAAAAACTTGTTTTTCCGGCCGGACGTATTTTGGTAAAAGTATGTTTAATGGACGTGTTTATGTAGGAGTTTCTCATCACTACGTGTTGATTGTTATAGTCATATTTTGGTCTGGTTTAATGGACGTGTTTTTGTAGGAGTTCCTCATCACTACGTGTTGGTTGTTATACAGTTATATTTTGGTCTGGTTTAATGGACGTGTTTATGTAGGACTTCCCCATCTAATACATCACTAAGTGTTGATTGTTATACAGTCATATTTTGGTCTGGTTTAATGGGCGTGTTTATGTAGGAGTTCCTCATCACTACGTGTTGGTTGTTATACAGTTATATTTTGGTCTGGTTTAATGGACGTGTTTATGTAGGACTTCCCCATCTAATACATCACTACGTGTTGATTGTTATACAGTCATATTTTGGTCTGGTTTAATGGACGTGTTTATGTAGGAGTTCCTCTTCACTACTTGTTGATTGTTATACAGTCATATTTTGGTCTGGTTTAATGGACGTGTTTATGTAGGACTTCCCCATCTAATACATCACTACGTGTTGATTGTTATACAGTCATATTTTGGTCTGGTTTAATGGACGTGTTAATATAGGACTTCCCCATCTAATACATCACTACGTGTTGATTGTTATACAGTCATATTTTGGTCTGGTTTAATGGACGTGTTAATATAGGACTTCCCCATCTAATACATCACTACGTGTTGATTGTTATACAGTCATACTTTGGTCTGGTTTAATGGACGTGTTAATATAGGACTTCCCCATCTAATACATCACTACGTGTTGATTGTTATACAGTCATATTTTGGTCTGGTTTAATGGACGTGTTAATATAGGACTTCCCCATCTAATACATCACTACGTGTTGATTGTTATACAGTCATATTTTGGTCTGGTTTAATGGACGTGTTAATATAGGACTTCCCCATCTAATACATCACTACGTGTTGATTGTTATACAGTCATATTTTGGTCTGGTTTAATGGACGTGTTAATATAGGACTTCCCCATCTAATACATCACTACGTGTTGATTGTTATACAGTCATACTTTGGTCTGGTTTAATGGACGTGTTAATATAGGACTTCCCCATCTAATACATCACTACGTGTTGATTGTTATACAGTCATATTTTGGTCTGGTTTAATGGACGTGTTAATATAGGACTTCCCTATCTAATACATCAATACGTGTTGATTGTTATACAGTCATATTTTGGTCTGGTTTAATGGACGTGTTTTTGTAGGAGTTCCTCATCACTACGTGTTGGTTGTTATACAGTTATATTTTGGTCTGGTTTAATGGACGTGTTTATGTAGGACTTCCCCATCTAATACATCACTAAGTGTTGATTGTTATACAGTCATATTTTGGTCTGGTTTAATGGGCGTGTTTATGTAGGAGTTCCTCATCACTACGTGTTGGTTGTTATACAGTTATATTTTGGTCTGGTTTAATGGACGTGTTTATGTAGGACTTCCCCATCTAATACATCACTACGTGTTGATTGTTATACAGTCATATTTTGGTCTGGTTTAATGGACGTGTTTATGTAGGAGTTCCTCTTCACTACTTGTTGATTGTTATACAGTCATATTTTGGTCTGGTTTAATGGACGTGTTTATGTAGGACTTCCCCATCTAATACATCACTACGTGTTGATTGTTATACAGTCATATTTTGGTCTGGTTTAATGGACGTGTTAATATAGGACTTCCCCATCTAATACATCACTACGTGTTGATTGTTATACAGTCATATTTTGGTCTGGTTTAATGGACGTGTTAATATAGGACTTCCCCATCTAATACATCACTACGTGTTGATTGTTATACAGTCATACTTTGGTCTGGTTTAATGGACGTGTTAATATAGGACTTCCCCATCTAATACATCACTACGTGTTGATTGTTATACAGTCATATTTTGGTCTGGTTTAATGGACGTGTTAATATAGGACTTCCCCATCTAATACATCACTACGTGTTGATTGTTATACAGTCATATTTTGGTCTGGTTTAATGGACGTGTTAATATAGGACTTCCCCATCTAATACATCACTACGTGTTGATTGTTATACAGTCATATTTTGGTCTGGTTTAATGGACGTGTTAATATAGGACTTCCCCATCTAATACATCACTACGTGTTGATTGTTATAAAGTCATACTTTGGTCTGGTTTAATGGACGTGTTAATATAGGACTTCCCCATCTAATACATCACTACGTGTTGATTGTTATACAGTCATATTTTGGTCTGGTTTAATGGACGTGTTAATATAGGACTTCCCTATCTAATACATCAATACGTGTTGATTGTTATACAGTCATATTTTGGTCTGGTTTAATGGACGTGTTAATATAGGACTTCCCCATCTAATACATCACTACGTGTTGATTGTTATACAGTCATACTTTGGTCTGGTTTAATGGACGTGTTAATATAGGACTTCCCCATCTAATACATCACTACGTGTTGATTGTTATACAGTCATATTTTGGTCTGGTTTAATGGACGTGTTTATGTAGGAGTTCCTCATCACTAAGTGTTGATTGTTATACAGTCATATTTTGGTCTGGTTTAATTGACGTGTTTATGTAGGAGTTCCTCATCACTACGTGTTAGTTGTTATACAGTCATATTTTGGTCTGGTTTAATTGACGTGTTTATGTAGGAGTTCCTCATCACTACGTGTTGATTGTTATACAGTCATATTTTGGTCTGGTTTAATGGACGTGTTTATGTAGGAGTTCCTCATCACTACGTGTTGATTGTTATACAGTCATATTTTGGTCTGGTTTAATTGACGTGTTAATATAGGACTTCCCCATCTAATACATCACTACGTGTTGATTGTTATACAGTCATACTTTGGTCTCGTTTAATGGACGTGTTAATATAGGACTTCCCCATCTAATACATCACTACGTGTTGATTGTTATACAGTCATATTTTGGTCTGGTTTAATGGACGTGTTTATGTAGGAGTTCCTCATCACTAAGTGTTGATTGTTATACAGTCATATTTTGGTCTGGTTTAATTGACGTGTTTATGTAGGAGTTCCTCATCACTACGTGTTAGTTGTTATACAGTCATATTTTGTTCTGGTTTAATGGACGTGTTTATGTAGGAGTTCCTCATCACTACGTGTTGATTGTTATACAGTCATATTTTGGTCTGGTTTAATGGACGTGTTTATGTAGGAGTTCCTCATCACTACGTGTTGATTGTTATACAGTCATATTTTGGTCTGGTTTAATGGACGTGTTTATGTAGGAGTTCCTCATCACTACGTGTTGATTGTTATACAGTCATATTTTGGTCTGGTTTAATGGACGTGTTTATGTAGGAGTTCCTCATCACTACGTGTTGATTGTTATACAGTCATATTTTGGTCTGGTTTAATGGACGTGTTAATATAGGACTTCCCCATCTAATACATCACTACGTGTTGATTGTTATACAGTCATATTTTGGTCTGGTTTAATGGACGTGTTTATGTAGGAGTTCCTCATCACTGCGTGTTGATTGTTATACAGTCATATTTTGGTCTGGTTTAATGGACGTGTTTATGTAGGAGTTCCTCATCACTACGTGTTGATTGTTATACAGTCATATTTTGGTCTGGTTTAATGGACGTGTTTATGTAGGAGTTCCTCATCACTACGTGTTGATTGTTATACAGTCATATTTTGGTCTGGTTTAATGGACGTGTTTATGTAGGACTTCCCCATCTAATACATCACTACGTGTTGATTGTTATAGTCATATTTTGGTCTGGTTTAATGGACGTGTTTATGTAGGAGTTCCTCATCACTACGTGTTGATTGTTATACAGTCATATTTTGGTCTGGTTTAATGGACGTGTTTATGTAGGACTTCCCCATCTAATACATCACTACATGTTGATTGTTATACAGTCATATTTTGGTCTGGTTTAATGGACGTGTTAATATAGGAGTTCCCCATCTAATACATCACTACGTGTTGATTGTTATACAGTCATATTTTGGTCTGGTTTAATGGACGTGTTAATATAGGACTTCCCCATCTAATACATCACTACGTGTTGATTGTTATACAGTCATACTTTGGTCTGGTTTAATGGACGTGTTAATATAGAACTTCCCCATCTAATACATCACTACGTGTTGATTGTTATACAGTCATATTTTGGTCTGGTTTAATGGACGTGTTAATATAGGACTTCCCCATCTAATACATCACTACGTGTTGATTGTTATACAGTCATATTATGGTCTGGTTTAATGGACGTGTTTATGTAGGAGTTCCTCATCACTACGTGTTGATTGTTATACAGTCATATTTTGGTCTGGTTTAATGGACGTGTTTATGTAGGAGTTCCCCATCTAATACATCACTACGTGTTGATTGTTATACAGTCATATTTTGGTCTGGTTTAATGGACGTGTTTATGTAGGAGTTCCTCATCACTACGTGTTGATTGTTATACAGTCATATTTTGGTCTGGTTTAATGGACGTGTTTATGTAGGAGTTCCTCATCACTACGTGTTGATTGTTATACAGTCATATTTTGGTCTGGTTTAATGGACGTGTTTATGTAGGAGTTCCTCATCACTGCGTGTTGATTGTTATACAGTCATATTTTGGTCTGGTTTAATTGACGTGTTTATGTAGGAGTTCCTCATCACTACGTGTTGATTGTTATACAGTCATATTTTGGTCTGGTTTAATGGACGTGTTTATGTAGGAGTTCCTCATCACTACGTGTTGATTGTTATACAGTCATATTTTGGTCTGGTTTAATGGACGTGTTTATGTAGGAGTTCCTCATCACTACGTGTTGATTGTTATACAGTCATATTTTGGTCTGGTTTAATGGACGTGTTTATGTAGGAGTTCCTCATCACTACGTGTTGATTGTTATACAGTCATATTTTGGTCTGGTTTAATGGACGTGTTTATGTAGGCCTCCCTCATCACTACGTGTTGGTTGTTATAAAGTCATATTTTGGTCTGGTTTAATGGACGTGTTAATATAGGACTTCCCCATCTAATAAATCACTACGTGTTGATTGTTATACAGTCATATTTTGGTCTCGTCTAATGGACGTGTTAATATAGGACTTCTCCATCTAATACATCACTACGTGTTGATTGTTATACAGTCATATTTTGGTATAGTTTAATGGACGTGTTTATGTAGGAGTTCCTCATCACTACGTGTTGATTGTTATACAGTCATATTTTGGTCTGGTTTAATGGACGTGTTAATATAGGACTTCCCCATCTAATACATCACTACGTGTTGATTGTTATACAGTCATATTATGGTCTGGTTTAATGGACGTGTTTATGTAGGAGTTCCTCATCACTACGTGTTGATTGTTATACAGTCATATTTTGGTCTGGTTTAATGGACGTGTTTATGTAGGAGTTCCCCATCTAATACATCACTACGTGTTGATTGTTATACAGTCATATTTTGGTCTGGTTTAATGGACGTGTTTATGTAGGAGTTCCTCATCACTACGTGTTGATTGTTATACAGTCATATTTTGGTCTGGTTTAATGGACGTGTTTATGTAGGAGTTCCTCATCACTACGTGTTGATTGTTATACAGTCATATTTTGGTCTGGTTTAATGGACGTGTTTATGTAGGAGTTCCTCATCACTGCGTGTTGATTGTTATACAGTCATATTTTGGTCTGGTTTAATTGACGTGTTTATGTAGGAGTTCCTCATCACTACGTGTTGATTGTTATACAGTCATATTTTGGTCTGGTTTAATGGACGTGTTTATGTAGGAGTTCCTCATCACTACGTGTTGATTGTTATACAGTCATATTTTGGTCTGGTTTAATGGACGTGTTTATGTAGGAGTTCCTCATCACTACGTGTTGATTGTTATACAGTCATATTTTGGTCTGGTTTAATGGACGTGTTTATGTAGGAGTTCCTCATCACTACGTGTTGATTGTTATACAGTCATATTTTGGTCTGGTTTAATGGACGTGTTTATGTAGGCCTCCCTCATCACTACGTGTTGGTTGTTATACAGTCATATTTTGGTCTGGTTTAATGGACGTGTTAATATAGGACTTCCCCATCTAATAAATCACCACGTGTTGATTGTTATACAGTCATATTTTGGTCTCGTCTAATGGACGTGTTAATATAGGACTTCTCCATCTAATACATCACTACGTGTTGATTGTTATACAGTCATATTTTGGTATAGTTTAATGGACGTGTTTATGTAGGAGTTCCTCATCACTACGTGTTGATTGTTATACAGTCATATTTTGGTCTGGTTTAATGGACGTGTTAATATAGGACTTCCCCATCTAATACATCACTACGTGTTGATTGTTATACAGTCATATTATGGTCTGGTTTAATGGACGTGTTTATGTAGGAGTTCCTCATCACTACGTGTTGATTGTTATACAGTCATATTTTGGTCTGGTTTAATTGACGTGTTTATGTAGGAGTTCCCCATCTAATACATCACTACGTGTTGATTGTTATACAGTCATATTTTGGTCTGGTTTAATGGACGTGTTTATGTAGGAGTTCCTCATCACTACGTGTTGATTGTTATACAGTCATATTTTGGTCTGGTTTAATGGACGTGTTTATGTAGGAGTTCCTCATCACTACGTGTTGATTGTTATACAGTCATATTTTGGTCTGGTTTAATGGACGTGTTTATGTAGGAGTTCCTCATCACTGCGTGTTGATTGTTATACAGTCATATTTTGGTCTGGTTTAATTGACGTGTTTATGTAGGAGTTCCTCATCACTACGTGTTGATTGTTATACAGTCATATTTTGGTCTGGTTTAATGGACGTGTTTATGTAGGAGTTCCTCATCACTACGTGTTGATTGTTATACAGTCATATTTTGGTCTGGTTTAATGGACGTGTTTATGTAGGAGTTCCTCATCACTACGTGTTGATTGTTATACAGTCATATTTTGGTCTGGTTTAATGGACGTGTTTATGTAGGAGTTCCTCATCACTACGTGTTGATTGTTATACAGTCATATTTTGGTCTGGTTTAATGGACGTGTTTATGTAGGCCTCCCTCATCACTACGTGTTGGTTGTTATACAGTCATATTTTGGTCTGGTTTAATGGACGTGTTAATATAGGACTTCCCCATCTAATAAATCACTACGTGTTGATTGTTATACAGTCATATTTTGGTCTCGTCTAATGGACGTGTTAATATGGGACTTCTCCATCTAATACATCACTACGTGTTGATTGTTATACAGTCATATTTTGGTATAGTTTAATGGACGTGTTTATGTAGGAGTTCCTCATCACTACGTGTTGATTGTTATACAGTCATATTTTGGTCTGGTTTAATGGACGTGTTTATGTAGGAGTTCCTCATCACTACGTGTTGATTGTTATACAGTCATATTTTGGTCTGGTTTAATGGACGTGTTTATGTAGGAGTTCCTCATCACTACGTGTTGATTGTTATACAGTCATATTTTGGTCTGGTTTAATTGACGTGTTTATGTAGGAGTTCCTCATCACTACGTGTTGATTGTTATACAGTCATATTTTGGTCTGGTTTAATGGACGTGTTTATGTAGGAGTTCCTCATCACTGCGTGTTGATTGTTATACAGTCATATTTTGGTCTGGTTTAATTGACGTGTTTATGTAGGAGTTCCTCATCACTACGTGTTGATTGTTATACAGTCATATTTTGGTCTGGTTTAATGGACGTGTTTATGTAGGAGTTCCTCATCACTACGTGTTGATTGTTATACAGTCATATTTTGGTCTGGTTTAATGGACGTGTTTATGTAGGAGTTCCTCATCACTACGTGTTGATTGTTATACAGTCATATTTTGGTCTGGTTTAATGGACGTGTTTATGTAGGAGTTCCTCATCACTACGTGTTGATTGTTATACAGTCATATTTTGGTCTGGTTTAATGGACGTGTTTATGTAGGCCTCCCTCATCACTACGTGTTGGTTGTTATAAAGTCATATTTTGGTCTGGTTTAATGGACGTGTTAATATAGGACTTCCCCATCTAATACATCACTACGTGTTGATTGTTATACAGTCATATTATGGTCTGGTTTAATGGACGTGTTTATGTAGGAGTTCCTCATCACTACGTGTTGATTGTTATACAGTCATATTTTGGTCTGGTTTAATGGACGTGTTTATGTAGGAGTTCCCCATCTAATACATCACTACGTGTTGATTGTTATACAGTCATATTTTGGTCTGGTTTAATGGACGTGTTTATGTAGGAGTTCCCCATCTAATACATCACTACGTGTTGATTGTTCACATTAACAGCATATATTAATGCAAATTGATTTTACTGTAAAAAAAATTTTGACGAATCCTTTTTTAATGATTTTTTTCTTTTAATTCTGCTATAGTATGTTGGATTTAGGTAGAAGTCGAGCACATCTTTCTCCTACTCGATTCGTTCTGTAACGCTGTATGGATTAAGCCTGTCATGATCATTTTTAACTGGATAACCAAAAGCCAAAGATATACACTATGGAACCAGCATATGCGTACACATCGGCGAAAAACTATGATTGGTCATGCAGACGCAGATCCAAGAAATTTTGTAAGAAGCGTATTTCTTACCGGTACACGTCTATAAGATATATTATGGTGAACGGCTTAAATCTATTGTTGTATCAATCTAATTAAAATTAAATCTTTCACTTGCTCCCCCTTTTTTGTTATTGGTCGCTGCGTTGTAAGCGTTGTACACGCAGCGACCGTAGCAAAAAGGGGGGAGCAAGTGAAAGATTTAATTTTAATTAGATTGTTGTTGTATTATCGAAACTTATCGGAAAATACCTATGCTTTCGGTGTGTTGACAATCCACGTGACGCCACCCTTGAACCCGAAATTTGTGTAATGAAAGTTGTCGCCTATTTGTTGTTGCCTGGAGCTATCATCCTTACGATCTTGTTCAATTTTTGTACTGTACAGTGAACCATCTGGTTGCTCAGCAGCCAAAAATAATATTCATTTTATTAACTTGTATAAGTTATAAGTAAAGATAATAATTGTTCGTATATTATTCATTCCTCCCAAATAAACTAATGCTTGCTTACTAAGAAAAACTTATTAAATCAACAATCTACAGCGATAAAACACCTTGACAACATTAGTTTCATCACTCTCACTTCAGATGGTTTGTTGATAATCGAAGGAAATCTATCTAGCAGGTGTTGTCAATGATACGTGCACAACTAAATGTTAAATTATCAGTTTTATTACGGTTTGCTGAGATGACGAACGCAGAAAACTAACTTTTTACCAAGCATATATATAACTTTATTTCCCTCCTTGGCGGATGAGTCAATATATATCTTTTCGTGAAAAAAGGTTCTGACTAAATCAATAGACTAAGATTGTTTTTAGAGGGGAACCAGGCCGAGGGGGTCCATTAAATTTTTTATTTATTTTTGTACATACCCAAAACGCTAAACAGCTTTGGTAAACTCCAAACTATTTTTGAGCAATTAGAGCCCCCATTCAAGACACACGTCTTTATTGTGTATGTACGAATATTGCAATGAACAGTAACCTCAAAATTCTCCAATAAAGACCAATAGTAGATTCTCTTTTAGCGGCTAAAATAATGTAGCTCTTTTCTTTATTTCCATTTTGTCAACAATGCCATGAATACGAAAAAGCGTTAAAAGGATTTAATTAGACATTGTAGAAATGTCGGTTGAACAGCAGAGAAAGGAAAGTGTTAAACAGCAGTTTAATAGTGGAAAATATTTATCAATCCTTAGAGAGTTTTTGCTCCATTACGAGTTGAACAGAAACGGTTTTTGCTGCACCTTTTAAAGTGTAATAGATAAATGAGGGTAATAAATAGTCGCCATATCTCGCTTCAATAAAATGTTTTATTGGAATATTATCTTTTTATAAATTTTGTTTTTTATAGGTTTAGAATCCGTTGGAAAGACAACTCTATTATATAGACTGAAGTTTGGAGAAAAGATAACGGTTACACCGACCATTGGTAAGAAGAAATTATAACAGACACATTTGATTTGTTTATATTAAAAAAAATGTATTTTTATATACAGAGTATAAATAACGTTGTGTTTATATACCGCTCCCCATAGGCATAGGGGTATACTGTTTTCGGTATGTGTGATTATGCTATATTGTGAGATTTATTTTCAGACCCCTCTGAAGTTGCATAGCGGGGTATCATCAGGGAGCATTATTGCTCGCAGTAACTTGTTTAGTTAATTCGACCATGAAATACCATTAGTATTGCTAAAATGAGTAGTTATAGTAAGGAAACATTTCATTTGGACATGGTGCGCAAAAAAATTAATTCTAATATGACCAGTGTAAAACGCTTGGAATCCACACCAGTGGTAAAACGAGTGTATACTCCTTATCGACGTCATACAAGATCAACACTCTTTAGGGCGATGTCATAGTAAGTTTTCACATATTTTGATCGCCGTCACAAATAACGTTGTGTCCTAATCACCAACAAATCCGGCAACTGTTGATAATAGTTAATTTAAATGTTCTATTAGAATTGAAAAAATCATTGTGGACAGGAATATATACTAATTTACTAATTTACTAAAATACGGTAGCCAAACCGTGGTAAAATTAGCATATAATCATGCCCAATTAATTATTTCTTAAGTATCCAATTGTTTTGGTTTAACTGTTTTTAAAATAACACAATTGTTCTTACTGTTTTAGGATTTAACGTTGAATCGTTCCAATATAAAGACTTGCATCTAAACGCATGGGATTTGGGATTTGGAGGGAAGATGGTATGTATGTTACACTATCATGGGATTGGGGATTTGGAGGGAAGATGATCAGATGCTAATAGTCTCGATCGTCAGCCAAGAAATTTTTGTGTTGAAGTTATTAGGAATGCGGTGCTGTGTATAGTTGAATGACTTATGCGAACAACCTTAACTCTGACCAGTAAATAAAATTATTTGTTTGACAGCAGAAATGTCTCAAAATTATAGAGCATGTGTTTTGTAAAAAAAATTATATTCTAATATGACGTGCTTTAAAAACTTTGAGACCACAACTGTCTATAAAAAATGATTTATGTATGAGCACCACGCGACGAGAAGGGCGTGTTTTGAAAGGCTGTCCCACTTACAAAACTGTAACTGCCACCGTAAAGCTAATCCGTATGACGTATTAATCTTATAAATAACGACACCCGATATAATTATCCGTTGCAGTATATTGTGTGTTACATTGACGGAACAGCTAGTTTATTGCAAAAAGGAAGTTTTCTATAGGTACGAAAATATAAATGTACCGTAATTTTCCTATTAGAATAGAAATAATTCACGGAGACTGTGATTAATCATTGATTTACAACGGGATGACAATTTATGTCGTTATTTTATAACTCCCTGTCGCTCGGGATAAAATAATACGATATAAATGGTCACCCCGTTGTAAAACAATGATAAACCACAGCCTCCGTGAATTATTTCTTAAATATTACGTATTTAAGTGATGTTTCGAAGAGATTTAGTTTAGAAAGCTACTTAGTCGTGTGATGAAATCCTGAAATATTTTTTGAAAAGACAATAGACATTATGTTGGCTTTAACAAAGAGTTGATCTCTAGATGGCTCAAACTTACTGATCTATCAAAACTAAAAAAAACATTTTTGAGCGCGAAATACTAGACTATTGAGCATTACTCGATTTTGTTTTTAATTTTTTAATTTAGATATCCACATCTGACTTCTGTGCTTTTTTTCAGCGTCCATTGTGTCAACACTACTACAAGGGCAGTAACGCTGTCATTATCATGATTGACAGCAATGACCGGGAACGATTGGAGGAGGTCACATATGACGTCATCAAACCTGCGTTAAAGTCTGAAGAACTAAAAGATGCTGTTTTCCTCTTTTTAGCAAATAAATCTGATATAGAAAATGGCATGAGTCTCGAAGATATAACGGAGGCCTTGACCTTACGGAACCTTAAGAGAAAGTGGAGTGAGTATTGTAAATTTTAAAATTATTATGGGATATGTTCACACAAGAATCGATTTCAGTCGGTATTTGTGATGTTCAAACTAATGATGACAGCCATTAACGTTCATATTATAAATTATTAATTTCGATTGCGGTGAATCCATCTTAGCCTAGCCGGAAGCCGGTTCGTCATGCGCACACCTGTCATGCAGCTTGTAGCTCATCTCGATCGATTTATAATAGATCATAATCCATGCAATGGCCGTCATTTGAACAGGTTGAACCGATTGTAGTCGAATGCTATTGATCTTAAAATGTCTAGTAGTATCACTCAGTGCAATTACAGACGGTAGATCATTCGGGAATTTTAGAGTTCTTCGATTTGCAATGTCGTTTCGGAAGATTTCTAAGGCATCAGAAACATTTATGTATACACGTCTTAAAAATTATCCAAAGATGCAGATTTTCTGGATATTTAGAACCTGATTATATGAGAAATACTACGCGGATTGTATTGTTAATTGGTCCCCTTTATGAAGACAGGCCTGTAATAAAATCATGTAAAATCGTTTTTATTATATATTTTTTACAGATATATTTTCTGTTAGTGCAACAACTGGAGATGGAATAACGGAGGCATTTGATTGGCTAGCACTCCACCTAGGATCTTGTCAGGTGAAACAAACAGTCGACAACATGAAACCATCAACTGAAATTTACAATAGACAGTCGGAAAATGAATATGAAATGGTTTCACATAATCTAGAAACGTGTGATGGGACACACCCACAAAATGCAGAGACATGTGATAGGACATACAGTGCATTAGCGTGTTTCTTTGTTCGGCCAAATCAAGCAGTCGGGATCGAAGACGACGACGATGATGATGGACCGACGGTGTTGTGACGTCGCTATTTTTAATCAAATTACGGTAGATCTCAAGTATAGTTTAACCTTCCAAAATGTGATTGCTTAAAATTGTGATAAGTCCGTTTTTTAATTTATATTTGATATTAGTTTGTTTACTTTTTTCGGCTACGGTTTCAAAAGAAATTATTAACGGAGTGATCGAGTCAATCAAAATTTGAGAATTTTAATGTTGATATATAGAGAGAAAAATCTACATTTCAATCTGCGATGTGACTCAAGTTTGCTTTGAGACATCCAGACTAAATCATTTACATTAAGTATGGCGGAATTATTGCTCATTGGAACTATAAGGTATCAAATTCATATCATCTACATGTGTATTGTATCATATTGTGACAATCGTCGTTTTTAAGGCGCATTTGTGAACTGGTTTATGAATATGTGAAATATTAAATACAAAATCTAGCTAAAAACCTATATTTAGAACAATATCATGTCTTCACCCTGGTGAGTATCGGATTGTAACCCTTGGCTAGCGAAAATGCATTGTGACATTCTCCGTGTGACACCTTGGATCAAATTTTGTGAGAATGGTTTTCAATACTGCATGAATATCACTCACTAACAATTATGACACAATTGTATATTTCCTATAAAGTTATAACTCTTAGAAAGAGGAAGGGATGGACACTTTCATTGTGCTTGGCCAAAATATAAAAAATCTATAAATTAATCAGCTTGCATTACAACTGTAAAAGAATGAAACCAACCCAATGAAATTTTGTATCTTCCATGGTCTGTTGACGTATAACTAAGTTAATGGATAGGAATTTACAGAGTGGTAGTGGGTTAGGGGTGGGGCACGTGGGGTGGGGTTAGTTGTATTCCGTGAACACTGTACAGAGTGGTAGTGGGTTAGGGGTGGGGCACGTGGGGTGGGATTAGTTGTATTCAGTGAACACTGTACAGAGTGGTAGTGGGTTAGGGGTGGGGCACGTGGGGTGGGGTGGGGTTAGTTTTATTCCGTGAACACTGTACAGAGTGGTAGTGGGTTAGGGGTGGGGCACGTGGGGTGGGGTTAGTTGTATTCCGTGAACACTGTACAGAGTGGTAGTGGGGTAGGGGTGGGGCACGTGGGGTGGGGTTAGTTATATTCTGTGAAGGTTGCACTTAATGGTTGCATACTAGCTATATATATACAGTAATGTATAGCTACTTTTTCATATACTTTGGGGGACCCAAGAAATAAAGTTTTTTATTTGTCAAAATGGCAACGTTTGTGGATATAAAATATATGCTCCTAAGAAATTATGTAATATTATTTTTACACGTGCCACTTGTGAACCGATTAAAATAACTTAGTAGCTATCCGTTTATAGGGTCATATAGAGGTTGCTTCCGTCCATATTCCATTTTTAACCTGTAATTAGGACCGATTGAAGTGCCATATGTATATGTATATATATAGATGTTTATGTGGGATGTTCAATAGTTGGTTATATTATCAATAAATGTGTTTTGATATTTAAATCTAGAGTTCTTTCTTAGAAACAAATGCGTGCCGACCGCGGAAATGCATGTTGATATAGGGATGATGTACTTTCTCGGTATCTGTTGTGATGAAAAAAGATCCCGTTTAACCAAGTTCTTTAACTTCTTTGAATATTCCTGACAATATTTTAATAGTCTAAAAATTTACCAAACTTGTATTGGATTTCATATATACAAAAATCCTTTCAAGGAAAGGTGCATAGCAGTCTTCTACGTGCTCTACCAAAGAGCCAAAGAGTTGTCGATACTGTGTGATAATGTCTACCAGATATGGATTCTAACTAAACGCTAAAGAACTTCTGGACAATTTAAAGTCAAGCTCTCTCTTTCGTATACCACTTAAACTAAACTAAAATTCCGTCTGAGGGAATTATACAATAAATGGCATATCATTACATCGCATAGTTATACATCTTACAAAGTGAGGGAAATCCATATTTACTGAGAGAGCAAACGTGGGCTCGCGGAACCCTTGACTTTCGGGAGGATGACAGTTATTTGGATAACAAAACTGATTCGACATGATATAAAAGCAACTTAATATGACTATAATGCGTATTTACAACAGCCAGTTGAAGTGGCTTCTTGTGGGATCTAGTAAATGTCACTATCGGGTTGTCAGCCTTACCACATATATAACTCTAAATCTAGAAGAAGAGTCTTTAAATATATTGTACGAGTATTTTTTATTGTTCAGACACCAGGATTAGTGACATGGTGTATTGTAAACACACAGATTATACGTACTAACTTGTCTTAAAAAATGTGCATCAAAGAACGTGTTGGACATTCTTTATGTGTTATCCTAACTTGTTTAGTTTTTCTAAAACCGTACACGAATTTTTATAAATTACGCGTATTAAGAGGTTTTTTCGATTTCCAGATATGATGAAGATACGACAACCAAAAACAACAAATAAAATAAATAATAAATAATAACATGTTTTTCGCATATTAAGATTTACAAAGCATAAACGAATACCGAAAAAATGCTAGAACAAAATTACACAGTCGATCGAGGTTGTCTGTTTTGAAGTTTTCCGGTTTCTTAGACTTTGGTTCATGGATTGCCTTTTTCATCCCTCTGCCGAAAAAACGGTGATATCAGGAAGGATGTGCATATCCTGCCTCGCTAATGACACTCGTCTCAATATCGATATGACGTCACGACTACAGATACCCCGTAACTATTACATAATGGGAACCATTTAATTTAAGAAGGTATGTCTCCAATTTACCTGTCAGAAATTCCCACTTTTTCAGTCTTTGTGTGACCAACAAGCCTCCATCAAGTTTGAGCAGAAACATATATAAACAATAGACGGGTGCTGCATGAATATTACTGGCCAGCAATTGGAATTTTATTATTGAAAAATTCAAATTTCGCATGCGTTATAAAAGTATAACCGTCGTTCGAATGTAGATAAATTAGAAGTCGATTTATCTTGTTTTTTTTTGTGGTTTTGAGATAAAAGAAATATGAGGGCCCATTTCGAAGTGGGCAAGTTTTCGGATATGAAATACAGGTCAATTGGTCCCAAATTTGGACAGTTGGTCCCATTTCCAATTTGTCCCAAGTCAATTGGTCCCAACTTGCATTTAAAATGTTTTATTTGTGTATAAGATATTATTTAAGAAAATATTTCAACATCTTGATGTATATTTATGCTTTTGATATAACATTTATTATAAAATGTGTGATCTTAGTTAACATGATATGTTAAAATAAAAACAATAGAAGACAAAACAAGTTTATGTTCTTTATTGAGATTATAGCACTATACTATTATTTTACATATATTTGAAGCACTAATTCCTACCCATACATTCTGGAATACAAACTGTCTTTCTGACCTTTCTCACTTGCTACTTTCATACCTACTTTCACCTTACAAAAATGACATTTCTGCCACACATTTGTTCTCACACTGACGACCATATTAACTTATAAAAAACGTTCAAAATATTAACATGTTATTCACTAGAAACACAAAACACTTTCACACAATCCCAATTTTATTAATTAATATATAAATGCACTAAATCAAAGCACAAACAAAACACAAAAGCACAACATAAAAAAGCAAAGCACAACATAAAGAATATTGTCCATTTTAAGTCTTTACACAGTCTTCTGTGCCACCACAAGTCCAACTGACTTTAGAAGGGTAGAAGGAGTTATTTCTTCTTTGCAGTAGCTCTCCCATAAATAAAGTAACTGTTTCATTATAAATAGGGGGCCTCGGTGGCCGAGTGGTCAAGGTAGTTCGTCTACTATTGATCATGTGGTCTGTCAACACTGAGATTGCGGGTTCGATTCTCACTGCAGGCAGGGTGTACTCGACTCCAATCTTAATTGACAAGGATTGCCAGTTTTCCTACCGCAGGTCGGGGGTTTTCTCCGGATACTCCGGCTTCCTCCCCCAATAAAAACTGGACGCCATGATATAGCTGAAAAATTGCTGAAAGTGGCGTTAAACACCATCAAACAAACAAAAACAAACATAAATAGCAAACTTAAAGGCAATAAAATTGAGGTATTCAGGTAATCTAATTAGACTATTAAACAGTGCCACATGCCATTGACAACTTTGTTAATTGAATTGTGGTTAACTTTAACAGAATTCAAAGACAAATATGTTTTTTACATTTTTTTTTAATACTGACCAAGTCTTAAGCTATTTGAAATCTAATAAGCAATTTACAAAATAATAATAATAATAATGAATTTATAGTGATGAATACACAAGACTTAAACATATTGTACAACATTTAAGTTTATGAATGATTATGGTTAATGAATATAAAATATGGAAAAAAATAAGACTCAACAGAACTACATCTTCTGTATGTCCAAGAATTGCATAACCCACAACACAAAGCCATGAACAGCATGGTGTTTCACTTGAACTGGTCTGGTGCAGATTACACATTCAGAAGACATGATGCCGAATAAAGTGACTTTAGAGCTAAACCTTTTTCTTTTATATATTTTTTTCATTTAATGATTAAATTTGATTGGTTTTTCTATAACTGAACTATCATAAGACATTTTTTTTACCCCACCTCCCAAGCCAAAGTCACAATCATGTGCGTCTTTGATATTATTTCTTAAAGACTTCAGAAAGGACAGAGAGTGAAAAATTTAGTTGTAAAATATTGTAAAATATAAAAATGTAAGGTTTAAGAGTAAATGTTCAGATAAACATTTAACTGCTTGATGTTTGTATAATGACATTAAAATGCATTTAATTGCATTTATAGCTCCTTGAATTTTTAATTTAAACTAAAACCTTATGCTTAAATATGTTATTTACTAAACTTGAAACAATAGGAATAAGTACTAAAATGTTAAAGACATTATATTCAATTTATATTAATATACAACCATGTGTTAAACTTAACTGTAATCTATCTGAATGGTTTGAGGTGACATCAGGTTTAAAACAAGGTTGTATTTTGTCTCCTATTTCATTTAATATTTTTATTAACACTCTTATAGACGAGATTAAACGTTTAAATATTGGTGTTCTATGAGATGAGCATATTATTTCTATACTTTTATATACTGACGATGTAGTATTTTTAGCAGAGAATGAAAAAGATTTGCAAATGTTACTGAACACGTTTCTAAGGTCGGTGTACTTCTAATGATCTTGTTGTCAACCTAGAAAATACTAAAATTGTTCATTTTAGATCACAGTCAATAAACAAGTCAAGTTTTAATTTTATGTTTAATGGTAATAGAATTGATATTACAGAGAAATATTCATATCTTGGATTAGTGTTAAACGAATTTTTGAATTATAATGATACTGCAAAGGCTGTTGCAAAGGCGGCAAGTAGATCACTTGGTTTATAAGTAGCAAAGTGCAAAGCTAATGGTGGTTTTGAATATTCTGTTTTTACCAAATTATTTGATACACTTGTAATGTCAGTTATTGAGTATGGTGCTGCCATCTGGGGTGCAAGAGAGTATTCATGTATAAAAGCTATAAAAATAGAGCAATGAGATATTTTATGGGAGTTGGTGGATATACTCCAAACTTGTCATTATATGGTGATATGGGCTGGAAGCCTTGTATTATTAATCAGTGGTCTTGTATAATCAGAACGTGGTCTAGATATACAAAAATGTGTAATGATAGAAAAAAAAGAAAGGTATTTTTTGGGCAAATAGATGTTGTAATAATAGAATTAAGAATTGGAATTTTAGAGTTCAAAGTAAATTCAGAGAACTTAATTTAGCACATCTATATAACACTGATTTTAATTTTAGTAAAAGTGTAATAAGAAGTATTGAGAATACAGCTTTTGATATGTATAAGAATGAATGGCATAATTCACTGTTTGTAAATAATCAAAGTAAACTTCGAACTTACAGATTATTTAAAAATGAGTATGGTGTAGAAAAATATTTAAGTATTAATATGGCTGGCAGATATAGTAGTGCGTTGGTCAAATTTAGATGTGGGGTTGCGTCCATTAAGATAGAAACTGACAGATACCAATGTCTAGATATTGAAAATAGAGTTTGTTTTAATAATCAGTGTATTTTACATAATTGTATTGAGGATGAATATCATGTTTTAATGACATGTCCAATGTATTCTGAATTACGAGCTGATCTTTTTGATAGAGCAAATGCAATTAATTTAGATTTTATGAATTTATTAGAAGATGAGAAGTTTATATTCTTATTTCAAATGAAGATGTATGTTTTCATACCGCCGACATCTGCCATGATATTTTAATGTTAAGAACAAATGTTTTATATAAATAGTATTTTTATCATTATGTTTGTACATAGAGTTAATTATCCAAATTGGGACAAATTGGCTGGGACTAGTTTGCCGATGATGTGGGACTAATTGACTAGACACCTTATCAGTTCGATATTGGATTTATTGCCCCAATTGAACTCCCATAGATACACAACCCGTCTAATTGCTTCAAAATCCGTTCAGTAGTATACATAGTAATATAATACAAACTCATAATTCAAGTTTCATAAAGATTAAAAGAGGATAAAAGTCCGTCTGGAAGTCCACAAGTTCTCACTGGGTATGCGTCTGGAAGTCCACAAGTTCTCACTGGGTATGCGTCTGGAAGTCCACAAGTTCTCACTGGGTATGCGTCTGGAAGTCCACAAGTTCTCACTGGGTATGCGATTGTTTACCTGTTCGATATTGAAGTGCGTCCATGTTAAGATCCATTCCAAACCAAACCCGTATAGATGCCGCAAATTACTTGAGGTAGTATCTAATATACAGTACAATACAGCTGCCAAGTTTAATGAAGACTGAATGAGGATGGCTGGTCCGTCCTGAAGTGCTCATGTTCTCAGGCTGGAGATTTTTACCTGTTCTGTATAAAAATAATTCTTCCCTGTAACCTCTAACGACCAAACCTGTTAAGTTGTCGTATATTTCTTTGAGTAATGACAGTAATACCTTCAGCTGCACAAAACAGGGTGTTGTGATTGACATCTCCTTGGTCAATCTGTCTAAAGCAGTCAAATGATAAACTTTTGAGTACATTGTAATAACTTTGAGTAAACGTTATACAGATAAAAGACATCTTGATTACATTAATCGGTGAAAAGCAAATTAAATAAGGAAAAACAAATAATTAGCTGCATTTTTATTAACATTTACATGTAAAAAAAACTAACAATTGTTTGAATGTTCCATTTTTGTGTAGTGACGCAATACCAAACTTTTCGCGCACGAGATTTGCCGACAACGAGGCCGTGGGAGGGGGATACGAAATATTGTTGGCAATTGTGTATTATTGACGTGCCTTGTTTCATATTTTAATTGCCTTTTTTATTCCTGACACTTAACTGTGATGAAAGGAAATGAAAGACCAATAAAAGACGGACATAATAAGTCGTGAATTTGTAAATTTAGATTTTGATTTGTATATATGAAAATTAAACTTTAAAAACAGGTATGTTAGAAAAAAATTCTAAATCATTAAAAATGCAATAGCAAATAGTAGTTAAAATAAATTTCTGTATAATAAAAGAGAGTCACAAAAGATATTGATTTAAAAAAAATTAATTCAAGTTTTAGAAAATGTTGATGATAAACTATTTAAACTATGATAAAAAGATACTTATAGGATGAAATTCATATACCTAGGATTGTATATGAAGTCCTTAAAACTACCACACATTTAGCTAAAAGCTAAAAGAAATTTTAGAAAATGTAAAGACAATAATACAATAAAAAATAATTCAGTTAAGTTTAAACAAAATGTCATCAATTATAAATTATAAAATGAAAATTATATAGTTATATGAAAAAATCACAAAAGTAAATTATTTCTTGAATTGTTTTGCAAAAATCAGGCTATTCTTTTACAATTTTGTTGGTTTATTTTAAATCCTGGAAATATTATTAAGTTCTTAACAATGATGCAAAAGAATGCTAGTTTTCCGTTTGGAATACTATTATTGCAAATCGTTTGAAACAAATTTAATTACTATAAAAAAATTCCATGGAAATTGTAATTTGTCGGTATTTTTCTTTAATCTCCAACGACTAACGACTCGGACCCAGCGCAATAAAACTTTTCCGAGTAAAAATGTTTTGCTCGGCATCAGAATTTTCTCAATTACCATGACGGGGACTCGGTAGACGAGTGGTTAAGGTAGTTCGTCTACTATTGAACACGTGGTCCGTCAACACTGAGATTGCGGGTTCGATTTTCACTGCGGGCAGAGTTTACTCGACTCCAATCTTAATTGACTAGAATTGCGAGTTTTCCTACCGCAGGTCGGGGGTTTTCTCCAAGTACTCCGGCATCCTCCCCCAATAAAAAGTGGACGCCATGAGATAGCTGAAGAATTGCTGAAAGTGGCGTTTAACATCAAACAAACAAAAGAATTACCATGACAAAAAGTGAAAACGGTACATCGAAAGTGTAAAAACAACCCGAAAAGTGTAAAAACAACGTGGAATAGTGTAAAAACAACCATATCTGTGGTGAAAACAACTCAGAAATGATAGATATTACCATATATTATGATAATAATCCAATATTTGTGAAAAAATAATTACGCTTTATCCCACAGAATCGATTTTTGTTAACCGCCCGATCGTCCTATATTAGGTCAAATAGCTAGGGGAGAGCACTCCAATTCATTGCAATAAAAGTACTAAAAGTGCTGTCAGTAGGAATTATATTGAAAATGGTAATACAGACAAATGATTTATTTTTTTAATTTAATTTTTAATTTCAGAATGGACATTTCAACAAAGTTTCATCAATTTAAAAAAAGAAAAACTGGTTATTATCACAAAAAGACAAAATAGAAGACTGCAGAGACATATTTCTTATTATCAAACAACTGTAATAAATTTTCAGTCTATGTACATTGAAAGAGTTGCAATTTTTTGTTTATGAATATATGCAAACAAAGAGCCATAAAATTTAATGACCTGTTGTCTTTGTTGGGATCTCTATGTATACTGTGTTATGAAATAAAAATGTTCTGGGATGTTACATCTAAATAAGGAACAATTGAAAAATCTGGAGATAATACATACTAGAACAAAAACACAAGACACAGTAGAGTGTGTCTCTAAACTGTTGACACTGGACATATTTTATCTTTAAGATTTCTGCCATAATTGTTGGCTTTACGTCTTCCCCAGACTGACTTGGCCGAATCATCTTGCCTAATGCTTTCGCCGTCTTGGCATCCTTCGCCTGTATTATTTCAGCTGCAAGGACTGTTTGCTTGTGGTAGAGTGTCAGGTAAGATGTTGAACGTTTTGATACTATGGCATAGCTTTGTAGAGAACGTGAGAATGTTGTGCGACAGCAATGGAAAACCCCACAAATGGCAGGATCCCAACAACTGTCGTGGAAAGGTCTCGGTTCACTTTAATGGCTACCCTGGTGGTGCTGTCAGTAAGTTGACTACTGCAGTGGAAGCAGGCCTTTTTCTGCATTATTTGCCTGATGTGGTAATATGTCAGATAGGCGGCAACGACTGCAAGCAAATTATTTGACAGTAAAACGTTTGAGAATGAACTGGATCGCTAGATTGCAATATGCCACAAATGGAATGTTGCACTGATATTCATGTCAGTTCTCAAACGTTCAAAGCGACGTCATTGTACGGCCGAGACGAAGTAAATGAAATGTATAAGAGACAAAGCTCTCAGTATAATTTTGTTTACTTTTTCAAACCTATTAATGTATACAGGCCGGACCATGAAGCGGCAGACGGTGTCCATTTCAATGAAACTGGATATCTTGATTTTCTCGTTGCCTTGAGAAAGGCACTTAGTTGGTTTATTAATCAAATTAAAAAACCAATTAAGGGCTAATTTCATAGCAACGCATTCATAAGGACGTCAATTTGCCGGCAGTGTAAAGAATAATTCTTTTACTTTCGGTTATTTAAAGAGTGTATTTCACACAAATTATTTATTGACTTTTTTTTTGTTTCATGTTGTACATTTGCTAATATCAGAGCAACGCATTCATAAGGACGCAATAATTGGCCGGCAGTGTAAAGAATAATTCAACATTTTACTTTTCGGTTAAAGAGTGTATTTCACACAAATTATGTATTAATTTTTCTTTTTTTATTTCAGGTTTTACATGGGATAATTTCAAAGCACTGCATTCATAAGATTGGCCGGCAGTGTAAAGAATAATTCAAAATTTTACTTTTCAGTTATTACAAATTCTCTAAACATTTTGGTGTAATATTTTTTTCTTTAATCATGATAATGAAACTTTTGCTTTAGTGGTGAATAAGACAGCAAGCGGTGACACGAATTACCGGAATCCACCGTTTTTACCGGAATCCACCGGAATCCACTTTGATTTACCGGAATCCACTTCTATTTAAATACATTTATTTTATGTGACAATGACATAAATGGTCGTATGAGGACATACATAAATGAAGGAGATATTAATACTTACTAGCGTATATAATATTATATTCTAAAAATAAAAAATAAAGACGCTATCGATTAATTTGTCGGCACGTGCCAGAAGTTTGGCTACCAGTTGTTAATTGACACCCCGCAAGGCCAATAACAAGTGTTATCAACATAAACAATTACGATTAATGCAGCGATAGTTAATTCTTGAATTAACACAATGATTGAGCTGTAATAAGTTGTAATAAAGATTTTGATGACAATTATTGATGTATTAATTTTTGAACACTTAGTAATTTATGTTTTATAATTACCAGACAATAGTGTGTATTAACCCACGACCGACAGAAAAAAAAATTGTTTTTGCAAAACAATAAATGGTTAGAGCGTTATTGTCAGTAAAAACGGCATCTTTTGAAGAAAGTTACAACAAGAAACCATACAATTTTCTAAAATCAAGATTGTTTTAATTACCGTTAAAGAAAGTAATATAAGCTCGATTTTTTCAAAGTCTTATACATATATCTCCACAGTCTCGTTCTGTCAAATAATAAAAGACGAGAAAGAACTAGACAATTGTGTTGATCTATGATAAACCAACGGTAAAAAACAATGTCAGAGGAAACGTAAGCCGAAGACAACTACAATTTCAATTAAAAAACCAAGGACCACAGATATATCCTTATATTTTTAGCGGGTGACAGTATTTTTCCGACAGTAAATTTTTTTGACAGTACTTATATGTCACGTTGGCCTATGGAAGATTAACATTGTAAATGAAATTGAGGTATAATAATATAACTTGAAAAATAAAACAGCAGATTGATATAGTAAATTGCAAAAATGATCAGCAAGACACTGCAAATCACTATGTTGGTCTAAATTGAATGACAATTTATGAAATATCAGTTTTTTCCTTGAAAATAAAAAATCATGAATTAATTTTAAACTAATCAAAATTTTACTCTAAATGTAAAACTATTAAATGCTGCCTGTAAAATAAAGTGTAGAATAATGTTAATCTTACATGATAGTGAACACAGTTTTCTAAAAGTTTAAAAATACAAGATTGTCCTATTGTTAAAGAATGTCTATTGTGTTTCTTATTCAAACTACACCGAGACAGTTAACAAGAGACCATAAAAACAACGATTAATTGTAGTTATGAACAGAGAAATGTTATGAGAAAGGAGCTAGGGGAGGGAGAAAGGAGCTGTAGGGAGGGAGAAAGGAGAAAGGTACCCCCTGTCCACCCCCTCATTCTTTACAAAATCGTCCAGGTCATTTAAGCATTTAAGAAGTGGGGATAGATTTACCCCTTGACAAACTCCAGAAGACAACAATCGAAAGTTGAACTATATGTTATTAATGATTTTTTTTAAAGTGTTATCAGAGAAGTTGTTTAATATATCGATTTCATAAAATTAGTAAGATAATCGTAATGTTTAAGATTTCAAGTGCGAATGTGGTTAATAGTTGAATTCTTGGATCTATGTGATTCGGCTTGCATTTTACTCCATTTACTCTTCGAATTCAGAACAGCAGCTGGTGTTGCGAAACCCATGAAAAGATTGTGCTTTCAGTTACACAAAAGTATGCAATTTATGTTTAAAAATATCAAAAACGATAAATGCAACTAAAATTGACTATTTCCTATATAGTGTCCCTGTCAAATGGCAACTTGTTTTCTAATAAGTTATAAGTAATTCCTCAAATTAAAAATGTTTCAGCATAACCGGTGTGTTTTTTTCCTTATTATCAACAATGAAAAGAAAAGTGCGACACTATGGAACAAAGGACACAGACATTATCTACGAAATTTCACAGGTATTTCATTAACAAATTAAAACCAACTTTGATTGAACATCGGAAAACAGTTGATCACATTGGTTACTTTGACAAAAGTTGGACAAATAATAACAGTGAATCCCTAAATCATGTTTTGAAGTGAGCCATCGTTATTGGATTTAGTACAGATTATAAGAGATATTGTGGACACCCAATATAAGGATTTACTCAGATCATTGGTTTCAATTGGACAGTACCGACTAGCGGACAGCCATAAACAGTTCCAAACACAGTGTCGAAATCGATATGGATGACCAAAACAGTTGACGAAAGAGAACGTTTCTTTAGAAGATTCCGCAACCATTTGACGCCAGACCAAAAGACCGTTACTTCGAAAGACGGACTCGTGACTGTCATTAAACCGAGAACCCGTGAAAGGAAGAAAGGTCAACTGAAGAGGAAAATCAAAGAACAGACGACGACTATTAAGAAGACAAAGAATTGCGATTTAGATTTTGAGTGATATTTCAATGTTTTGTTCAATGTTTATTCTCTTTTTTTTCAAGGGCGAGACACGTAGTACGTTAGCGGACAACGATAATTGACCCGAGACGTATGCAGGTATCTTAGTAGTTTTAAAATTGAAAAATAAAAAAAACTAATTGTTACGCGAACTACGACGGATGTCCCGAGCCTTGTGCAGGATGTCTTAGTAGTTTTAAATTTGAACAACAAAACTTAACTAATTGTTACGCGGACTAAGACGGATGTCCCGAGCCTTGTGCAGGATTTCTTAGTAGTTTAACTTAAAAAAACCAAAAAAACTATACCTTGGTCTACTTCTTTGCAATATTATAAGCAATACCAAGCTAATAATAATAATAATAATAATAATTTGTACTTTTCTAGAAATAAATTATAACTCATATAGTTATAAAACAAACAGACTTAAATGAATAAATATATAAACACCCCTGACCCTCCCCCACATGCTCATAGCCTTGACATGGTGTGGGGGCTCTTAATTATTTACAATTATAATTTCAATTGTGTTGACTGAAAGGTCAATTAACAATTCATTGTAATTGTAACTAATTGTGTCTAATATGAGCTACTAACAAGGATGACATATTTAAAATATTTTAATAACAACAGAGACATATAATTACATATAATACCAAGAATGCAAAGCTTTGAATGAAAATATATATATATTTAGAGATATAGATATATTTAAAAAATATCATTATAAAACTATAGACATTATTTGGATTGCACACATTAAATTATTTGTCTCTGTTACCAGTTTCAATATAATTCCTACTGACAGCACTTTTAGTACTTTTATTGCAATGAATTGGAGTGCTCTCCCCTAGCTATTTGACCTAATATAGGACTATCGGGCGGTTACAAAAATCGATTCTGTGGGATAAAGCGTAATTATTTTTTCACAAATATTGGATTATTATCATAATATATGGTAATATCTATCATTTCTGAGTTGTTTTCACCACAGATATGGTTGTTTTTACACTATTCCACGTTGTTTTTACACTTTTCGGGTTGTTTTTACACTTTCGATGTACCCAAAGTGAAAAGGATAGATGAGATTGGATGAAATTGAGCATAAAAAAATCTCAGCAAAGAAATGCCGGATAAACCAAGGCTGGACAGATGAGTAGCAGGACGGATCGTTTTGTGACCTAGCTGCGGAACATTTAGGTCCTTCGGAAATATTTGATATGGCGGACCATATCCAAAGGACCTAAAGAGCTACGCTTCCGCAGCTACTTGTGACCCTACCTTCTTAAAGCAGTCTGGTAGAAAATTAAGTAAAGTAATATTTTTAAAGTAGCGAATCGCATAAATAACAAATGTGTAAAAAAAATATTCTTTTTTTCTTAAAAAAAAATAGTTTTTTAAAATTGTCTAAAAACAAAATGAATATATCGTTATACACTGATTTTTATGCCTGAGCATATGATTTGCAAATTAACGAAGTTGTTCTCCATTTTGTGGAGGAATATTGCACCTTATCCACAACGAAAACGTCCGAGAGAATTTTTAGTTAGCAACTGGTATGTTTATCGAGTTACATCCCCTGTCGGCGTACACCTTTTCTTACCACTACCACTTAGCAACAGAGATGTCAATAAAGATGGACGATTGACAGAAATGTGATACCATTTCAAATGTAAAAATGACATTAAATCCACTCGCAAACCCAAAAGGGACAAACTTGAATTGTGAATTATGTCAGAAACCAGCATTTATTCAGTGTACAAAATGCAGAGTTACTTATTATTGGTAAGACTATTGCAGTATTATGTTATGTGATGCCTGTGTCATCCTCATACTCTTGGATTTTGATTATCACATGTTAGTTTCATTGTTTTGAAAATCTAGGCATATATTGTTTTGATAATCATATTCCTTAGTTTGGTGGACCTGCAGGACCTAGCTATGTAGCTCCTGAATTTTTTTCATGGACAGAGCTACAAAGAGGTCCCATTACTCGTAATGGAGCAGCCAGGAGTGATTCACACCCAGTGGTTTTATATATATAATCAGCTATTGAACTGTTTCCCTGCATTGCTACATACTTTTTAATGTCTTTGCAGTTTAACTGATATTCTAGTAGTCCGAGAATCCTCTGCCGTCCAACGCTTCTTTAGATATTTTTCTGTATGAATATAATCATCTTACCTTCAATCAGGCTGATTTAAGTCCATTTCTAAGCTCATTTCCATTGATACCCTTACATTCCTACATTTCACTTTCATTTTGAACAAAAGGTCACGTGACAACAATGTGACTTAATTCCAGTGCTTAAATTAGCTTGATTGAATGTATGATGATTATATTCCTAGAGAAAAATATCTAAAGAAGCGAATTATATATATATTAACTGAATGAAAATGTTTTATTAAATCTGACACGATGAAATGTGCCGACCCAGACCGGTGTCGCAAAATCCGCTGCTTTGCTTATAAAGAGCTCTCTGACGTCACACGCAAAAAAAAAAAAAATGCGTTGGACGGCAGAAGATTCTCGGACTAATATTCTAGAACACCTTATTCGTTAGTTTTACACTTTATTGGTAATTATGGCATTGTTGACAAAATTTGAATTCCCGAAATACATATAATTTCTGAATCGATTTGGTAAAAAAGTTCATTCCTGATGATCATTTTTGTGGATTTGTTGCATTAGCTTGGATCAAATTTTACCTATACGATTCTACAGTTCTACGCTCCACAATTTCAATTTTGTCAACAATGCCATGAATATGAAAGAGTGTAAAAAGTGATTTAATTAGACATTGTAGAAATGCCAGCTGAATGGCAAAGAAAAGAACAAATGTTTGTTAAAAAAACCCAGCAGTTTAATAGCGGAAAATATGTATAAATCCTAAGAGAATTTTGCTCCATTACGAGTAATGGGACCTTTTTGTAGCTCCATCCATAAAAAAAGAAAAGAAAGGAGCTACATTATTGTACCTAGCACTACTGTGTGAGTGACTGTATAAAAAATGTAAATCAGGACATATTAATATTTATTTCATGTACCATTTTTGTTCTTATGTGTTTGTTACTTTACACATCATTACTCTTACACGGTTTTAAACCTACATGTAAACAGGTAAAACTTCGTAAGATGTCAACCATACTACCCAAGCAAGTGAAGCTTATAAAGACGGCATCAGTTCAAATTGCTTTCCTTTTAATCACACAGAATACCTGTGGCTTCATGACAACAGTACAAAAATTATGAACAGCAGTGTAAAAAAGTAGGATATGTCTTAATAATTTATGCTAAGGGTTTTGTTGTTTACAGGTTACTCTAATGTCCTGAAAACATATTTTCTTTTTCAAATCTATCTTTATTTTCATATAATATGTGTTTATATCTCAAACTGAATAACTGTCTCAATCAAGAAATTAAAAAGTTTTGGTGATTTCTGTACATTTTCAGGACAATTTAGCGTTAATTTTCAGGACATTAGTGTTACCCAATGTTTACAAGCAGTAAAACATCCACATAAGACAAGTAGGATTTACAAAACAAAAATCTAACACTTTCATAAATAACTACTGCTAGCTGTTTTTTTGCCAAAATCTCACTCTTGGCATGAAGCAACATATACATTTGATAAACATTACAAACAAGAGGTCCAAATTTTTAGCGCTCACCAATAGTTTCATATTTGACGATAGCATTTGAACACTGATGAAGGATTCTTAAGACAATTTTGTTCCTTTAATCCGAATAAGAATACAAACTTTATTGATAAGAATGAATTTTATCAAAGCATAAATAGAACATTTATTACTCGAGCCAATTAACAGGTAACAAGATTTCACCTTGATCCACAATTACAGCAGGTGCAATTGTTTTTACAGGTAATCTGATTAAGTCAGGCTCCTGATCAATGATAAAATACCAACAATTGTGTCGTGTAGATCGTACTAATGTGCAGATACTTCCACCTTTAATTCTATATGTATTACAAATATATGTTGCACAGGTTTTGCTTTTTCAATTTTTCGTATATTTTAAGTGTGGATTATGCACCAATTCTTGACTCTGCCTTCCTAAATAAGTCTTATTACCAACAGACCAAGTAAAAAAAGTTTAGAGTACACTGACCCTTTATGAAAAATTGTAACCGATTGATAAACACATGTTTTTTAAATTAGTTTTAAATTTTTAATTTAAAAATATTTTATTGTGAAAAAAGCAAGAAATGGATCAGATAAAATAGTTTGAAAATTAAGGTTATTTCAAAATTTATAAAATATACTTTATTTTAATCATTGTCTCTGAGAAATATATAAGTCGCAGTTGAAAGAATATACTTCTTTATACTTGACCTTTATATGTCACCAGCACAAAGGATGCTTCTGAGCAGATGCTAATGAAGCGCGTCCACAAAAGTGACTAAAGCCCTCAAAATACAGGAAAATTCCCTGGCACATTTGTATAAGCATTTGTCAACTTGTATAACATTATATTTTGTATATATTTCAGTGGTGTTGAACATCAGAAAGCTGATTGGGTTGGAATACATGACAAAATATGTCAGAGCCTAATAGCATTAAGGCAAGCTGCTCCTTTTTTGCCTTCAGAAGAAGAAAGACAAAAACGAGAAAAACACATTTTAATGAAAAAGGTAAGATATTGTACCATTAGATGAAACATCTTATAAAAAAATTCTAAACATAAGCCATTTAATATGATGTACTCAAAGATACGACTTTCTTTAACATTTCTTGTGTTTTAATTGTATATGATCGCTGGCATTCCAAAATGTTGTATATCAGCAAATAAAATGGTTTGAAACTGCTAAATTTAGTGATATTTGACATTTTCGAAGCACAACAACTATATGTGTTTAACAAAACATTATCAGATTATTACATGACATTTTTGATTATGATATCATATGTATTATTAGCCCAAGGTTTAATATTGGCCCAAGAGCCACAGGCTCAAGGGCCAATATCAACCAAGGGCTTATAATGCATATAATATCAAAAATGTCATGTAATGGTCTTTTTATCATATGCATCAGCAGGGGAAAATGAAATAGACTTGGATATATCAAAATCTTATCGAGTTCTGGTGCTGCTATTCCTGTGCTCCGAATTAGTTTCAAGGCATTTAGATAATAATTTCATATTACTCACGGTTTGTTTCTATTTGTTTGTAAGTTTTCATTGACTCAATATAATCAGAAGTATTAATTGTCCATATCCGATGCATCTTATCATGCATGTCGTCAGCTTTAATAATGTAAGACGTCATATTTGTAAACTATTCCGGTAAATTCCGATCATTTACGGAAAGGCATGTGATTACACTTACGAAAAATTACTTTCAAAAGCAGTTAATAACATTTTTATATCAGCCTGCTTTGTTAATCTGGTAAAATATCAAATTTTTGCCCGTTTATTCCTTTTATCATACAGTAAATATAAGTTATTTACAATAAGTATATGATAATATTAAAGTATAATATCAGATAGATCTGTGAGTCCAATCCAGTGATACTAGTATATCTGTTTGGGTAACATTTCTTATACACAGTCATTTTGCTCAAAATAGAATTACTGTTTGCATAAATTTCATATTAGTATACTACACAGTCAAGTGATGCCTTTTTTTATATAAGGGAAGTAATTAATAGATTGCACTTCACTCAAAATTTCTGTTAAATTTAGAGAAAATACCACATTTTTAAGGACATGTATCCCCTGTAATAAAAAAATAAAAATTAATCTGTAAACAGCCAGATAAAAAATTATCACAGTGTACCAGTCTTTTTTACTGAAAAAAATGCATTTTCAATGAGTTTCAAGTCAAGCAAAGTTACCAAAATCTTGACCTTATGCTACAACAGAATAGAATACATCTCATTCTGTGTTCTAGCTTTTTGTGATATATTTGTCTTGATCTGGAAATATGGGTTTTTGATTACTTTGCTTGAAATCTAATGTTTTTAACTTTCTTTTTTTCATAATAACAGACACACATGATCGACCTGACACGCACCACTGGACAGAAATTACTTTTTGAAGGTCGTCATGAGCAAGCAGTGCCAGCAGCAATGCAGTCACTGAGATTTGCTATAGATGTACATGGTCTAGATAGCATAGAACTGGTCCCCTCCTATCTCATTCTAGGTGAAGCTAGCATAGGTTAGTAATCCAGTATGTGAGCAAAATACCTTAATTGGTGCATGGAAGATTTTCTAAGTGGAATCTTTTTTATTAAAAACACTGTATGAAGATATGTCACAATAATGTAATGTTACATGTTAAATTATATGATTTACTGACATTTTTATAAATACAGATTTTTATGTAAGTTGGGAAAAAATGGTTGTCTTTACCTCTGAAGATGCATGCTAATTTGTCAATTTTATATAAAAATTCTGCAATTCTGTACCTTATGATCATTGTAATTGCTATATTCACAGCTGTCATACATGTAGGAGAGTTATCAACAGAAAACATGCTATAGAATTATTGTAACAACTATGTGTTGTGAATATTACTTAAATAATAAAAAAAATTATTTGTCTGGTTACTGATGTTAGAAAGAATGCATATGTCAGAAAATCCTTAATTGCACACATCACTACCTTGAAATATTCAAACGAAAACACTTGTTGCATTAATGTACAATTCATGTAATGTTGTCTTAAATAGTAAATATATTGGCTTGAAATAAATTATGTAAAACCTTTTTTAGGATTGGGAAGGTTATCACAAGCAGAGGAATATTTAGCACAAGCCCAGTGGACTGTATTAAAGACCCCATCGTGTTCAAATGCCATCAAATCTAAATTGTACAGAAATCTAGGTCTATTGTATGCAGCTAAAGGAGAGTATGAGGATTCATTACGACAGCTAGCAGATGATGTATGTACAGTGAAACGTAAACAGGCTACTGCCACTTTCTGTAAAAAAGGCACACATGTACATTGAAAAAAAAAACTAGCAGTTCCGAGCAAAGTCAGAAATGTAATGGACTATATTATAATGCCTAATATTTACTATATCAGTTTTATATAAACTGGTTCTTTGATCAGCATTTAAATGTAGGGTTTATTGAAGACATATCAGTTATACGACCAGTTACTGATCATTAGTCAGTGCATAATATCATAAAGAGTGGCTTAATTACAAAAAAGCAAGATTTTTATGGGAGCTATATTATAATAGAAAGAAAATTAGCTTTATTAACAAATCTGGCAATATGTGATCCATAGATAGAAAAAGTTACATAATTTTATTTTTATATTTAGTGTAAAATACTAAAGTATGTAAATAGGGGCCTTGGTGGCCGAGTGGTCAAGGTAGTTTGTCTACTTTTGATCACGTGGTCTGTCAACACTGAGATTGCGGGTTCAATTCTCACTGCATGCAGGGTGTACTCGACTCCAATCTGAATCAACAAGGATTGCCAGTTTTCCTACCGCAGGTCGGGGGTTTTCTCCGGGTACTCCGGTTTCTCCCCCAATAAAAACTGGACCCCATGATATAGTTGAAAAATTGCTGAAAGTGGCGTTAAACACCATAATAAAAACAAACAATAAAGTATGTAAATATACATTGTTAAAGGAAGATAACTCTAGAATTGTCAGCAAAGCATTTAAAATCTAAGATATTTAATGTCTGTTTGCTTTTATGAGCAGGCAGTTTTGAAAAATTAACAATTTGTTATATGAATCAATCACACAAAGTAACGCAGAATTACAAATACAGGTAAAGTCGGTATATAGCCTTTGATGTAGCAATATTGTATGATTCTTAAAGACAGCCGATTAATATCTATACTACTAAAATTATAGACCTCTTTTTTTAAGTGCATATCACAAAACACAGAGAAATAGCGCAGTATTAACCCATATAAGGTCACATGCAGTTAATGTTGCATATGCAAAATATTTAATTTGTATATCGATTATCGCTTTAAATAATTAGCAGTTAATGATTAATTATGTCCGCAAATTTGTCCCAGATACGGTCCTCCTTTACATTTAAAAATGTATTTCCGGGTTAAGGAAACCTGTGAGGGGTACAAAACAAACGTACACCTACCCAACTGGCAACTATTAAATTATAAGGCATTTATTATGAGGTAAATTTGTAATCAGTGAAAGCATAACTTTAATTCTTTTTTAATGTCTTATTAGTCCTGATCACAGTGAAAACAAAATTCGTAGGATATAC
This sequence comes from Limnoperna fortunei, assembly GCA_944474755.1. Lineage (NCBI taxonomy): Eukaryota > Metazoa > Mollusca > Bivalvia > Mytilida > Modiolidae > Limnoperna > Limnoperna fortunei. The sequence goes on from OX104122.1 coordinate 48,798,389, forward strand.
CAGACATGTCTGGTGAAAATCATGTCTTATTAACCTACAGTTGTGTTCCTTATATTGCTATCATAAAAGTAACCACCAGAATCAATATCACGGGTTAAAAAAATCCGTCTTTCTAGTTAATTTTATTTTTATGTATTTTATTACTTGTTTACCTTTACAGATTTACCATGCGTCAGAAGAATTCAATACAGATGATATAAGGACATCTGGAGGCTATTTTCACATGGCCAATGTGTTTTTCAGGCAAGGCAGAATGGAAATAGCCGATTCTTTATATCGACAGGTACAAATTTTAGTTAAATTTTTCTGAAGCAAAGATGTACTTACAAATTTAATTAAAACTATAGAAACCTATTGATTTATTTCCACTTATTGTTTACAGGCATCTTCATTTTGTATGAATATTAACCTCATTCCTTAAATTTGTCATCAATGTCTAATTAATGTCACATGATAATATAATACCAGATGACAATTTATTTCAAAATATTATACAATTAATTACTTTGATATAGGTCGCTATCAGGATTTATCATCCAGAGAAAATGTAATACATGTATTCACCAAGCCGCTAAGCCAGGTGAATATACATTTTTGAGGGCTGATAAATCCTGATAGGGACCATATATCCAAGTCATTTATTGTTTTATTACATGAATAAAACCACCATCTCCACTGATCAGAAAAACAGAGGATGCCTTTTCTAATGGAGCACCTACTTACATTTTGTAATTGTTGTAATGATAGTTTCCCTTAATATTTTTTATTTAATACTGCATTTTGATGTCAATTTGCTGATAATTCTGAAATTCCAGTTTCAAATATAAAGAAGAGCATATATGAATCAATATAATGCAGAGCCGACGTTTCTACTATTTGTTGTTGACACACGATGTATGTGTAGCAGACGTCAATGAATTGTGTACAGTACCAATAATACTTTGATTTGATTGGACAAATGAATTTATTAAGACATCTTTTCTGATTGGCTAAAACATAAAAACCAGGTCCAAATCGGATTCTGCTTGACTACTATGCAGTGGAATCATGCAGCGTACACACATTTTATGTAATTTTAGTACTTTTGAGATTTATCGTGACCCAAAAGTTGTTAGACCAATCAAATACACACAAAATTCTATTCATCTAATAATAAGGTTTAAACAACTGTTGTTTTTATTTCAGGTTTCCAATATATGGTACAACCATTTACAAAAGATTGTAAAAATAAGAACAAAAACGCCAGATACCCCACAGGGAATCGGTCCATTAATTACGGAGTCCAGTGATGAAAAAGAGGACACATTAGGTACTTTGTATGATCTATTAAGTACTGTAGGGTGATGGATTAATTATTCATTATTCGTTACATTCTTTGCTGACTGGTTTGTAGAAAGTTTCAACTGTATCATTTTTGCGCCAATATAAAATTTGAAAAAAAATATAACAAAGCTATTCTGGTCCTAACAGGTTTATCACATTTTTCATCACACTTGGCTATAGGTTGCATGAAGTGTTGATCCAAGTTATAGTATGATAATGGTTGGATGAGCAGGATATGAATGTCTAGTACCTATTTAGTGTTAGTTTTATTCTAGAGCCTTATGACCTATGGACTCACAGAGTGTCTGTATTGGGTTGTAAGTTTGAATCTTAATCAGTCATGGTGTGCTGTATTCCAGCAATATTAGACAAAAACTGGATAGAAAGTAATATAGCACCTGAAACAATGCCAAAAGTGGCATAGAACTCCAATCAATCAGCCAATTACTGCAATTTAATTGGGATAAATAATTCCATGTGACCCTGGAACAAATGAACACATGTAAGATTTACAACTGTTGTCGTAAATTTTATAATGTTATTCATAAGTTACTGTTAAAGATATCTTCAATTGTAATAATTTATACAAATCTCATGAAGTTTAAAGGATGGAAAACTTAAGTATCTTATTTTTGATATTTAGTTTACAGGAATAATATGTTCTTGCTTGTGCTTTTGGGAGACCGGGTCTTCCATGAGTGGTAGAAATGTTCACAGTGAAGCTCAGTGGAACAAGCAAAAATTAATAAAATATTTCTGTCACTAGACTTAAAAAAATTCTGTAACTGACAACTTTCACATCACAGTATACTAAAGACTCCCCATTTAATAAAACTTATATGTCTCCAACATCCAATCAGAATGACAGAAACAAGAACATTTAACAAGCATGTTGTTGTGTTACAATAACAATTCATTTTATTGGATGATGCAATGTTTACAGATGAGTTTGCCATTTTTGGAAGAATAAACATTTTGTGTTAATTTTTAAATAAAGTTAATGCTGCACCACAAATGTGTTAAGGGGAGATAACCAATAATTTCTTATACAAGCATTGAAAATGTAAGATATAAAATGTCAATTTTTTCCATTAGCAAGCGGTGTCAAAAGGAATAATAATTTATTAAAATATTTCATACAATTAAAAGAAAATAAATGTATATAACCATTATGCATATTGTCATAACTGCACGAGTCATAGATTAAAAAAAAACTTAATACAAGGTACCAGTTTTTATGCTGAAGGAGAATATTATTATTTTACATGAGGACCAAGAGGCTGAGACAATACAAGTGTTAAAAGCTATCTATTGTTATTTTAGATGAGGCCCAAGAGGCAGAGTCAACAAAAGTGTTAAATGCTATCGTTATTGTAGATGAGACCCAACAGACTGAGGCAATACAAGTGTTAATGCTATTTATTGTTATTTTAGATGAGGCCCAAGAGGCGGAGGCAATACAAGTATTAAATGCTATTTATTGTTATTTAAGATGAGGTCCAAGAGGCTGAGGCAATACAAGTATTAAAAGCTATCTATTGTTATTTTAGATGAGGCCCAAGAGGCAGAGTCAACAAAAGTGTTAAATGCCATCTATTGTTATTGTAGATGAGGCCCAATAGACTGAGGCAATACAAGTGTTAATGCTATTTATTGTTATTTTAGATGAGGCTCAAGAGGCAGAGGCAATACAAGTGTTAATGCTATTGTTATTTTAGATGAGGTCCAAGAGGCTGAGGCAATACAAGTATTTTAAATGCTATTTATTGTTCTTTTAGATGAGGCCCAAGAGGCGGAGGCAATACAAGTATTAAATGCTATCTATGACATGCAGGAACATCAACAGACCAGGCGACCACAAGATCTCGCTACCATTTGTCATGCTCTGGCAATGCTGTACTTCATATTGATGGATATTCCCAAGGTTTGTGCTAGACAAGAAAAACAAGGCACAATATTTAACACACTCCACCCCACCTGATGGCATGGATATAACAGGAATATTGATTTTACACATCAGTCAAACACACTGAAAAAATATCTATGTTTGTCTTTGTTGTTATAAATGTCCTTGAAGATCCTTTCAGGGTTTTTGCCAGCCAGCTGCATAAAACATTATATTTTAGGTATTGAAAACAGAGGTGTTTACCCCTTTGCTGTACTCCCAGTAATCCAATTAATTTTTTTCAGTAATTTGGCACATTTATCCGTAATCTGAAACTTTGCAATAAAATGTCCAAACTTATAACAATATTAAAAGAGTTTCTGGCCAGTCTTTTACTATAACATCTTTCTGATGCACATTTTATTGATCAAACATAAATAAAAAAACATGTTTATTCAATATTGTAATACATTTACAATGTCACAAAATCACAACCAAAAGCATTTGAAAGTTAATTGTAATACCAGCGGAAATGTGTAATTCCCGGATCCATTTCCGTGATGCGTATTTTTAGACCCAAATTCGGAATAATTCCGGAAAATCTGTAATGGTAAACACCTCTGTGAAAGGAAATGTACAAACACCCCTAAAATAGTACAGAGATAGACTTAGCACAATCACAAAACAATAAAATAAGACATTGCTTTTTAAATAATCCATTAAATAATAAGTCCACTGTCCATGCTACAGTTCAGTGCAGCCAAATATCAAAATAAGAACTTATTTCCTCTCCCTCAGTCCAAGTTCATTTACAGTTGCTTGCAAAGTGGAAACATCAATTTTACTGTCCATTATAGTGTTTATATATAAAGAGATTAAAAAGATTCAGATATTAAAATAATGTGTTAATTATATATTTAATTGTTTCAGGCCAAAGAGTTTGGTAGGAAGGCTGTGGTTGCTAGTGAAGGTCATCCAGATGATTCATTGTCCCGTACAATTGTTGAATTTATGAAAATTCTGGAATCGCAACGAGTGATGTAAACTATAAACTGTGAAGAGTTGTATGCAGTTGTGATATTCTCATCTTAAATGATTTTTAAATATAAATTATTTAAGATAAATTCAATTATACCTATGTTAATAAATATTTAAGTCAGTATTTTTGATGGTTGTTCTTCTGTTCTGCAGAATAATGACTAGTTCTTCAGATTTTTGGTTTCTCAGATATGGTTTGTGAAGATTTCTTGCATATTCTTTTTAATTTTATTATGGCATTTTGCCAGCTACCAAATTTCAAGACATAAGTAAACAATGTGACGTTTCAATGTTACAAAACAGCAATAATCATATTTTTTACTTTGTTTAAAACTCTATGCATGATCTCGCCCCATCTCATCTCGTGGGATGCTTCCTTCAATGAAATAGTAACTAGGAAACACATCTTGTTTAAAAAAAAGATTGTTTGTTTGTTTAAATGGTGTTTAAGCTAATTTGAGCAATTTTTCAGCTATATCATGGTGTCCAGTTTTCATTAGGGGATAGTGGGAGAAGAAGCCAGAGTACCAGGAGAAAGACTTGTCAATTAAGATTAAAGTCGAATACACCCTACAAGCAGAGAGTAAAAAAATGTATATAAGATATAACTACCAGTATTAATTTATTGTGTTAACATTTTTATAGAAATAACAAATACATTGATTGTTTGTTATGGTGTTTTATGCCACTTTCAGGTATATCTGGTGTCCAGTTTTTATTGGTGGAGGAAGGTGAAAACCTCCAACCTTCAGCAGAAAAACTGACAAACCTTATCAATTAGATTTGAGCACACCCTGCCAGCAATAAGGCTGAATCAATGGTATAGAACTACCTTAACCACTAGATCAATAAATTGATCCCATGTAATCTTGTAATTTATACTATCATTCAAGTATATTAATCCTTGAATATACAAACAACAAAAACAGTTAAAAAAAACCAGGTCTGAATCTCTTCCTAATGTAACAATACTAACATTTAATTTTGGACACTCTTATATGGCCATCCCTCATATGCAGCTTAAAGATCTTATTAAATGCTGCCTTTTGAAGAAAAATTGAATGAAATGATATAAATACCTGGTAATTAACCATGACGGAACTTATTTCATAATCAATGACAAATAATAAATATAATGAAGACCAAATCTGTCAAATGTTATTTGACCAACCAGTTTTTGTACTCTTACGAGGCCTAGTTAATGTAAGGCCTGCTGAAGAAAGAAAAGACACCGGACAAAGCCTTAAATTTACATTCTGCTGTAATGATGTTTAGTCCCTCAACAATACTAAATTTGGTGACTATTTGCACTCAATCTACTAAGCGAGCTTGAAATCAAAAGCACCGCCAATAAACTTAGGTCTGCCTCTTACTTAGACCTACTTCTAGAAATAGACTCTGGGAAAACTACAAACTAAACCGTAGGACAAATGACTTCAACGACATTTCACAACTTATTTGTTATTCTAGATACTGCTATTTGTATACCGATTTTCTAAACCTCTCACTGCTGTTGACTACTTAGGTTTGTTGTACCTAGGTTGATGTTATCCCTCCAGAAGGTCTATGGTCATCACCACGACATTTTTCTCTGAATCAGGTAGTCATTCCTACTCCCAGATTAGACTTTTTCCTAAACATGACAATAAGTAACTCTACAGGTGTCCAATTCATGTAATTAGAGGCAGGCACTGATTACTTGTCCCGAACACCCCAGTGCACCCATGTTTTTTATTGGGTTCAGGTTACTCACATTGTTTTCGTGTTATTGTTTATGTTTGTTGTAACATCCGGATTTATACATGTAATTGTCCCTCGACTTTCAGCTCTTGTTCATTCGATTTCCTTTGCTATGTTTCTTCCAACTTAATACACAATTGTTAAAGTGGTAAGGAATCTTCATATCATATACAACATACAATTTTCTTATACAATTAGAAGTAATGTTTATGTATAGCTAATATAACTATCTTACTTATGTCCCTTGGTTCAGGCTTTCACACAAAAGTCTAGCTTAGTGGTCGATAATTATATGATCATTAAAAATTTAATAAATTCAATGTTTTATTAATGTATGTAAAAATGGCTCATATTAAACTTGTTCCTTTAGAGGACATTTTGGATTTCCAATAAGCACAAAATTTTAACACTTAAGAAACATATCATCATTTATGCATATAAAATCTGTCAGCTGTTTCTATGTATTTTTTATAGGTTCTCATTTGAAAATATATGCCTTGGTGACATCAATTGTGCATTTCTATCGTGATCAATCGGTTCTTCATAGGCTTTGAGTAATTTACCCATTAGGTTTCTACCGAGTATACCTCCCTCTGTTGAGGTCACAGTAAGAATTCTGACATCTTGGGCTGAACTGAAAAAATTTCAATTTGGAACAAAACAATTTTTGGGGGATTTCATTCATTTTTATGCTTGAGAGAAACATTTATCCAATGAAATGACAATGTTATGGGCTTGACAATATTTTGGGATGTATCTTATTTAGTTTTAGAAACCGGTATGGCAATGGAGATCATTCTCTTAGCTCTGCTTCCAATTTTTGTCTCGCCTGCGACGAAAGTCGCTGGAGGCGAGACATATGTATGGGAATCCGGCGGCGGTGGCGGCGTAAACACTTGACATCTTGCTTCATATCTTTGTAAGCCCAAGCCCTAGGTCCATCAAATTTGGTCCAGAGGTAGCTTATGATGAGTACTTGCCAGTCAGTCACCTGTCACCTGACCTTGACCTCAATTTCACGGTCCAGCGACTACGTTAAAGTTTTTGGGTTACGACAGTTCCTCTGTAACTACGCATGGTAGGATGACAATATTTGGTGTATAGGTTGCTGATGACTAGTACATGACTGTCTGGTAGGTGTCACCTGACCTTGACCTCAATTTCACGGTCCAGCGACTACGTTAAAGTTTTTGGGTTACGACAGTTCCTCTGTAACTACGCATGGTAGGATGACAATATTTGGTGTATAGGTTGCTGATGACTAGTACATGACTGTCTGGTAGGTGTCACCTGACCTTGACCTCAATTTCATGGTCCAGCGACTACGTTAAAGTTTTTGGGTTACGACAGTTCCTCTGTAACTACGCATGGTAGGATGACAATATTTGGTGTATAGGTTGCTGATGACTAGTACACGACTGTCTGGTAGGTGTCACCTGACCTTGACCTCAATTTCACGGTCCAGCGACTACATTAAAGTTTTTGGGTTACGACAGTTCCTCTGTAACTACACTTGGTAGGATGACAATATTTGGTATATAGGTTGCTGATGAATAGTACATGACTGTCTGGTAGGTGCCATTTGACCTTGACATCAATTTCACGGTCCAGTGACTACGTTAAAGTTTTTAGGTTACTGCTGTTCCCCTGTAACCAAGCATGGTAGGATGACAATATTTGGTATATAGGTTGCTGATGAATAGTAAATGATTGTCTGGTAGGTGTCACCTGACCTTGACCTCAATTTAACGGTTCAGCGACTTCGTTAAAGTTTTTGTATTAGGACAGTTCCTCTGTAACTATGCATAGTATGGTGACAATAATTGGTATACAGGCAGCTGCTCATAATTAATGCTATTTGTGTAATGCTTATGACGAAATTTATTTTCGTTACTGATGCGGAATTCAGGCGAGACGTTTTTCTGTGTCCACACTTGTGAAACTCTTGTTATTAGATGTATTATAGTCAAAATACAATGACCTGTCAGGTATTTTTTTACCTATTGGTCAACCAATTCTTAATACAGATAACAGCTGTTTAGAAAATTGCTTCAATCTGTTTTCTTTAAAGCTCTTCATCAGTGATAGCTTGGACATTTAAATTGCAGCTACTTGTGTGACTCGGGTAACTTTTAACTTCTAACTTGCATTATAATCTATGGCAATCTCTCCAGCAAAGTTATCCGAGTCATTCATGAATAGCTGCAATTTAAATGTCCAGCTCTTTCTGATTAGGAGATTTATAGAAAACATATTGAAGCAGTTTTCTAAACAGCTGCTATCTACTTTTGAAATTGATTGAGCAACAGGAAGAAAATACCTGACACTGGTCATAGTATTTTGACTACAAAATAGAAATAGATTACTGCAAGAGGGCTGTGTTGGATTTAGAACATGGTGAATCCTCTTTTTCAATTGGTATAAAATATTGACAAAGATAAGGTTTGACCATGCTCTAATTCACCAAGAGCCCTCTTGCTTACATGTGACAGTAGCTGCTTATAATTGTTTCTCATAGGTTCTATCACAGAAATATTAACCACTGCAGAAGCCATCTTCTGTGAAGCTACAAACCGACTGAAATGCTTCCTATAACATTTAGTTCCAATTGACCCAGTACAAAATGTAAATTGTGGAAGGAGGATAAAATTAAATGGTTTGGATCCACTTGGTTCAAATGATACAATATATAAATATTTGGCAGGAATTAAAAAAGGTACACATGCATTTAAACTAATTGTTGAAGGCTGCTTACTATTTAACCAAATTAATATATCCTCATTTTTAAGAAAGCAACTTTCAAAATTCCAAAATGACCATGACACAGAAGATTTTACTGGGCATAAAAGGTAGACTTTTCTACATTGTTAAATAATAATTTATTAATAAACATGTAAAACAATTGCTACAAATCTTGTTCTGGTACAAATATTGTCACATTATCAGCGATTCTGTTTATTACAATGTGCTATAGAAACTTTATTACAAAAATACACTTCACCATTCATCATATAATAGTTTAATTCCAACAAAGTTAACCGTGTCAACAAAAACAAAACAATTAAAATACATATACACCAAATAATTTAGACCTGAAAATAATCGGAGTCTTAAAAGTTTTATGAAAAAAGCAACTATGATGATTTGTAATGATGTTGAACATAAAGTAAAGGCAAAATCAAAATAAGTTTGAACATAGTGCTGAAATTATTGTGATGAAGTATGTAACAAACATCTCAAGACATCAAACAACTCAATCAATGAATGTGTAATGATTAGCAGGTCTTAAAGAGTTAGCCAGACCTTGGTCTTGTGCTCACCGAAGTGTGACCAACTCCTTAAACAGGGAAACTTATTTATTTTGAACTGACAGAGTAACATGTAAACATATCTGCAAGAAGTTAGTCAGACTTTTGCCTTGTGCTTTCAAAAGTGTGACCAACTTCTTAAAAAGGGCAATATATTTGTTATCAACTGACAAAAAGTAGTTATATGTGAATCTATCTGCAAGAAGGAAGCCAGACTTTGCCTTGTGCTTTCAAAAGTGTGACCAACTTCTTAAACAGGGCAATATATTTATTATGAATCGATGGAAATACAGTTAAATGTGAAAATATCTGCAAGAAGGTAGCCAGACTTATGTGTTGTGCTTTCAAAAGTGTGACCAACTTCTTTAACAGGGCAATATTTTTATTATGAACTGACAAAAATATAGTTAAATGTGGAAATATCTGCAAGAAGGAAGCCAGACTTTTGCCTTGTGCTTTCAAAAGTGTGACCAACTTCTTAATCAGGGCAATATATTTATTGTGAACTGACAAAAATATAGTTAAATGTGAAAATATCTGCAAGAAGGAAGTCAGACTTTTGCCTTGTGCTTTCAAAAGTGTGACCAACTTCTAACAGGGCAATATATTTATTATGAACTGACAGAAATATAGTTAATTGTGAAAATATCTGCAAGAAGGAAGCCCGACTTTTGCCTTGTGCTTTCAAAAGTGTGACCAACTTCTTTAATAGGGCGAGATATTTGTTATGAACTGACAGAAATATAGTTAAATGTGAAAATATCTGCAAGAAGGAAGTCAGACTTTTGCCTTGTGCTTTCAAAAGTGTGACTTAAACTTCTCTTTAAAACAGGGCAATATATTTGTTATGAACAGACAAAAATAAAGTTAATTGTGAAAAAATCTGCAAGAAGGAAGTCAGACTTTTGCCTTGTGCTTTCAAAAGTGTGACCAACTTCTTAAACGGGCAATATATTTGTTATGAACTGACTGAAATATAGTTAATTGTGAAACTATCTGCAAGAAGGAAGCCAGACTTTTGCCTTGTGCTTACAAAAGTTTGACCAACTCCTTACATAGATCAACATATTTATTATAAATTGACTGAGATGTAATGAACTGACACAAATATATTTAAAGGTAAAAATATCTGCCAGAAGGTAGACAGGCTTTTAAATCTAAGATATATGAAACAAGGAGGCGTAACCATCATAGCAATTAATTATTACAGTACAGAAAGGTGCATTGTAAGGCACTACCAAGTCTCGTGCGTATTTACAAGTTTACACAAACTCTACAATTAGATAAAAAATATAGGAACAGCCATGTGCTTCAACATGACAAAGCATATACAATAGCTGTATCCATTTATTTTGCATTGTTTGATGTGAAGTTCGGTTTCAGAACCTCAAGTTCATAGACAGTGTTTCTTTTACAATGTAACTAATAATTCCTATAAACAAATAAAACTCATTCTGTATTAAGTTTCTATTTCAGCAAGTAAGGTTCGACATTCTCAGCAACTTGTAATGGAGATGTTCTCTAGATATTTCCTGTTCGACTATTTAAATTCATGCTTTGATGCAGAGACAGCCAAATCTCTGCTAGGAAGTGGTTTGTCAAATCCATCTTTTCCATTCAACCACCAAGTTGTCATTGTCCCTTTGCCCTGAAAAAAGGCATTTCTTATTAAAGAATCAATAGAAGTGGTATGGATAAAAAAACTGAATTTTATTGCTGTCACAATAAGACATGTGAAGAAAACACATCAAATTTACATTAGAGTTAATTCCCCTTCTGGTACATTGTGTCTGGAAATGTAGACATGCTTTGGCCTAACAATTAGTATTGTTATACACATAAAATGCTCAATTCAACATTGCTGGTGGCTGGAAGGGGAACATGGTTAAAAATAATTCTATAAGAATGGTGCCTGTTCAACATTTACCTTTAAATCATATACTTCAATGCTTTTAAATACTACAGATGCACCAGATGATTGCTTTTGAAACTTTTGACTAAATCTATTGTGATGTATTGTCCTATAAATACTTGAGACTAAGATATTGATCAAATAAATATGGCAGGTATTTGAAGAGATGTCACTAACCTTTTAAGTAGAAGAAGAAATGCTAAAAGTAACAGTAGAAAGGGGGGAGGGGGTGGGGTTTGCCCATCCCGACATCCCAAAATTTTGAAATCTGAGACACAATTTCCTACAGCCTCCAATGACCAGATTGCAGAAAAGTGGTTCTCAGATCTGTCTTTTCATATCTTTTAACATGAATATGAAAACCATTTCTTATTTAACAAATTTGCAGTTTTATTTCTTTGTTTGTTTGTTTGTTTGAACGTTGTTTAACACCACTTTCAGTAATTTTTCAGCTATATCATGGTGTGGGGTTTTGGGGAGAGGAAGCCAGAATACCCAGAGAAAACCCCTTGACCTTTAGTAGGAAAACTGGCAATTCTTGTCAATTTAAGATTAGAGTGATGTACACTCTGCCTGTTGACAGACCACGTGATCAATAGCAGATGAACTACCTTGACCACTCAGCCACAGAGGCCCCAAAATAAATCATAAATTTACCAAAAAGTACATACACCATGAGGCTAACATAATAAACAACTGTGTGCAGTTTGAAGAAAATCTGTGAATGCATGTTTTACACACCGTGGGACATGTGGACAACAGACGAATGGACATTTGTAAATTGTATATCATAATACATCTGTCACAGATGGATGTATAAGGATCAACAGTGGTCGCGTTAATGCCAAATATTGTGTTTTTTATGCAATTTAAAAAAATTTATCACAAAAATATTAGACCCTGCATGCGAATGCACTCAAGGATAGAAAGGACGAATTGTAACTGAAACAGGGTTTAGTCAATGAAATAGTATCAAATCACTTTAATTTGGTTGTAACCTGTTTTTTTTTTGTTGGTCAAAAAGTAGCCGATACAGTATCCTTCATCTTGATTTTAAAGCCAATGTCGGCAAAACAGTAGCATTAAGGAAATTTGTTTTCGTTTATAAATAGAAATGGTAATGATGAAAGTAGGGGAACTTCTCAAAATGTATTATCGAAGAATAAAAAGATCGGAGATTGCAACTCTGAGATGATATGAACCGAGCTGTTGTTCCTTTCAAATTTTCAAATTAAAATTTTATTTGTTCATATAATAATATTAAACATTTTGAAATCAGCTGATGTAGTTCTTACGAAATCCGATGGCATGTGTTTAAACACACATTTTGAAAAAGACTCCTATAATAATGATGTATATCAACCAATTAGATCTGTACCATGGTCAATACACAACATTTTCTCTCGTTGAATAAAACAGTGAAGAAGATATTGCATTAATTTAATATTGAACAATCAAACCTTAAAAAAAACAATATCTACTTGATCTGAAACAGAAGAGTAATATACGTACCTTACAAATCAATACGCATGTGTATGTCATATTGTGTTTTGGGTCATCAACGACTTTCATGCAGATTTTTACCATTACTGGATGTTTTTAACACAGAAATTTTTAGCCTAGTGCGACCACTGATAAATTATTTTAGATTGCCAATGAATACAATTTCACCATTTTCTACACCTTCAAATGGCAAAAACTAATAATCCTTGATCCCAAATAGTCTTAAGTGACAGGTCATATAAAACTTGTAAGTTAGAATCTCTCCAAGGAGCAATTTTCCTCCATCCTACAGTGAGGGAAATGACTGCTCGCCAACTCCCCCAATGCAAGTAGAGAAGATTTTTGGCGAGCTCAGATCAACTGCTACTACTCAGCTGAAATTATCTGGAGAGTTCTATGAAAATGTAAAAATCCAGGCTTACTTGACGATAAATGTACCATAACTGAGTGTTATTGATATTTTCTTTCGTTTTTAACAGTAATTAACTTCATTTTAATTATAAACACAACAATTTTTGACCACAATAAACTTGTTTTAACTTCTGGTTTTTACACCCGCATGGCAAAAAAAATTTAGCTGCGATCCCTATCTCGGTTTGCCATAATCATAATTTTTTCACTCATCCTAGGTGAAATATGATGTTAGAAATTAAAATTATTACGATATTAAAAGATATGAAGTTTATAGACCAATTTCATTACAAATATGGGTACAAATATCAGTGTCAACATGGTTGTTTATGTTATTTAATTTTTATTGATATTGTATGTTGGCGAGTAACTTTAAAAACTTACTCGCCAACTTAGGCTCGTAGATCATAAATTCAGCAAGAACTATTGTTTTGGTACTGGCCAGGATGGCTAGCTGGAAAAAAATCGTTTCCCACACTGATTGTCTACATTTTAAAGGGTATAACTCTGTTAATCATTAAAGAAATCTGTTTAAATGTCTACATTTTAAAGGGTATAACTCTGTTAATCATTAAAGAAATCTGTTTAAATGTCTACATTTTAAAGGGTATAACTCTATTAATCATTAAAGAAATCTGTTTAAATGTCTACATTTTAAAGGGTATAACTCTGTTAATCATTAAAGAAATCTGTTTAAATGTCTACATTTTAAAGGGTATAACTCTCTTAATCATTAAAGAAATCTGTTTAAATGTCTACATTTTAAAGGGTATAACTCTATTAATCATTAGAGAAATCTGTTTAAAAATGTCTGTCTGGTGAGATATAGTTTACATAAATCTTATGTTTAAATAAATAGGTTTCAATCTGTAAAGAAACTTAAGATGCAGTTCATAAGAGATAGTTTTTTTACCTTTTCTACATTGTAAAATAAGGGCAAAATAAAAAATCTTTATGACATTTTATGTGACATACAAATTACGCTTGTGGATAAACTTTGGTTTTAAGCATGCCATGAAAATTCACTGAACTACTGTAAAGCATGGTAGACTTAAAATACTTACCTTGACTTCTCTTTCTCCTCGACAATCCAGATGGTATCCTCCAAGTCTTATCAGAATCTGGGCACAAGCATCACTCATATGAATCCTTAAAGCTGAAATACACAATGATTGTTAAATTTTCTCTTCAAATTGTTAGTTTTTTTTTTGCCAAGACATAAACTGTTTCTTCAATATAGCCAAGAATATCACATATTGTGTACAGTATCAACATAGATTGTGTACAAATTTATAAACCAAGATAACAAGATGAAATTGTTTAATTTTTATAAATGATAATTCTCTTTGACTTAGGCAAAATTCAGAGAGATTCTAGGAGCATATTTTTTTTTTTATGTCATGTTTTACCTGTCGGTCTTGATCTTTTGCTCTCCATATCTACTTGTATGAGAGGGAAACACAAAGAAAGTTAAACTCAAAAAGTGTCAACATTAAACCAGAAATGCTAAATCAGTGGTTATGATCCCTAAATACACCTGTAGCAAAGAATTTTTTGCCAGGTGCAACAAGTATCATAGTTGAAAAATCTGTGAGCTAATGCTCACAAGCAATACCCCCACTTTTATAAAAAGTATTCGGTAAACATTAAGTAGATGATCAAGGATCATAAAATCACTATACACCATATAGTACTACAGGATAAACTATGCAAAATATCAGGTTTCTGCATCCTTAAGCTATAGTTGCTAAGAAAACTGAGACAGAAATTTTTGTTACAGACGTACGCACAAAGGTAAAACACCCTCTTTTTCAAAGTGAAGGGATATTAAATGACAACGACCTCTTAATTATTTGCGTAAAGCAGAAACTATTAATATTTTTTGCTCTGACTTAGGCACCAAGTTTCGTTAAGTAATAAGAGACCCTTCAAAACAAGCGAAATAATTTCAGCTATATCACATTAAATTTTTGGGGTGTCATGTCAGATAAAATTTTTTGCAAATTTAGAAACCCCAAAGGGTACTCAAGGAAACTCACAAACACCCATAAAATAGTCCAGAAATAGGCTTTGCACAATTAGCTGAAAATTAACCAATACATTTAACAAATTATATAAATAAATTTATTTATCCATTCTGTATGAAACTGCTTTTTAAATCCAGCTCTAATATCAAAATTCCATTGAATAATAAATCCACTGTCCATGCTACAGCTCAGCGCAGCCAAATATCAAAATAAGAACTAATTTCCTCTCCCTCAGTCAAAATCAACATTTTTCAATGGATAATTTACCTAGACTATTTTTAACAGTACTGGCTTTATCTTAGCAACGGGAAACTAACTATACCAAGTGTGAGTAATATACCAGTTCGCATAGATTTTCTGTGGGAGGCTATGTTAATTGTTATCTATGCATTAAACAGGATTCCCTAGAAGAGGCTGTGTTAACAGTTACCTACCAATTGAACTAGATTCCATACGAGGATTTGTTAACTGTTACCTATCAATTGAACTGAATTCCATACAAGAGGGTTTGTTAACCGTTACCTTTTCATTTAAATGGATTCCATATGAGAGGGTGTGTTAACAGTTACCTGTTACCTACCCATTAAACTGTATTCCATACAAGTCAGGCTGTGTTAAGGACATATCCTACTATTTAATATCTATATGACATTTTCTTGATATTTCATCTAATCTTTCCTCATGACAACATCTTGAAATAGAGCTAAAAAAATTTAGTGGTCACCGACCTTATTTCGAAGCTATGACGTCATCTTTATTACCTGTTTTCAAAGTGCCGTTTATAAGTTATTTGACTTATAATTATTACCATGGTTGTCTGTTGGTATCAACACAGATTGTTTTAAAGCTCAATTGCACATAGAAAAAAGCTATGTAATGATCTATTTTAAAAACCGTAATTTTATATGTCTAATTGTGGAAATAATACGTTCCCGCCATTTTTGTTGGGTACTCGGAATACACAAAATCGCAGATCGCAAAAAATTGACCTATAATAATAAAACCATATTTCAACAGAAAATAGAGGCTAACATACCCTTCAAATTAAATAAATAAAAAAGTATGGTCACCGAATCCGGGGAAAAAATATTTGTAAAAAATACGTAAAGTCCAAAAATGGCGGGAAAAAAAGGCGCGGTTTTTTCCTTCATACAGACAATTATCTTTTCTAATGCAGAATAGAGTAATTAATCTTTAGTTTATGTTTGCTGTTGCAAAGTGATTGATAATTGTTTATATTAAATTGCGTATGTGGATCTTGGATTTGCCTGAATACGGGATAATGTAAACAAATCGACGAGCGGGTCTGGGACAAATTTTTATTTGCAAAAATTCAAGTTCTCAGCAGGAAAATTATACGTTGTTTACTGTATGTCAGAATAAGGCAAACTTTTTTTTTGTACTTCTTTTTTGTGTCTACCTTTTTATTGTGTTAGCCCCCTTACTTCTGTGCGTGATTTTTGCCCTTCAAAAAACATATTTGTTGTATAATTGCTTGCATAATTTTGGCTATATATAGCGCATCTGCAGATGAGTATTCAGCAGGGTAACGTACATTATGCCTGAAACTTTTTGTAATGTTGTTTTATTGGCAATTTGCTTCTGAGATTAGAGGAATTTTAATGTCCGATGATAATGAAAATCGAACATGCTGAAGCTTCATACACAAAATTTTACGCTGACGAACAATAGACACATCCAGCATTTAGCTTCTGTTGTAACCAGTATGGCTCTATGATTCTTCTTTCACCTGGAACCCATATAGAGCTGTTTTCACTAGAAATAGGCTCCGACACACTCCTGTTCCGTTGGGAGGATGCAGCTTTTTCAAACTCTTCAAGCCTCTGTATCTTTTTCTTTCTTATAAACTGGCCTTTACGGCGATCCATCATGGCTACCGTTCCGCAAATGGAAATTTCGCGGATTTAGTGAACGACGATGACGTCATAAACGAATAACGAAACAAACAAAAATGCGCAGAAACAATAGTAGGATATGTCTTTAACTGTTACCTACCAATTAAACTGGATTCCATACGAGTGGCTGTATCAACTGTTACCTTTCCATTGAACTGGATTCCACACAAGAGGCTGTCTAACTATTACCTACGCATTGAAATGGATTACATACAAGTAGCTGTATCAACTGTTACCTTTCCATTGAACTGGATTCCATATGAGAGGCTGTGTTAACTGTTACCTACCCATTGAACTGGATTATATACAAGTGGCTGTATCAACTGTTACCTATCCATTGAACTGGATTCCATACAAGAGGATGTCTAACTGTTACCTACCCATTGAACTGGATTCCATATGAGAGGCTGTGTTACCTGTTACAGAGTCCACGAAAATCGTCGGTTCTGTCAGTTGCAACCACCATCAAATGCCTGGGTCCAAGATTTTTGTTTGCTTGAAATCTTGAAATTGCCTCTGAATTTAGGCTGCTTCCCCTGTAGCAAATTCCTCAAATTTTTTTCTTAATTTTTCCCAATTTATGATTTTTTTAAAACAGAAACTAGAGCTGCCGATGTCAATATTAATCATGACTCGCTTTGGACGGCAATCAGTGCCATATGGCCTTCTAATTGTCTCACTTTGTGTTTGTTTTTCTTAAAAAGAGAAATGAAGTTGCCATGTCATTTGAACAGTCACTCTATGTCTCCGTTCTATTTTATTCTTATTTTGGAAAGAAATCATTTTTATTTTTTTTCCACTGCGTCATATTCGTGTTTACGCGCCATTAACAAACATTGTGGTTGGTTCCTGTCCTACTTTACTTTGCACAAAAAGTGTAGCAAACCAGTTCAAAGCAAAGAAATAAAACAATTCCAGAGTGGATATGAACTTGATGCCGGAAATTGCAAATACGATGTTGCAGATGTTTAAATTTGTATTACAAATATTTAAACATATTTAAAAATTACTATTTGGCAGTCACCTTTAAATTGTGTTATTTAAATACATGTATGATTTAATACTTGTAATAGTGCATTTTACCTTAAATACATAATATTAAATGTTTCCTAATGTCAATGATATATTTTCTACTTCTTGTTTTACATGCAATTCATTTATAATTCAAATAACTTAAGAAATAAAAAAAAAATTATTTTATTGAATAGTTTTGCTGTAGTTGATTCTTTTTCAATGTCATTTTTTTTATAAGTAGACTTATTAGTTAATTAAACTATTTTAGAATTGTGTAGGTCCGGCAAAAATTTTGTAGGACTGGCAGAAAAGCCAGTTGTGCCAGTCCAAAGATTGACAGGCCAAAAATACTTTTCACAGACTGCTGTTGCCTACCTAGCTGTCTAACTGTTACCTACCCATTGAACTGGATTCCATATGAGAGGCTGTGTTAACTGTTACCTACCCATTGAATTGGATTCCATATGAGAGGCAGTGTTAACTGTTACCTACCCATTGAACTGGATTCCATACGAGAGGCTGTGTTAACTGTTACCTACCCATTAAATTGGATTCCATATGAGAGGCCGTGTTAACTGTTACCTACCCATTGAATTGGATTCCATATGAGAGGCAGTGTTAACTGTTACCTACCCATTGAACTGGATTCCATACGAGAGGCCGTGTTAACTGTTACCTACCCATTGAACTGGATTCCATATGAGAGGCTGTGTTAACTGTTACCTACCCATTGAACTGGATTCCATATGAGAGGCCGTGTTAACTGTTACCTACCCATTTAATTGGATTCCATATGAGAGGCCGTGTTAACTGTTACCTACCCATTAAATTGGATTCCATATGAGAGGCCGTGTTAACTGTTACCTACCCATTAAATTGGATTCCATATGAGAGGCCGTGTTAACTGTTACCTACCTAGCTGTCTAACTGTTACCTACCCATTGAATTGGATTCCATACGAGAGGCTGTGTTAACTGTTACCTACCCATTGAACTGGATTCCATACGAGAGGCTGTGTTAACTGTTACCTACCCATTGAACTGGATTCCATACGAGAGGCTGTGTTAACTGTTACCTACCCATTGAACTGGATTCCATACGAGAGGCTGTGTTAACTGTTACCTACCCATTGAACTGGATTCCATACGAGAGGCTGTGTTAACTGTTACCTACCCATTGAACTGGATTCCATACGAGAGGCTGTGTTAACTGTTACCTACCCATTGAACTGGATTCCATACGAGAGGCTGTGTTTACTGTTACCTACCCATTGAACTGGATTCCATACGAGAGGCTGTGTTAACTGTTACCTACCCATTGAACTGGATTCCATACGAGAGGCTGTGTTAACTGTTACCTACCCATTGAACTGGATTCCATACGAGAGGCTGTGTTAACTGTTACCTACCCATTGAACTGGATTCCATACGAGAGGCTGTGTTTACTGTATCTCCAAACAAACAATACCTGGGCATCTTTAAACCAACCACACCTGCTACACAAGGGCCTGTAACAACATTATTACACTGTATAAAACAATTCAACAAAACTTATTACATGGACAGCAATTTATTACAAAGATTTCCTCGTGAAATACAGTCTGCGAAATTAGCACAAGTCCGCTGGCCCCTGGCCAGTAAAAATCCTTTCGGGCAAGTGAAATTTTGATAAAATTTATATTGAATATATAGGAGAAAATCCAAAAGTTCAGGATTCGGGCAAGTGAGTTGCAAATCCTAATTTCAAGCACTGGAAATAAATTCTTTTTTTTTAACAACATATTAAATATTTTTTAATGTAATGAACAGGATAGTCAATTGTGCATTGTTAATGTTGAAAATATTCTCACTTGTGCTGAAATGAATTCAGATTAAACTCGTACTTGGAAATAAGTTTTGCACAACTGTTTAACCTGATAATGACAATATTTTTAATATTTACTCTGCACAATTGATTCTAAAATAACAGATCTGACGTTTTTAGTGTCAGACTAAACTCTGACAATGAGTTCTCACATTCATAAAATAGTTTTATAATAAATGTGCAGGGGTCAACACACTCTAAAAAAGTAAGGAGAAGTGACTTATCCCTTGCAGCCAAACAGGGAGAAGTGAGGCCTTTAATTAATTTCCCAGTAGTTAAATACATTTTTCCTTATTTACATCTTTTTTTTTTTTTAATTGTGGATTTCCAGGCTTATTTCTCTTTCGTTTTTAAACCATAACATACTGAGATTCATTTTTTTACTTTCTTTTTCATTATTATTCATGGTATGCAATATCATCAAACAGCACATTACCTTTATTATTAATCAATGAAAAAAACAACAACACCAGATATAGCGACTATTTTTGTATCTACTTCAGTACAAGGTATTCACAAATAAAAATTGATCAACTAAAACATCATTCATGTTCTTGTATACATCACAATATTCCTAACAGTTTGTTAAGAACATGCCAAAATTTCCAAAGAAGATAGATAGAATAACATTACATTAAACCCAGAAATAATTCTTCTGTTCAGCACACTTCTACTTGGACAAAGTTGTGCTGATCCAAATTGCTTCATGGGACATCCATCTACAGAACTTATCATGATGTCAATAATTACTGTACATCTTTATTCTTTCAATTGCAGCTCATATATTTATCAAAGAAAATTGTTAAAATACAATACACTTTGAAAAAACTGAAGTTTGAAACTAATTAAAAGTGTTTGTTTATGTTCACTTCCGCTAAAAAAAAACAAAAACAAATGGCATGTATCCATTGGAAGGACGTAAATTGTTGGAAAAAAATCGAAGAATGTGTCCATGGGACACAGATGCCCCCGCTAAATGAAGTCCCAAACAGGAAGTAGTTGTCCACTAGGTCTGAAAGTTGAAAAGGACGTACAACTTGTGATACTGAACCACCGTGCCAAATTTCAAATTGTTCTCATGTACAGTTTCTGAAAAAAGCTAGACGGAAATTGGTACGTATGGACAGACGCATTTACTTACGAATGAAGTCCCAAACAGGAAGTAGTTGACCGACAGGTCTAAAAGTCACTTAGGACGTACAACTTGTGATACTGAAGCATCCTGCCAAATTTCAAATTGTTCTCATGTACGCTTTCTGAGAAAAGCTTGAAGGAAATTTGTACGGACGTACGTGTACGGACTGAAACAGACGGACAGACATGAGTAAAACTGAATGCCCCCCACCCCGGACATATGTGGGGGCATAAAAATGTTAAATACGCATATTGTTTGCCGTTTTTTATTGGAATTACACATTTACTAATAAAATGGTAGTTTGGGTGAATTATTGGGACTGGATATACAAGTATCTTCTGTGAACCATCTGGTGACTTAAGGAAAATAACAGTGCGACTTCGACTTGGCTTTTGAGGCGCCTTAAGGTTCCAGCAGGGCGACAAAGTCGCCCACTTTGCCCAATGTGGTGAGCCTTGAAATTTGTTCTTGTTTTCTGATTAGACACATGTTTTATTCTTCGACTTTATACTTATTTACAATATCATGTCGTAATAGAATGATCTTCTTCTTACCGACATTGTTCGCTAGATGCTACTGCGCAATGAAAAAATATATATATACCATTTGGAAAGAATTATAACACCCCAAAAATCAGGAAATCCTGAAAATCCAGACAATTGCTACCATGCATAAGGCCAAAAAATAATTTAAAAAAAATAGGGGTTTCCGATTACCCGACCTACCTATTTTTTTTAAAGCCAAAATCCCAACTCCAAAGGGGTTTTTTTGCGTTTTTAATGGAGTTTACTTCAAACGGGAAAAAAATTGGGTTTATGTCCGATATTGTTCCGGGTTTTAGTTCTATTTTCATAATTACATTATGATACAGATTTGCAGAAGTACAACATGATTTTTTTTTTTTAGAAAATGAAACACAAAATGGACTTTTAGGCTTCAGCTACTAATTTTTTTAGTGCTGATAAATATCATACCACACACAATGTAGTGCTATAATTGTAAAAACAAATATTAAGCCAAATATAACATGTTATTAGATTTCAAAGGATTTTTTTTATTATCTTGCCATGTATGAAACCAAGATAAGAATAATGCTATATTTAGACAGTTTTACCTGAATGCATTCCAACTCGAAGCTGAAGAGTTTCTCCTGGCATGTGTCTTATCTTGAAACCAACCATAGATGCCATAAGATCTAGGGAAGTAGTTGCTATTTCTCCAGCATGCAGATCTCCATTTCTGATTGGAAGACCACTGACAATCATATCTATAAGACAGTTATTATAATGTTGTTATTACATGTATTGCTATTCTAATTGGAAGACCACTGACAATCAGATTTATAAGACAGTTATTTTAATGGCTTAATTACATGTATTGCTATTTTGATTGGTATCAAGGATTACGAACGATTACGAACAATCATTTACGTCTTGAACGTAACTAACGTTACCATTATCTACGTAACATCTATTGTCATTGTAACGTCATGTAAACAACGTTTTTAGTCTTCAATACAAGTTTGAAACGATCAGTTGATTTTCTATCTATCTAAGCGAAGTACTAACCACACTCACAACAAATCGCCACATTTGGTGCCGTGACCAGGATATTTGGAATGGAGAAACTCAAAGCAGTACGAGGCGGACACAGAAGCGCCGTTTCCAGACTCATTCATCGGACCGAGGAGAAAATTGAGAGAGATGATATTTCCAGTCGGGACTTGAACAACGCTATCGATTCTTTGGTGAAGAAAGCAGATATTCTTCAAAACTTGGACACTCAGATCGTGGATTTGACAGAACCGAAAGACACTGAACAAGAGATTCTAGATACAGACGATTTTACAAGTAATATGGAAATGTCAATAAGGAAATACAGAGATATGTTAAAGGAGCTTTCCGAGATACAGCCATCGGTGAGTCATTGTTTTCAAGATGTTACACAACCAAACACAAGTCAAAGTATTAACGCAAATGAAAATCACCAAAATTCCGAATTACACATAGATCAGTCTTCATTTGATGTTACCGTAAATCCCATAAGAGAATCCTCATCAAATCAGTCGCACTTCTATCATAGGCTTCCTAAGCTAGACCTTCCGTCATTTTCAGGAAATATCATAGATTGGCTACCATTTTGGGAATCATTTCAAACAACAGTTCATACAAATCCGTCATTAACTAATGTTCAAAGATTTAGTTATCTTAAATCTCAGCTGTCATACAAAGCAGAACAGTGCATTGCCGGACTTTCATTAACTAGCGCAAACTATGAACAAGCAATCCAACTATTACAAAACAGATTTGGTCAAAAACAGCAGATTATCGATGCATACATGAAAACACTTCTTGAGCTTCCTAACCCTTCACTTTCTGCAACAAGTCTGAGAAGTTTCTTCGACAAAATGGAAACAAGTATACGCGGTTTAGAATCGCTTGGTCAAACACAAGACACCTTCGGAGCACTATTAGCCCCGATTATTTTCGGAAAATTACCCACAGAAATGCGTAAAAATATGACTCGAGAAAATGGTCACCGATCTTGGGATATAAGGTCATTACGAGAAGCTATATCCAAGGAAACTTTCGTCCAAGAAACTGGAACACTTAATGTACCAGATGATTTTACACCCACTGCATCTTTCTACGCTGGTGCAAGATCTCAATTTAAACAGAATCCCAACCGCGGAAATCAAAGCAAACAAACCAAGACAAAAACATGCGTCTTTTGCAACGAGTCACATTCGTCATCTGAATGTCCGAAAGTAGTCACAACAGAAAATCGTTATTCAATTATCAAACAAAAGAAGCTGTGTTACAATTGCTTTGGAAACCACAAGGTCACTGAATGCAAGTCAAAATATACATGTCGCAAGTGTAACAGCAAACATCACACTAGCCTATGTAGAACTTCAAACCCGACATCAAACACGAAAGTTGTCAACTTTGAACAAACAAGTGCAGCCACAAGAACTAGCGTAATTACCGTAAATAGTCAAGAAAACGAGGACACCACTGCAATGTATACTTCTATGAATTCCAGAAACGATGTTTTATTAAAAACAGCTGTAGCCCCCGTATGGTCAGGAAATGTGTCGACACAAGCTAATATTCTGCTAGATGAGGGATCGCAAAAGACATTTATTACACAAGAGTTAGCGACACAATTACAAGTGAAACATGTCGAAACCACAAACATCAGCTTAGCAGCTTTTGGAGACGCTAACAGGAAAATACGGAACTTGGAGAAAACTATAATTGATCTTGAAACTGCATCTGGCCAAAGAATTCCGATGGAAGTATTAATCGTACCCACAATTGCAGCCCCTTTGGACAACACCATAAATTACAAGACATCAAAATTACAATACTTACGTGGGTTGAAACTGGCCCATCCCGTCTCTTATGATGATAAATTCAAGATTTCAATGTTGATTGGTGCCGACTATTACTGGGACATTGTACAAGATCATACGGTACGAGGACAAGGCCCTACTGCAGTTAAATCACTATTAGGCTATTTACTTTCTGGACCAATCGCAACGTCAACCTCAAGTCAAATGATATCGACGTCAATGGTAAATGTTCTGTTTCAACACAACGTCGAAGAGTGCAAATTAGAACAGTTTTGGGAATTAGAATCGATGGGAGTCAAAAATTCAGAAGATTCCGGTAAATCCCCAGCAATTGATTTCTACGAGGACTACATGGACAAGTGCATAGAGTATCAAGACAAACAATACATCGCAAAATTGCCGTGGAAAGAGGAATTTGAAGATCTACCAACAAATTACGTTATCGCGAAACGAAGAACTTTGAACATGATACAAAGATTAAGCAAAGATGGAAATATGCTACAGATGTATGGAGATATAATTGCTGAACAAGAGAAACACGAATTTATCGAGAAAGTTGACTCTAGTGAAACGCCAGTAAACAAGGTGCACAACATACCGCATCACGCAGTTAGGAAAGACTCTTCGACCACCCCAATTCGAATTGTGTACGATTGTAGTTGCCGTGAGTCACCCAATCAACCAAGTATTAATGATTGTCTGAAATCCGTACCGCCAATGTTGAATGACTTAACAGGAATATTGGCTAGATTCCGACTACACCCATATGCAGCAACAACAGACATAGAAAAGGCTTTTTTAAATATTAGACTTCACGATGATGACAAAGATGTTACAAGATTCTTCTGGTTAAGCGACCCTAAAGATCCAAACAGTCCGCTGATCACTTATCGTTTCAGGGTAGTTTTATTTGGTACCACTTGCTCGCCGTTTATGCTAAACGCTACACTTATGAAGCACCTTCAGTTAGACCAGTCGAACACATCTCAAATACTGAAGAGAGACCTCTATGTAGATAATGTTTTGTCAAGTTTTCCAGATCAGCAGAGTTTATTAACCTTTTACAAGGAATCTCGACCTCTTCTTGCCAGTGCTGGATTTAATTTGAGATCGTGGAGTTCAAATGACATGGAACTACAACGATTAGCGGCATCTGACCAATGTATGGATACAGATGAAAATTTGAAAATTCTTGGATTGAAATGGAATGTTCAAGCAGATAAAATTATGTTCCAAAATAACCTATCGTATGACGAAAACAGCGTGTGTACTAAACAAGAAATATTGAAACAATCTTCAAGCGTTTATGATCCATTGGGAATTTTAAGTCCTATTACTGTCAAAACCAAAATCTTGATGCAGTCTATTTGGGAACAGAAATTTGAATGGGACCAACCGTTACCGGAAGACATAAATTTATACTGGATTGAAATACTGGATGATTTGAGAAAAGGTCTTAACATTGAAATACCTAGATTTTTATTTAGAAAGCGATCTACATATATAAATTGTCAAGAAAGAAGCTTCAGTTTACACATCTTTACAGATGCAAGTCAGTCTGCATATGGCACATGTGCGTATTTAGTTTCAGATGACGAATCAGCTTTAGTTATGGCAAGGAATCGAGTTGCGCCATTGAAACGTATTACATTACCAAAACTCGAACTGATGGGTGCAGTTTTAGGAGCGAGATTGGCAAAACACCTCATTCATAACTTAAACCTAGATACAAACACGGAGGTAAACTTTTGGTCGGACAGTCAAATAGTCTTGAGATGGATCACATCAACAAAACCTTTGCAATCGTTTATAATTAACAGAACAAAAGAAATTTTACTATGTGTATCAAATCAACGATGGAGATACTGTCCCACGGATACCAACCCAGCAGACCTTTTAACGCGAGGTACAACTTACGAAAAGTTCACCGGCGCCGATATATGGTTTACTGGACCGAAATGGATAAGAAACAAACTGGATTGGCCGACTTGGAGCGGAAATCAAGGCGAAAGTCCAGAAGGAATGGAAACCGACATATTAACTACCGTAACGAATACAAATCACACACTGCTCACGTTAACAATGCCAGAAAAAACGGGCATAAATCAGGCAATAGACATTCATCGTTTTAGTTCGTTAAAGCGACTTCTGAGGGTTACATCGTACGTATCAAGATTTATAGAAAATTGCAGAACTCTTCGAAAAGAGAGAAACATATCAGCTTTATCTGTTAGTGAAATCAATGAATCTTTAATTAAGTGGATACGTGTATCTCAGAATGAACAATTCAAGGATGTACTACAATACTACACGAAAAAATCCCAAACAAAACCCGCAATCGTTCGACAGCTAAATATATGTATGGATGAACAAGAAATTCTCAGATGTCAAACTAGAATCCAAAACGCATTCGTACCCGATGAAACGAAATATCCAATACTTTTAGCAGCGAATCACATATTGACAACACTTATTATACAGGACGCTCATATCACTCAACTGCATGGAGGAATAAACGATATCGTTACGCGTTTACGTCAGAAATATTGGATTCCTAGGATAAGACAGCGAGTTAAAGTTACATTACGAAAATGTGTCGTTTGTCGAAAAGTAACAGGACATTCTTATCAACAACCCGAAACACCGCCGTTACCTGGCGACCGCGTGCAGGAATCATTGCCATTTTCAGTTACCGGAGTAGACTTTGCGGGACCACTATATGTTCGAAATAATGATAATTCAAAAGCAAAAGTTTACATATGCTTATTCACATGTTCTACCTCTAGAGCACTTCATTTGAAAGTAGTTACTAGCCTAAGCGAGGAATCATTTATATATGCATTTAGACGATTTTCGAGTCGGAGATCAGTTCCGAGAATCTTAATTTCAGACAATGCCACTACATTCGTATCATCGGCGAAAGAAATCAATCTTTTGATGGATTCGACTAAAGATAAACTAAGTCAATATGGAACTGACTGGAAATTTATTCCACGTAGTGCGCCATGGTATGGTGGAATGTGGGAAAGACTCATTGGTCTTACAAAACAGTGCCTCCGGAAATCTTTAGGTACGAACTGTATAGATATGGAACAATTAATAACAATTATTACCGAAATTGAGGCGAAACTAAACGATAGACCATTGACGTACGTGATTTCCGAACTGAATGAACCAGAAGCATTAACACCGTCACATCTTCTTCAAGGAAGAAAAATTACAACTTTGCCATACCCGAAAGAAAACATAGACATTCTCAAAAACTGTGAAAATGCAACACATCATAGTCTGAATCGTAGTTTACGAATGCAACAACAAATTCTAGATCAATTTTGGTTGCGTTGGAAAAGGGAATACCTCACATCTTTGAAGGAACGTCACATTGCTACAGGAAAAAACGAACCAAGTATACGCGTGGGCGATGTTGTTCAAATTCACGACGAGGCGCCGAGAACATCATGGAAATTGGCAGTAGTAGAGGAGCTCATCAAAGGAAATGATGGTATTATTAGGGCAGTGAACTAAACACGGGAGAACAAATAGACCGATATCCAAGCTATATCCTTTAGAAGTCAACGAGAACGACACTACACTAGAACGACTATCTAAAATGAAAGCCAGAGAAAACATTCAAAAATGGACTATAAATCGTTAACTATTTAAGTGACTATAATTTCCAATGATTCAAGAGATAAATGCAGGATATTTGTTTATTTCATGTGGACTTCAAAGTAATTGATTCAATTTATTTGTCATTTTATATATCTTTTTATTTGTATTTTCATTTCTTTTTCATTTTCGGCGCCCCAGTATCAAGGATTACGAACGATTACGAACAATCATTTATGTCTTGAACGTAACTAACATTACCATTATCTACGTAACGTCTATTGTCATTGTAACGTCATGTAAACAACGTTTTTAGTCTTCAATACAAGTTTGAAACGATCAGTTGATTTTCTATCTATCTAAGCGAAGTACTAACCACACTCACAACAAATCGCCACAATTGGAAAGACCACTGACAATCATATCTACAAAACAGTCATCAGCATGGGTCAATATTAATTTTTGCGTCTATTAACTTTTATTGACCTCTACAAAAGACTAAAGTTGTACAATATTCAACAAAGGGATACCCCCACTTTGCTTTCAAGTCCAATTATCTCCCTTGAATATCCGACAGCAACAAAAATTCTTCATACACATCTACATATGATGTACTTCCTTCATGTAAAGTTTCAGCAAAATCTGTCAAATGGTTTAGAAGGAGCGCTTACGAGGTCTCCCACTGAATACTATATTTAAAAAGTCTAAGTCCAATTATCTCCCCTGAATAATATCCGACAGCAACAAAAATTCTTCATGCACATCTACATATAATGTACTTCCATCATGTAAAGTTTCAATCTGTCAAGCGGTTTAGGAGGAGAAGCGCTTACAAGGGATGTATACAGAGTTTGCGGTGGGTATAACTAGATATCCGTGAGATGATACCGTTGATATTATCTACCCTCATACCAAATATCAAAAGCTGACCTCAAAAGATAAAAAAAGTTAAAGCTCGCACATAATTAGCTTCGGACGGACATACTGATCACTATAGGGCATCCGCCACCAAGCGGCCAGGCCCTTATAATATAGTCTTAATTGGTACTTAACAGTCCTTTAGTACTTTCAAAATCGATCAAAGACAGAAATGGCTGGATTTCATTAAACAGGGAGTAGGTGAGCAACAGACCTGAAATCGAATCCTAAGTTATGTGAGGCCATGCTTATGCTGCATACCAAATTTCAAGAGAATGTAATTAGTAGTTGCTGAAAATTGTTTCCCCGCCAGCACGACATTCACCATACTATAACCTGGATTTTCAATCTGTGAAATCTGGCCAAAAATCTGATTTCTTACTTACAAGCGTCTCCTAGAAGCAACAGTTTTTTTTTACCTTATTTACATACAAGCTTCTCCAAGAAGCAACAGTGCCTTATATACTTACAAGCGTCTCCTAGAAGCAACAGTTTATTTAGCCTTATTTACTTACAAGCCTCTCATAGAAGCAATGGTTTTTTTGGCCTCATTAACTTACAAGTGTCTCCTAGAAGCAGTGCCTGAAATAGACAGTCGCCCACTCGCCAGTGGCGATTTAAACCTTGTCTGGGCGATTGAAAGGTGGTCAAAGTAGATGAAAAGCTGGCCCAAGGAAAAACATCTGGGCGATTGAAAAAAAAATCGTCAACAAAATATTTTAATCGTCATTACACGCCGTGTCAATATTTATGGTACCCAAATGATCTGATAAAACGGCCACGCTGATTGGTTGAAGTTCCAAACTTCAACCAACGAAAATTCAGTTAATATAAATAATCAGAAGACCTCGGATTTTATCGTAACGATAACATTGAGTAATCGGGTTTTATCCTCATCGCTATATATTCCACGGTAAAGATGGCCACATCGTGGTCGTTTTTGAAGAGAACATCGACTGCCGATGAAAAGAAACCTTCAAAATATGCCAAGTAAGAACCGTACATATATTTGCATTGTGAATTTGAGCGTTCTGAGTGTCCACACCATTCAATGATGTGTACTCGGCGCCGTGTAGTGTACATTATAACCTTTACCTTTTGTGCAAATTTATTGATCAAGTAGATTAGAGGTAGTTTACAGTGCCATTAAAACTAGTTCAATCCACCGTTTATTTTGAAAATGAGTGTACCGTCTTCCATATCTCTGGTATGCAGTTTCCTTATTGGTCTGCTCTTGTTTGACATGCGTAACCAACCCTGTTCAGTAATTTTGTTTTTTGCCTTTATTCTGTACTCATTGCTTGTCAACAAAAAATTGGGCAAGTCATAATCATTTTGGGCCAGTGATTTCAAATTTCTACTCGCCCAAAAAATTTTTTTCGGGCCAGCCTTTGGCTGGCCCTCATTTCAGGCACTGAGAAGCAACAGTTTATTTGGCTTTTTTTACTTACAAGCCTCTCCTAGAAGCAACAGTTTATTTAGCCTTTTTTACTTACAAGCCTCTCCTAGAAGCAACAGTTTATTTGGCCGTTTTTACTTACAAGCGTCTCCTATTGTCTCTACTTTGTACACATCATAGTTGTCTAAAATGGCATCAAATGTGGTATACAAGTCATTCAATAGATCAACAACCTGGAATGGTGTACTTCCCTTGGCTATGTTTGTAAATCCTACAATGTCACTGTAATAAATATAAGACAATATATTTACTGTTATCAAAGGACAAATATGGCAATGTTCTTTTTACAAGACATGACATTTCAGACTAGGTGCTGTTTTGTTTTATTTGACGAAACGGTTCAGATTAAAAAAAACATTTTAGAAACACAAAAAATATGTAGACACAATTTGTTCACTAAATTGAATTAAAAAATTAAGACATAATTTTTGTTGCCAATTTTGTTGTCGTCTAAAACCACAGATTTCTACATAAATGATCTGTTTTCATGTGGATACTGCATAATTCATGGTTCCGAGATAAGAAGATAAGCCCCGCCTCCTTAGTTATTGTTTCTATGCGCCACAAGCTTCTTTCAAAATGGCGGCTCAGCATCATCGTGATGCCAATATTACTACCGATTGTCTCGACAAAATTCCCGAAAATATAGATATTTCGTACCTACAAGAAAGTAATTTCTTATCCAAAGAGTTTTAGAAAAAGGGATGAATCATTTCACCCAGGGTTATATTCACGATAACAGAATATCTGAAATAAATTGTACCGTCCTCGTTGCCGTTGATACAAAATGCTGGCGATCTATGAGAAAAAGTTAATCGCCTCACAGTCTTCGTATTGAAATTAAACCTGAACCGAAACTTTCTGAATTCTATTGCACATGTAAAGCTGGGTATATTTTTCTCTTCCGAAATTGCGGTTAAATTTTATATTTATGTAATCTGTCTTAACTGGCCGTGTGTGCACGAGCCGTATTTACATACGCTGTCAGAGAGTATTTCCTACACATCTACAGAGAACTGGGAAATCGATAACTGCTAATTAATTGGATAAAGATGTATCAATATAATAAAAAAACCCGATGTTTACTAAAGAATTTTTTGTCTGTGTTTAAAGTACTCCCCGAGTTTCAAATCGGCAAATTTCATAGCCGAAAAAAGAACATAAATCTGAAATACATGTAACGTTATGTAAGTAATGTTCATTAACAATTAATTAAGTCCATTATATAATTATATATAAATCCAATAGTTTTTACACGGGAACACATAAAAAAGAGCATTGTTCCTGTCCCATTTCTTGTATATCATAATTGAATATATTAGGGTAGATCAGGGACAGTCTATACTAGTATAGACTGTCCCTGGGTAGATTCACTAACAGACTTAAAATTTTAATAAAATCCATTTGAAATTGAAGACGTGTAAAACCATCACGTAATCATTTATTCTTTTTTAGACTAAAAAACATAGTACAAGGATTGCAGCTGCTTTATGTTTATTTATTCTGTTAATATTGAGCTGATCACTGGGACGTTTTCAAGCGTAGACATTTCTCTAAATCTCTTTTAATCTTTGGAAATGGTATAAATATGTATCCTTGCATTCGATCTGGGTACCTTTCATCGGAATTACATGTACCACATTCACAACTAAGAATAATTTTCTTAAAACGATTGAAAATTATGCCGTTCCCACAACTGTACAAATAGTGTGCTTGTGGGACAAAGATGGCGGAAGCTTTGTTTACACATCGTCTAATTATAACGGAGCATTCTGATTGGATAGAAAAAATAAAATCGGATTCATCAATTGATCAAAGTGTTAATGCATTCATTTTTTTCTCTCTAAAATGTAAGGTCTATATCTTATGTGTACAAACTATAAAACTCAATTAAAACCAGATTAGCGCTTAGATAGCAAGCGTTATGAAATGATGACAAAGAACATAAATTCGTACATGTGGTTAGCTGTTCCACAGCAAGATGAATGGTTAAGGCAATTGTGTGTATGTATTGAGCAATGTTGCATCTAAAAAAGGTCGTTTATTGCATAACAACAATGCAGTAGTCCAATTCAGTAACATAATTATTAATTAATTGAAACTATAGGTTGGAAACAATACATCGGAATTCGAGCATAATTGTCAAAATTTACTTCCTTAATGCATTCACAACTAAAAAATTAACTGAAGCGTCTTCGTTCATCTGTCAAAAAGCTTCTCTAGCTGTTGCAGTTTAAGTAGATAAGGATTAAATAACATTACAATACATTAGAACTTCAGAGATTATTTGAGGATTTAGACAGAAAGTGTTTCCTTATAGCCAAAAATTCCACAAGATATTAACATGCATCTCTTTGTAACAGTGTGAGATCATTCTATAAATTAATACCAGTCAAACAGCCGAATCATGTTAGCAAAAACCTTTGACTGCTGATAGACATATTTATAAAAATTCTGGCGGACTATAGAAAGGACTTGGATGTGCTTTCTTCATGCCATTAGATGGACCATTTTCAATTTTTATGCATAAATTCAGATGAGGTGAGGTCCAAATTGATTCCATGGTCACAGAGTTAACATTTTAGAAGAATAAACAAATTCGCACTAGGCTTCAGTACCAACAGACTTCAATGAAATAGTACTTAGAATTGTTACTGTCTGGGATTTCACCATGTATTTTGATGGTAACACTGTTTACATACATTTATAAACATTTCTGAAATAGATTTCAATTTTATAAAATCTGCTAAAAATGATAGGGTCCTATTAAATTCTGTAAAATTCAAGGAGTGTACATATAATTTGTATGTGCAATGAATACAGTACTATATAGGCACCATATTTATTTGAACGTCATTGCTAATTGGACTTATGGTTTTCAGTAAAGACAGTTTATACTAATGAACCACATATACCTGTTAATTGCATAGGACAGGTTATTCCAAACAACACCATAAAAATTTGCTGAAATGGGTTATAAAGTGTAACACCTAAAATTTATAAAAATTACATTGGATAAATACCTGAAGAAAATTGTAACACATTCAAAACTCTCTGGTTGAACAGGGTTACCATGCTTCAAATCTTCTACAACTTTTTTGGGCAACATTTGGCTGATCAGATATTCTGTTTTACGTTTTTCTTCAACTAGTTCCTTTGTTCTTTCAGCGACAATTTGTTCTAAATTGCTGGAGTATTTCTCGAGCTAAAAGCAAGTCAATAATAATTTATTTAAGTTTGTTAATAGCTTATTTATAGCTGTTAAAATTATTGATGATAAAGTATCAATGAAAGTCCAGAACAAACAGTTTTATTAACTAATCATTGTATTGTTATCACACACTTCAGAAATATTCAACATTACACTGAAAAAGAATCAACAGCCACAAAACTGTTAAAAAAATTAATGTTTCTTTGACTGAATTATCAATGAAATAGAACTAGCAGTAGAAAAGGAAACCATGGTGAAATATATAATATCATATATTTAATGTAAAATGTTCTACTACAAGTAACAGTTTTTAAATTAAAAATTTTTTTAAATTGACTGCCAAAATACACTATCAGCATCACATTTGAAATCTCCAGCACCAAGTTCATATTCGCTCTGAAATTTTCAATTTTCTTTTGCTTTGAACTGGTGTCCTGCTGTATTTTCACAATATGCCATGGGTTAGTGTTAGTGTTGAACCCAATAAGATTGGTCTTATTGCAATGTAGAAGATTAAAGTGGACGATGGGCAATGGCAGAAGCTAACACAACATTTAGGGTCACATGAGAATAAATAATGCTTAATATAATGTATTATGTTGAGCACAATGGTCTCCAAACAGCTTCTACTATTTAATATTTGCTTGATTAATACTAGATATCAGTGAGAAGGTACCTATCACTGTGGGCCCCGCTGACCTTGAGGTCAAGGTCAAAGGTCAACCATGGTATGTGACACATCACATTGATATTATCTACCGACATTCCAAATATCAAAAGCCTACCTCAAAAGATTAAAAAAGTTACAGCCCGGACACGATTAGTTTTGGACAGACAGACTGATTTACTATAGGGCATCTGCCACAAAGTGGCGGGGACCTAAAAATACTAACCATATTAACCAGGTTGTCGATAAGCTCTCCTTTAATTGGGTAGATTTCATTTAACTTTTCATTTACATTCTTAAATGAAGGACGAAGTTCTGGCAATGTACCCCAACACTGAGCCATCAGCTGTAGAAACAAGAATGACACAAGAATAAATCATGTTCTAAATAGTAGTAAACCATTGCTACTTAGAATACCACATCAAACCATGTTATGTATTATTTTCTTTAGAAAATATAACAGTTATGGGTTGTGTCTCGAAATCACAAGTGTACAAATTAGATTAATTGAGCCCTTATTAGATTTTGTTTTTGTTGTTTTTTAACAGTATTATTTCATGTGCTATTTATAATCTGGCTTTAACATATATTATTTGATTAATCCAGTCATTGCTAGTGAGCAAGGAAACAACTAAATTCCATTATTTTCAATTGGATATAACAAGGTAATTGGATAATATATATAACAAGGTAAATTCATTCCTATAAAATCCTTATATTTAAGGATTAACTACAAAAAATATTTTCTCCATCGAGGGATAACAAAATTTCCATTTTGCACATTGTATAATCTGTGTAGCAGATTATATTAAATGTGCACAACAGAAATTTTGTTATCCCTCGATGGAGAAAATATTTTTTGTAGTTAATACTTATAAATAAATTCAAACAATAGAATAAACTCAACAATTTTATTTTTGTAACTGGACATTTTTGAAAAAAAGATCAATACAAAAACTGTTAGTTTCCCGTGGAGTAATATATGAAGTCAAATGGCGCGTGTCTCCATGACGATCAAATTTGTTTTCCATCCTCTGATAGAAAATATTTTCCAGCCAATCAAAAGTCAGTATTCTCGCAAAATTTATTTATTGTATACTACAGTAGAACAAACCTTCTGTAAGCCAGACTTTGCACCATATTCCTCTGGTAGATGTTCATCTCTAACTGTAGGTCTGAACAGTTTGGTAGTATCACCACCACTCTTGTACCACAGCTTTAATTAAAAACAAGTGATTCATTGATTCTCCCGCTTTCACAAAAAGTATTCAGTAAACAGGAAGTAGACGGCCAAGGAGCACAAAATCACTATACATCATATTGTACTATAGGATAAAGCAATATACAAAATATCAGGCTTCTACAACCTATAGTTGCTTAGACAATTGTGACAGAAATTTTTGTTACAGACAGATAAACGACCAGAGAGACAAATGTAAAA
Organism: Limnoperna fortunei; assembly: GCA_944474755.1. Taxonomy (NCBI): domain Eukaryota; kingdom Metazoa; phylum Mollusca; class Bivalvia; order Mytilida; family Modiolidae; genus Limnoperna; species Limnoperna fortunei. The sequence goes on from OX104122.1 coordinate 48,834,127, forward strand.
CAGTATATATTAAACTTAAATATTAATGTTCTAAATCTGTTCAGTTCTTGGGCACATGTTTATCAGGTGTTCTATTTCTGAACACTGGTGTTCACATTTTCTTGCGCTTTAGTACCAAAATGCAACTAGGAACCATTTAGTGTTCAGCAGGGGAATATAAGACACATAAGATAAACAAGCTATTGTCAAGAAGAATGGATTTTTTTTAAAGCGTATGAACATTTTACAAGTCACGATAGAAAGTTCATCAAATAGGCAGCAAATTGTTTGTAAATTTTGAGTTTTGAGCATATTACATGAGTTTACAACTTGTACTGTCATGCTAAAAATACCCAAGGGAACTTCTTAGGCATAGCAGGAATTAGTCTCATCTATCTAAACAAAGGACTAATAGAAAACAAAATATCAAAATGTGAGAGAGCGTTCACTATCAGGATGAACTTCTATGTAAAAATCTACAAACTTTATTGAAAGTGATGGTGTTTAAAATGGGTTTACAAATTTAAAAAGGAAAGTGTTCTGTGTTCTGGACATTAAGCTATAATTATTTGAATATTGAATATTTATTTCTGAATAAAGTCTGCTATATCACCTGAAATATAGGCAGGTGGATGGGATGATTTCAATAATAATGGTTGACGGGACATGTGTTGCAGATAGATATTGTGTATTTGATAATACAAAGTTATATACTAAATTTTATCGGACAATTTAACCCATTAGAAAAAAGTCTGGAAAACTGTTATTTTAAAGAAACTTTCTAAGACCAAGGTCCATAATTTTGTCAATAAAACAATCGGACCAGAACGATATTGCAAAATGACCTGTAATTCATGATTATTAACTCCCATACGAATGTGTCAGCACAATATTAGCTGCTAAACTGTAGCTTTTTAGGTCCTTTGGATATTTTTGATTTGGCAGACCATAGAGCTACAGATTTTCCCTATATAAAAACTTGCGACTCTGAGACACGTTTTTTGTCGCAACTTTTCTTACGATTGGATAACAAGTGAGCTTAATCAAACGTGTTTATTTCGTTTCTTGATAAATTTTCCTACACTGTACCTCTTTAATAATGCCAGATGACGTTTATCCTACTATTTATATCTAATTATAAATTATTTTCAACAAATTCCGCCTATCATTGTTGTTTGAAACAAGTTCTCGGCAAACAAAATGTAATATCGGACATCAATAACAGTGAAGATACGACTTTATTTTTTTTGCCCTCGAACTTTTTACAAAATCAATTATTCAGGTTTTTTCTTTCCAAAAATTTTTAAATTCTACATTTAAATCTGTAATTTATTAAAGGAAGTTGATTTATAATTTTTCAACAAGCCGTAATGATAACATGACTTTACCGGATTCCCTTCCTGCAGTTAAAAGTCAAGTGATCATGATAACAAAGATGGCAGGCAGCTGGGCGGGATTTGTTGAAAAGGATTTATTAGAAGATGTACATAGAAGGATAAACGTCATTGTCCATTAGTAAAGAGGTACAAAGTGGGAAAAATGATCAAGAAACGAAATAAACACGTTTGATTAAGATCACTTGTCATCAAATCGTCAGAAATTTTGCGACAAAAATGGTGTCGCAAGTTTTTACATATGGAAAATCTGTAGCTCTATGGTCCACCAAATAAAAAATATGTTAAAGGACCTTAAAAGAGCTACGGTTCAGCAGCTAGCTCGATATCTGCACGAGTTTTTTTTTAAAATCAGGAAAACTTGTCATTTAAAAGAAATTTTCTAAGAAAGGCCCTTATTTCAGCAAAACTATTAGACATTTAGCTCAATATCTAAAGGCATTTATAAAAAATTGATATGCACAGGGGTGCAAAAGCCGAGTTGGCGTATTTTATTAACCAAAACTCATTAAAATCGGTTGAGAACTTTTGAGTTATGGTCCGGAAGCCACTAATTCAAGAAATAAAGTTTTTCTGTCGCTGTGACATTGACCCTGAACGGATTTACCCCAAAATCAATAGGGTCCCTCCTCTTATGGTATGTAACAATATCCCAAAGTTTCAATAAAATTGGTTAAGAACTTTTCCAGTTATGGTCCAGAAACCACTAATTCAAGAAATTTTCTAACGTTTTTCTGTCGCTGTGACCTTGACCTTGAACGGATTTACGCCTATATCAATAGGGTTCCTCCTCTTATGGAATGTAACAATATCCTAAAGTTTCATTAAAATTGGTTCACAACTTTCTGAGTTATGATCCGGAAACCAATTGTTGAAGCCCGCCCGCCATCATCATAACAATAGCCGAGTTCAACTTCGTTGCAACTCGGCTAAAAAGTACTGAAAACTGTTTTTTGCAAGGAACAAGTCAGTTGCCATTATTTCTACAAAAATCAATGGACTGGAATGATATTCAAACATTATCTGCAACTTATCATGGTTGACTAACATATGAAATATCAGCTTAATAACTGCAATCATAACGAAAGGAGTCATGGCCTGGGTGCTGTAAACAAATTCTTTGCTGAGAATTTCTTATTCTCAATTTCATTTAATTAAATCTTTCTGGCACTGGGGAACAAACAACATGCATGTGACAGACTATAGTAAAAATATAAACAAAATGGTATTTCTTAACAATGTATAAATTATTTATTCCAGTAAAAACTGTTTAAAATTTATAAGCATGGAAAAATCAGAGTTGGACATCTTCATATTGTGACTTTTTGTGAAAACTTGTACAGTAGTCCCCCTCTTATAAGACCACCCCATCTGAGTCATGAAAGTGGTCTTATAATGGGGGTGGTCTTTCTTTAGGGGATACAATTTATACAGGTCTATAGAGCTTGGTCGGTTGATTAGCAGCAAAAGCTGTGAAGTGATTAAGAATCACACAAAATAAGTATTTGTATTTTATTATTCAGTATAAATAAAAATAAAAAGAATTCATGCAGTTTTTATCTGTTCAAAATGTGTAATGATAATATATCAATTCCAAGTCTTCTTAACAGTGAATGTTTCTGTTCCTGTTTCATCTGCATTATCGTTGTTTTTATCACTTTTATTGTCTGCCCAGGTTCCACTTCGTAGTTTTATTAAGGTTCCGTATAATTTTGGAAAAATCCAGGTTTTTCTCTGTTCCAGTTTCCAAAGTTTTTGACATCGATTGTAGTAAATTTTGATTTATCATTGTGTTGGTACATTGTATTATTATCTCCTTGTTAAATATTTTAGTCTTCTTGTAATAAACCCGATTTCCGTAATGCCGAAATCAAACTGATCTACAATAATTACTTGTTTTCCCCTTTAATCCAGCTTAAAAACCTTTCTTTTTCACGATTTCGACATTTTGTTTACCGGTTGTTGAACTGTTTCCGAACTGGTTTACGATAATAAAACCAAATCTCGTTCTATTTGAGACTTCCAAAATAAACATCCGGTCAGTGAAAATGGTCGTTCGTGAGGGAAATTTACGTTGTTGTGTCAAAAAAACGTGGTCGCTGGTCGCGTTTGAGGGGTGGTCGTTCGCGACAGGTAATTTTACGTTAGAAACACTTAATGCATCGGGGTTTTGGCCGGATAAAGCGGGTGGTCGCTGGCGAATAAGAGGGGGACTACTGTACAATCATATAGAAATTTTTCGTCAATTTTATGATCCAACTATGGGGTGCAGACACTCCTGGACTTTTAATGGTATACTATAGCCGCTCACCAACTCGCCCAATGCGAGTAGATAAGATTTTTGCGAGCTCAGATCAACTGCTACTGGTTAGTTTGGTGAGCTGAAATTTTTGACCTCATTAACCTTTTTTAACTTCCGGTTTTTACACCGGTAGGACTAAAAACTTTGTGGCGATCCCTATCTTGGATTGCCACAGTCGTAATTTTATTTTTTAATTTCTTTATCTAAAACAATTTATATTACCGAAATATCTAGATTTTCCACTAATCCTAGGTAAATATGATGTTAGAAATTAAAATAATTACAGAATTAAAAGAAATGAAGTTAGTAGACTAATTTCAATAATGGGTACAAGGTCGGAAATGAGGTACTTATTTTTTTATGGCAAAAAGTGCTATGGGTGGCAAAATTTATACTCAAATATGGAAATGTTTTTTATCAATCCAATATCAGTGTCAACATGGTTGTTTATGTTATTTCATTTTTATTGATATTGTATGTTGGCGAGTAACTTTGAAAACCTACTCGCCAAATTAGGCTAGTAGATCATAAATTCGTCAAGTACTATTGTTTTGGTACTAGCCAGGATGGGGAGCTGGAAAAAAATCGTTTTCCACACTGCTATAGTTGTTTGTCATTGGCATTCCTTTGCTCCATGCTAATTTATTTTAATTTATAATCATTTACATTTTACCTTTTTAGGTCCAGCTGCCTCAGGGGCATCTTTGTCTATTACAAGTGTCAATACTTGCTCTGGTTCCAAGAAACCCAGTTCTGAACTGAATGGTTCCTCCCTTGTACACACTTCAGTCAATATTATACCAAACCTGTTTAAAAGATCAGAGTTGATAGAAAAGTTTCCTACCACCAATTATAGTTTGTGTCCATTCAAGGAATAGAAACTTGTCATGCTTCATTTGAACGACAAAAGTTAAGGTTATTGAACCTTAATAAACAGTGCCTGTATGTACATTATATATGCCAAAAAAGCGCCACCTATAATTTGTGTGGTTGTGGTTTCCGACAATGTTGTTCCAGTTCTTTTAAATCTTTGGGTATTTAATTAAATGAAAATTTACACAAAGGGTATAGAAAACACACTTTTAGTTATTCTTTTTCATATTTGATTATGTCTGACACGCCAACAGTCACTCAGGGTTTACAGAAATCCAAACTATGATCATTGTTAAGGTTAGGAGAAAATGTAACAGTGAAGTTTTTCGTAAATCAATTAGTACAGATATAAGAATTTTTCACTGATAACTTTCCTTACTAATTTGATTTTTGTTGCAACTTTCTATGACCCTCTTAATGTCGCAAGCTGATTGCTGATATAAATATTAATTTAATACCAGTTTGCAGATTTCCTTTTATCCAACCAATTTAGAACAACCTACAAGGTGTATACATGAATGTATATAGGTTTAAGTCTTCATTTATTCACTTAATTTACATATATTTTCTAAGCATCCATAATTGTCAATTAACATTCAATTTATCAGCTTATCTTATGAATTAAAAACTAACAACAACCTCAGCTGCAAGTATATAATTGGGAAAGATCACTAAAATGTAGGTAACTAATTCACACGATTCTAAACATCCACAACTATCAGTAAAGTTCAGTAACTTCAATTAAATTCTTTTTAGTTACATCAATTGACATAATTTTTTTAAAACCCATAGTTGATGATAAAGATTAATGTATAGACCTATATGTATAGATTAAAGAAATGCATATGGTTGGATTACAGGGAATTGCCAAAGTGGACTCTGCAAACCGGAATGCAAGCATTTTGATTAGTGCATGTTGTAAGGTGTGTGTTTAAAATTTTGATACATGATTGTTTGATAACAAGTTTCAACAGAATTTGGTCAGTTTCAATGTGTACACTTCAACAGATAAAACTGAAACCTGCAGTGTTTTGTTTTTGTTGTGTTTCATTATTGTCTTCTGTATTATGGTGATTGCCATTAATGGAAAAAAAATTAATTGCACAGAACTATAGACAACAAATATTTACGAATAAACATCTCCATGTTTCGTTCCACATTTGACATCATCTATATTCTGTGCTCCCTTGAGTAATTCTGGTGCTGTCCAAAACAAGGATCTGAAAAATATACATAAAATGCAGAATAAGGTTCAAAATCGCAAAATTATAGCTGTAAAAATAGTCTGTAATAAAATTTATCAATTCCACAATAACTTAAAAAAAAAAAAAAAAAATTCTGGGAAAACATCTTAACTTAAATTTCTATTGGGTAGGATTTTTCTTAAATTTACCTGGAAACAACAAGTACTTAAGTGACTATAAAGTTGTTCCTTATGTGAGAAATAATTTGAAAATACATTCTTTGTATACGAGTTAAACCGTCTATCATTCAATAACTAATCTTTTCTACAGCAGACTAAAAAAAAATCTAAGGGTAAAAGTCTGGAAAAAAATTATTTTAAAGAAATTTTTGTGTTCAAGTCCAAGGGCCAGAACTTCTTAAAAAATCAATGAAATTCAAATTTGATCTGTAACTCATGATATCTGACAATTATACCAAAAATCAGCTCAATATATCCAAGTGTAAACAAAAAACAAAAAAAGTAGAAAACATTTGACGGACAGACTGAAAACCTAAAGTCTTGTTTGTCCATGCTAGTAGGTGACTAATAAAAACAGAGACAGATGTAGACAGATAGTATGTGCACAACATGTTTTAAACTAAGGACTAATACACATAATTAGTATTCACTGACCAATCTAAATACTTCAAAATTAGCACAGAACATCCAAGTAAACCTTGTATTAATTGGTGTTGTCTTAAAATAAGCCCATTATTTGAATGTCTGTGAAAACATACTATTTAAATATAAAAATTGCCATTCCTGAGAAACTGCAGGAGGCATTTTTTTTAGACACGACCGCCTATTGAATTGAAAATTAGCTCCCCACCCCATCTATATTTTTGAATTAAGCTACATGACAATGACCCATAGAATTGTAAAGTTCCAGTATCACAAACCCCAACACCCCCATAAACACATTAAAAAACAATTTGTGTATATTTACAATTTTTAGGTATGTGCTGCAGGGTGGGCCAGCTTTAGAATGAATCTTATTTTTTTACGGTGGTAGTCCACCAAACCTAGAATTAAATTATGTTGGTCATCAGTATGTAGTTGGTTTTATCCTTAAATATTAGTTTCCAGTTGAGTGGTCTCCCTTTCCATTTAGATTTTGAGGAGAAACAAATTTAACAATGAATTTAATTTATTTTCCACATGTCTCCAAAACTGCAGAAAAGGGAGACACTCATCCATAAACTAATAATATCTAAACACTAAAGGAAAAGGAACACCAAAATCCTTCAAAGACAGAAATGGCTGGATTTCGTTAAACAGGACGTAGGTCAGCGACTGACCTGAAATGGAATCCCACGTTATGCTGCATACCAAATTTCAAGAGAAAGTGGTTAATAGTTGCTGAGAAAACTGTTACAAAAATTTTTTACCCACCTGCCTGACATTCACCATATTATAACCCAGATTTTCACTCAGTGAAATCCGGCCAATAATAAAACATATCATGATGGATGGAATTCCTGATAGAAATAAAACCAAGATAATACCCACCTCTAGCACATTTTCCTTTTTATTTGTTAAATCTACCACAAAAATTCATTTCTAGGTTTGTTGGACCACCACCGTGAATATGAATCATTCACATATGACCACCTAAGTAAACTAGACAAAGTCGATCTAGCGATCACTGATACCCCCTCTTTTGTAAAAAATTCTAATGTTTTTCTTGGACTTGGACCTTGAAATTTGATGAATTTCCCCCAAAATAGATAGGCTTCTTACCAACATAATATATAACAATATCCCACAGTTTCATTTAAATCGGATGCAAACTTTTTGAGTTATTGTCCAGGAACAACTTTTTTTTTTTTTTATTTTTTACGTTTTTGTGGACTGCGACTTAGAAATTTAATGGATTTCCCCCAAAATCAATAGGCTTCTTACCAACCTGATATATAACAATATCCCAAAGTTTCATTCAAATCACATGTAAACTTTTTGAGTTAGCATCCGGAAACAACTTTTTTGTAAATTTTTGTAAAAAATTTCTTAAGTTTTTTGTGGACTGCAACCTTGAAATTTGACAGATTTCCCCCAAAATCAATAGGCTTTTTACTAACTTTATATATTACAATATCCCAAAGTTTCATTCAAATCGGATGCAAACTTTTTGAGTTATTGTCCAGAAACTTTTTTTATTAAAATTTCTCAAGTTTTTCGTGGACTGCGATCTAGAAATTTGATGGATTTCCCCCAAAAGCAATAGGCTTCTTACCAATCTGATATATAACAATATCCCAAAGTTTCATTAAAATCACATGTAAACTTTTTGAGTTATTCAGTTATTATATAAAATTCGACCGATTTCCCCCAAAATCAATAGGCTTCTTACCAACCTGGTATATAAGAATATCCCAAAGTTTCATTTAAATTAGATGTAAACTATTTGAATTATCATCCGGAAACCAAATGTGGACAGACGAATGGACGGAAACGGAAGGACAGACTGACGGATGGACATGAGGACCACTATATACCCAGACTCTGTCGAGCGAAGGTATAAAAACATAAATTGCAGTCCTGGGGGTGTGGAAGTTGAGTATTTTCTGGAACAGCCCTAAGTTAACAAGTCTGGAAAATTATGAAAAGAATCCTTGAACAATTCTAAAAATAGCAGGTGCACAACTTCAATACATGTGCAATCTTTCTATTAAAAATTCAGAGATCTGGGTTTAAAACTGTAGTAGAAGTTGATAACACAAAATAGGTACCGTCTTATGCAATGTTCTTAACAAATGACTAAGTTCCCAAGTCTGGAAAATTAGAAAAAAAAATCCTTGAACAATTTCATAACAGCAGGTGCACAACTTTATGTGACTGTGAGGTTTTAGAGATCTAAGGTGAAAACTGTAGGAAGAGTTGATTACACAAATAGATACCCCATCCATCCCAATGCAACAAGTTTGCAACATGGAAAAAAAATTTAAATAGTCAAAGCCAGCACCATATCAATATTAAACCATCACCACAAGACAGATTTTTACCTGTTTTAATCACCTGTAAAAAAAAAGAATATGCATGATGTATGTATTCAGATGTAACCTCATGCCATGACCATATCTCTATTTGTTGGTGACAGGGGCTGGCAAATGTGTTAAACTTGTATGAAATTGATTTCTATTACCATTTAAAAACAAACAAAAGCCCACAAGCAAATGTCATGAAGATGTGAAGTCAACTTCATGAAAAAAAAAGCTTCTGTGCAAAATTAAACCTTAGTTGTGATGGACTTCCAATCTTTTTGTCATTTGAATATATGCCTTGAATAAATACGAAAGTGGTTTCCAAAACTTTGGCAAAATATGGAGTTTTTATTTCTACTTGTATAGTTTTTAACTAAGAGGATATCTATGAATGTATCATTATGAGAAGTCATTTCTTGATTTGATAAAACATGCATAAATTTGTAGTGCCAAAAAAGCCTTTTATGAACCTAAACCTTAAGTGTAACAATATAATTTGTTCTTGAGTTAAATGTTTTGTCCAGTCCAAGGAATCCACAATCTAACAAATAAAAACGAGTCCACAATATATAATAATGGGGTAATGCCAAACCTTAATTTCTTTGGTTCTTCATCCGAGTTTGGAATCTCTTTTCTTGGTCCATTATATCTGAGTGCAGGCAAACCAAACCCTGAAATTATTACAAAAAGAACCTTTAGTTTGGAAATCTGTTTTTTTTTTGGGGGGTGGGGGGGTGGGGGGGGGGGGTGTAATCTCATTCTAAATTCTTTTTCTCAATTTGTGTCTTTTCTGAACAATTTTGTTCAAAATTTACTGAAGGAAACTAGTATCATAAATCATCAGTTCATTACTCTTTTACTGCTGTTAAATATAATTTTGAAGTCCATCATACAGTTACTGATGAGCAAAATGATGAAACCTTTCTACAAGTAAATTATGGAGACCAATATAAATTTTATTTCATACTAGACAAAAATCGAAGAATGCGAGACATCTGCCCCGACTAAATGAAATCCTAATCAGGAAGTAGTTGTCCAACAGGTCTGAAAGTTGCTTAGGACGTACAACTTGTGATACTGAACCACCCTGCCAAATTTCAAATTGTTCTCATGTATGGTTTCTGAGAAACGCTTGATGGAAATTCGTACGTACGGACATATTTAAGTACAAATGAAGTCGCAAACAGGAAGTAGTTGTCCGACAGGTCTGAAAGTCGCTTAGGACGTACAACTTGTGATACTGAACCACCCTGCCAAATTTCAAATTGTTCTCATGTACTGTTTCTGAGAAAAGCTTGACAGAAATTCATGCGGACGTACGCAAGTACTTATGGACAGACCGACATGAGTAAAACTTAATGCCCCCGACATGTCGTTGCATGGGCATAAAAATATCTGACCGGAGCAACAAGTTAAAAGTCTAATAAGAATGTTTCCTAAAGTTTATGTTAAAGTTAAAATGATGTCACAAATAGAGCTAGTTTCAGTTGTCAAATGGATAGTAACAGGTGCCAGTCTGTGAAGTTTCGTACAAAATCTAATACAGTACTTGCTTAAGAAATTTGGATTCATTTCACTTCTAAAATATGTGTGCATCAAATAAACTTAATTTTAAACAGGTTCATTCAGAATTACAATTTTTATGCAATTGAAAAAGTAGAACAACTTTGGTCCTATACTACTTTTGATTATGGCATCAACTGATTGGCTATTTAGTAGAGGTTAACCTAAAGCAAAAAATGAGAAAATATTTAGCAAATATAGTTAACTCACAAGAAAAATTACTGGCAAAGTCAGAAAGAGTTCACAAATACATTGAGAGAAAATGTCTTAAAACTACACTGACATCACAAATATTTAAATAAGCTCTACAACAATAGTTTTAAATTCATAACCTGCAATAATTCTAATATGATTTGCATATTAAGAAATACGTTTATTTCATTGGTTGAGATTACTTCCGGTAGAGGTTTTCAACGAAATTCATTTTTTGATAAATGAAGTTCACTTAATTTATTTTTGGATAAATGACGTTGACCGGACTATTTTTACCATAACCAACGTAAACAAAGATGGCGGCTTTCAATATCGAAAGTAGCGATCAGCTTATAAATTATTTGTTTGATGAATTATCATAAATGATTTGTTAAATTTAAAACTTTCCTTGTGTTCGATACAGAAAATAAGGTTATAGATTGATATAAAACTTAATTGTGTTTATTAAAATCAGTAAATGGTTTATGGAATAATCGTACGTAGAAATAAACAAAATATTCATACGTTCAGTCAATCCCGCTACCAAATACACAAGAAATATGAAGTTGTGAATCACGTTAGATAAATTAATTCCTTAATGCAATTTTAAAGAATTATAAGGATTAAACACTGTTTTCAATGGATTTATCAGTGTTTAATCCTATAGTATATATTAACTAAGTTTCATAAAGGTCTTTTTCTTTTAGAAAAAACACAAAGTATGAACAACAGGGTTCATACACATTTTTGACCACAAAATTCAAGGACAATTCAAGGACTTTTAAGGGCCAATTTCTAACTTTTCAAGGACCAAAAATTTTATAATATAATTTTAAAAATAGGTTTACTGCGTGGTAATTAAAGATGACAATCACCTTTCATGTGACTGTGAAGGGCTGACTCGCTGACTAGATATCAAATTCCTTCTTGATGTTGTCACGCTCCACTTTATGTACAGATATTTTGGTTTGTCTCAGCATCCTTTACATAGTGGCTTTTCTATCCATACATCTTATTATTTACACTTCCCAAGCATTTTTCTAATAGAACTACTTTATTATTATTTACAAAGCATTCTTCTAAAATCAAAAGTACAATCCAGTACGCGAAAAATGTTTTATAAGTAGAAGGTAATTAAGGAGATATGATCCTGACGAATTTGAATTCAAACACTTTTTGCAGCCTTTCATTACATTTCCATCTCTATAATTAGATAACAAAACTGACAATACTGATAACACTAATAATTTAAAGAAAACCCATAATAGTGGTATACAATACTGGAATAATTTTTTTTCCCAGTATTGTGCACAATACAGATATACCAGAATTGCGCTCGCCAATATAAACGGTCCCACAGTCTATATGAATAGTTCAGGTAGGTTCAAGGGAGCGAGTGGGTAGTGGGGTATACTACAGTCTGCGACGTTATCCACAAGCCCGATGTCCCAGACTAGTAATTTTCAGCTCGGACTAGTCAATTTTACTTATCGCTAGCCCGACCGGACTAGTAAAAAATATAACTTCCCTTTTAAGTAAACAAACATAATTCAGGCTTCAGTAGCCTATCTGACCGACTTGGAAGAATGAACTTCATAATTGTAGATTTAGTTTTATAAGCTTGTTTGTTTGACTGGTGTTTAATGCCACTTTCAGCAAGTTTTCAGCTATATCATGGCATCCAGTTTTTATTGGGGAAGGAAGTACTAGTGAAAACCCCCACCTTGGGTATAGGAAAACTGGCAATTCTTGTCAATTATATAAAACCTGCAACCTCAGTGTTGACAGGCATTTGATAAATGGTATATGACTAACTACCATAATCACTCAGTACCAAAGCAGTTTTATTAGTTAACTTGACCTGAAACCCAAATGCAAAAGGTCCATTTCAAAGATACTAGACATGACTTGTTTTGAATAGATAATAACAGTGAAATGTACTGGAAAAATTTCCCGCCAAATTTTGCTTTATATAACCAATCACATTTTTTTTTTCCAAAAATCTTGGACTTGATTTGAGATGAAGCAAATGTAGGATTTGGATATAGAGCAAATTAAATACACCTAAACAGTTTGTGGTCAATTTAAGCTTTCCTGATACATGTACATGTATATATTGTATATTTTAGGTGGAAAAGTACACCATTTTTTAAAATGATTGGTTCAGCATTCACTTGCTATAACTTTTTTCCCAAATCATATATATTTTTTTCTGTTATAAAGCAGCTTATTACAAATGCTTTAATATTATAATAATAGCTAGCACAGCTCGCAGCGGGCAGCGACTAACACATACAAATTCTTATGTGCATAAAAATTAAGGAAAAACTAACTTTTCCCAATTTATTTCTTCAATATTTATTACACAATCGCCTGTTTATTACCTGTGGCACAAAAACGGAACAAGAATAACAAGCTGCCTGTTCGTACCTTTTTAAGTCCGAAGAAGGTTATTTGATGTTTTAAATTTATTTCTTTAAGTCCTTAGCCGTTATTTAAAGTATGCTACAATGACTTAATAATTATAATATGGACTGCAAAATCAGAAAAATACAACACATATCAAACAAGACTGTGAAGAGCTACTGGACCCCTAATTAACTTAAATTTGTCTCAACATTTTCGCGATAGTTAGCCAAATAAGAAAATATTTTTTAGCCATACAATTTTTTTAAAACTACACTATAACATGTATTTACTTTGTTCAACTCTATATATACATAATCATCATCAGTTACACTACAACTGCGGAACCGTACTGTATTCGTACCAATTTTTTTTATGTAGTGGACCAAATTATAACAAGCTACGGTTCCGCAGCTACATCACATTACACAGCGACAGGTCCCGTTTTCAATTTGTAAATTTAAATTTAATAAAATGCAATATAGCTGACCAAACTGTATATGCGTTATTTAATACGAAAAAATACAACAAACTGTAAAGTAGATCAACATGAAAAAAGTAAACTTACTGTAGTATAATATTCCCTAATGACACAATATGATATGGCAACATAAAACCATGAAACATCGAACTGTAACTGGAACTGATCCAAGAAAACAAAAGAATCCTCACAAAATGTTATTGCTCCATAGAACACTTTCTTATCACATGTTTTTTTTAATCACATTATGAACTTCTTCACTGACAAAAATCTAAAACATCTGAGTATGAGGCACAAATGGCACATTATTCCACCAACATAAAACATAAGTAAAGGAACGGATCCATAAAATCAAACTAATGCTTACCAATATGTTATTTCCCCGTATAACACATTCTAACCACATAATTATTTATCGAATTATGCAGCTGTTAACTGACAAATTTCTAAAATATTGGAATAGAACACATTTTGAATATTTTCCGCCAATGCAAACTGTGTCAACCTGACTATTTTAGGTCAAGGCACTTAATTTTCATTGGTTGTTTGAAAAGGGGTTCCAAGTAGGGGTTATGGGAAGGATAGTAACACTGACCAAAGCAAGATAACTCTTAACAAAAGTTAATGAAATATTCTGTCTTCTGAAATGGGAGGGGATCAGAAAGTGTGTCTGAAAATGGAAGAGTGAAATCTGTATAAATGGAACTATGCTTAATCTTCATTACAAAATATGACTCAATAAATAGATTAATAAATTGTTGGCATCTATTTGACTTAGTTACTTATTGTTGACGCTATAACTACATGTAGTGAAATAGTGTACTATATACTAAATGTTACACCCCGCTGCGCTAGGTGTTTTGCTTGCATTTTTTTATTATTCCATATTGTACCTTTGTAGCGTTATCCAATTTAAAATATTTCTACACAATAACATGTCCATATTTTATATTATGCCTTTGTTGTTGACATGTTCCAAATCGTCCTTGGCATTTGCTACGGGAATTTTAATAGGAAGTCAGCCATTTGAATTTCTACAGGGACCTCGCGTTGTTTAAAAAAAAGATCATCTGCTTTTGTAACGTTCAGTGGTATTCAGACAAACCACAAGGATTTTCCCGCCTTAACTGCAGACGATATTACCCGAAGGATTTCGAACAGACGACAATGGACTCTTTCAAACATACACTTCCGTTGTAATTTAGGTCAAACTTTACTATAGAAAATTGCTCTATCACATTGAAAAATACGCCACATTTCAAAACGCTAAATAACTGTGGAAAATAAAATGATGAATTCAATTTACACAGTTATTATTCTACAAAATGAGCTTAAGCTGGACCGTACGCAGTAAGTAGTTTTCATTTGTCACGCTAAAACAATAACCAAAATACATCAACATTTAGTATAAGGTCCTCACAAAATTAAGGAACAAAGTAAAACAAGGAATTATGTGTAAAAGTTAGAAAAACATATTTGTCTGTGCTCGCATTTTGGCAATGCCTACTCCATATTAAAAAAGAAAGTTAAATTATTGCAAATATTACTATTTTGATATTCTTTTAGCTAAAGTGCCTGAAAAATATTTGAAAATGAAAGGCATAATATTGACTCCTGGGATTTTTTTTTAACATAGGTTTATAGTATCTTTAATTTTTTTTTGGACTTACTAAATGTTTATCCCTTCCACATGTTTATAGTACAAATAGATCAAATTCCAACAATTGCTTCAATTAATTTTTTATGCATCTTTACCTGACATCAGTGTCTTAGAATATACCAAAGTATGCTATGTTTGGAAGCCCTTGCCATGGAAACGAAGTCATGTACATACCAACTTTATTTAATTTTTCTTATAAGGAGTATTGTCTCTATGATAAGATACCATTTTTATATTTTTTTAATTATTTTTTTGTCAGGTGTGTATCTCCTTAAAATAGTAAAAAAATTAATCTGACTCATTTTAATATTACTTTTTATGCAAAGTCCGAGTTATTTCGTGACCGCAACACAAATACCAAAGAGATTACTACGTGCCGATCCGCAGAAAATTAGCTATTTTTAGAAAAGGGATATTGAAAATAAATGCATTGCAAGTAAAAAATGCCGATACACGAGAGACTACCAAATACGTTTAAAATAACATTTCTTTTGTAAAATTAGACCGATTTATTTCAATTCTTCAAAACACAGGAGTTTCAAGTACCTTCCTTGAATTTTAAGTACTTTCAAGTCCTTAATTTTGCAATTTCATTTTCAAGTACTTTCAAGGTTTTTAAGCACCGGCGCGAACCCTGGAACAAAGATACAAATGACAGATGCACAGATGGAAAAAAACCCCAAAATGTTTCCTAACAAAATTAGAAAACCCATGATGTGCATCTGTTTTCAAGCAAAAATTGAATTATGCATCCATTTATTGCAATAAACTACTGCACACCTGTTTACTGCCCCTACCACTAAGTTGTGTAACTGTTTTTAGAACTTTATGTAAATCATTTCATCCAGTAGAAGCTAAAAATCAGTTTTCTATGAACAATAGTATGATAACTAAGTAGTTAATATCTTGTTCTTTATTGGTTTACCAAAATTATCATGATCATAGTTCACATCCAAACATGGAGTTGCACATTGCCATGCTTTACTGTACTCTGACTTGTTAGAAGTCCTGCCAAACAGGAAGTTAATATCCTAGATTTAAATTGAGGCCAAAAGGTCAGGTAACAAATTTGGTTTAACAAGGGCTTAAGCTTATAAAGATATAAATCAAAATGTTTTAATGCTGCTGCCATGAATCCATATATACATCTTGCCTCCAGCAACTTTTTCACAGGCGAGACACAAACACCTGCTCTTCCTGAAGTAATAACCTACTTACTCAGATCTCTTATATGAACCAAAAGGTCAGAAAACAGTACAACCTAATGTATTTAACCACTCAAACAACACTCTAATTTCATTAAATGATTGCAAAGAAAGGTCCAAAAATTTAATTAAACTAATCTGCTTACCGTTCAAGGCAAACAATGCTAAATGTCTAGCTACCACGTGAAAATTTGACAGCATTCAAATTTTAATATTATCTACTAACCTTTAACCACACAGAAGAAGAAAAAGGATTACTTTCAAACTATCAATGATTGTATTACCAGATAATTTACATGTCCATCTGTTATCTACCAGACAGTTTGATGATTTAAGTCTTCCATGAGAGCCAATATCTGAGAGATGAAGAAAATGCATTCCTCTGCAAATGTCCTTCAGTAGAGAAAACTTGAAGTCCCATCCAAGCTTAACAGAATCATTGGATAACAAATCTTCTAGACTTCCCTGAAATATTCAAGATTAAACTGAAAATACTGAAAAAGCACAACAAACATTTAAAATTTCTAATGCTGTTTGTCAATTGGTGACCTTGACCTTTGATAAAATTCTTCCAGCATCAATAGGTTTCTTAGCCACCTGATATGTAATAATATCCTATAGTTACAATGAAATAAAATGGTGTTGTCTGGAAACTTTTTTTGGTATAAATTTCTGACATGTTTTGGCAAAGGTGACTTTTAAACTTCAAGAATTTCTCCCATAATTGAAAGTCTTCTAATCAACCTAATATAAACTATATCCCAAAGTTCCATTGAAATTAAACTTTTTGAGTTATTGTTCGGAAATTCCTTTTTTGCAAACACTTCTAACATGTTTTTCAGTAACTGTGACCTTAAAAGTTGCAAGATTTCCCCCCAAATCGATAGGATTCTTATCCACCTAATATTAAACTATGTCCCAAAGTTTTGTTGAAAGCAAATTATTTTAGTTATTGTCCAGAAATATTTTTTGGTTTAAAAAAAAAGCTTTTTGTCGACTGTGACCTTAAAATTTAATGATTTTCCAGAAAATCGATAGGCTTCTTACCAACAAATTGTATGAACGGATGGACATGAATACCATTATATACCCAAACTCTCTCAAGTGGTGATATAAAAAGCCACTGACCATTGGCTAGAAGCACAAATAACAAATAAGAACTATGACTAATAGTGTTTTAGATCATACAGAGTTTTGTGGGCCTTATTTTGATGATCATTTCTGCATGTTAGTTTCACTACAATTTTAATAGTTTTAGAAACCCTACTGTAACTGAGTTTAATTTTTGTTAAAAATTAAACTATCCCATTATTGAACAAGTGTGGACACAGAAAAACGTCTCGCCTGCATTCCGCATCAGTAACGAAAATAAATTTCGTCATAAGCATTACGTAAATAGCATTAAATATCAGCAGCAGCCTGTATACAAAATATTGTCACCATACCCTGCATAGTTACAGGGGAACAGCCGTAACCCAAAAACTTTAACGTAGTCGCTGGACGGTGAAATTGAGGTCAAGGTCAGGTGACACTTACCAGACAGTCATGTAATAGTCATAAGCAACCTATACACCAAATATTGTCATCCTACCATGCATAGTTACAGAGGAACTGTCGTAACCCAAAAACTTTAACGTAGTCGCTGGACCGTGAAATTGAGGTCAAGGTCAGGTGACACCTACCAGACAGTCATGTACTAGTCATCAGCAACCTATACACCAAATATTGTCATCCTACCATGCGTAGTTACAGAGGAACTGTCGTAACCCAAAAACTTTAACGTAGTCACTGGACCGTGAAATTGAGGTCAAGGTCAGGTGACACCTACCAGACAGTCATGTACTAGTCATCAGCAACCTATACACCAAATATTGTCATCCTACCATTCGTAGTTACAGAGGAACTGTCGTAACCCAAAAACTTTAACGTAGTCACTGGACCGTGAAATTGAGGTCAAGGTCAGGTGACACCTACCAGACAGTCATGTACTAGTCAACAGCAACCTATACACCAAATATTGTCATCCTACCATTCGTAGTTACAGAGGAACTGTCGTAACCCAAAAACTTTAACGTAGTCACTGGACCGTGAAATTGAGGTCAAGGTCAGGTGACACCTACCAGACAGTCATGTACTAGTCATCAGCAACCTATACACCAAATATTGTCATCCTACCATGCGTAGTTACCGAGGAACTGTCGTAACCCAAAAACTTTAACGTAGTCACTGGACCGTGAAATTGAGGTCAAGGTCAGGTGACAGGTGACTGACTGGCAAGTACTCATCATAAGCTACCTCTGGACCAAATTTGATGGACCTAGGGCTTGGGCTTACAAAGATATGAAGCAAGATGTCAAGTGTTTACGCCGCCGCCGCCGCCGGATTCCCATACATATGTCTCGCCTCCAGCGACTTTCGTCGCAGGCGAGACAAAAAACTATTGTTCTCTTAATATTTTTTTAATTTACAAAGTTCAAATGATTTACTTAAGGTTTCTCAAGTTGTCATATGTAGAAGCTAATTTTGTATGCATGTTCAGGACAAAATCTAAATGTCTCAATATGGGCTCAATTTCCTCTTTACCTTTTTTTTGCCTAGATAGACAGCTGCAATATTAAAGATTTAACGTAAAACATCAAAATCAATAAATAGCCATCTAAAATCAACATGTCAGATGCAGGTCTGAAAACAAGAAATGTCATAGTATAATGCTTTATATATAAGAATTACATGTATATCCGAAAAATGCAATTCATGTAAACTAAAACCAGGAAATGGAATAATATGATAAAACATGCACAACATTTAAAAGCTATTACCTTCGGAGCAACTTCTGTGAGCACACAAGCATTTGGATATTCCAAACACGCACCAACAAAAGTAATTAAGTTATTGTGTCGTAACTCTCTGATAGACACTACTTCCCTTCTTAAAAGAGGGTCTTCTACGGACAACGTATCACAATTAAATTTCTGAAACGAAAAATAATGGAAGCAAGATATTTGTACTGAATCTCTGAAATTTCCATTTTAGGTTTGTTTAGATCTAAAAAATACATACATCATAGTCAGCATATGCATAATGAACGTCTGCATGCTAGAGATTAGTCTCCTGAAGATTTGAGGCAAACTTGTCCATTTTTCTGTTATTGCATCAGTCAGCTTCTGACAGTTTGTTGGCAGTACTGGACAAGCAGAAAACAGCTTTCTGTAGCTTGTCTCAGGTATGTTCAATGGAATTCAAGTCTGGTAAAAGACTTGGTCTTTTCATGTCATTAACTCGTACTGAACATAGCTGAAATACTGCTCGCTGGACATAAAGCAAATCAATCAATCATTTAATCGATGGTTTAATTTTCCAGAAACTCTGTGCCTACATGAGCTATGTAAAGGTGAGCATTACCATTCATTAAAACAAAAGTCACTGTATAAGGTTTCCTGTATACCTATGAGATTTCCTGCGATAACATCCAGTGTTCAGTAACACAACAGTCGGCATAATGTTCACATGAACAAACAAAGTGTGACTCGTCTGTAAAAAGAACAGCAGTCTAATGCCCCATTTGTAAATACACATTATTAAGCATCCTATCAAAAGTCAGCATTTGCTACAAGCCTGGCATAAGATTTCCTGCTCACTGTAGTCAATCTGCATGAAGTCTGACTTGGATGTCACCAGCATTACTGTTGCTGCACTGATGTCATGATTCAGCCTTACAGCACTCTGCATCTTTTCCCATATTGGAGAGATATTGCAGTTCTGTCTTGCCATAGCTAAACCTGGACTACCTAATGACCCCATCTTGGTCTCTATATACTAGTATACAACATTTCAGAATCCATTCCATTATCATGTTACCTGCTATACTGCTGTCAATTAACATTAACTGAATTACCTGGACATAACACTTTTGACTTCTCCATGTACACATATTACTCTTGGCTGAAGTGGCAAAATCATCCCCAGCAGTGGACATGATACTGAGTGCTCTAGTGTCACCTACAATTACTTCATCCCATTTGACTAGCCAATCCAAGTTCTTCAATGCTTGTCGTAAATGGTATCTATAGAATAAAAATGAAAAATGAAAAATATATTCTGAAACCTATGCAAAATGTATGATGTAGGAAAGCAGGTAAACCAGTTTAGCAATGCCAGTCTGTTGGACTGGAATAAAGGGCTATATATAATCTGAAAAATTTTGGTACAAGAAGTCCCAAGCGTTATACGTAATGTTCAATTTGACAAAATATCAAACTTATATTTAAAAACTAATGCTTAATAAAACTACAATACAAATCTGAGCCAGTTTTCCAGAACAAAACAAAAATCAGCAATTTTAATGTTTTCTCATAGTGATACCATTATGATCATTTATACCAAGTTTCTTCAAACTGGCTTGGCTGTTTCAGGGAAATTTAAAATGCAAACATTTTTAAGGTTTAATCTGTCAAAGAACTATTTAACTAGTGTACTTGAAAAACATTTCCTCTTTTAAAATTTATTTTCATGGACCATAACTTAACATTCCAGATGAAAAAAAATTGGTTTTAGCCAACATAATCTTTAAGGACCATAACTAAACCTAAAAAAATCGAAGAATGAGTCCATGGGACACAGATGCCCCCGCTAAATGAAGTCCCAAAAAGGAAGTAGTGGTCCGACAGGTCTGTAAGTTGCTTAGCACGTACAATTTGTGATATTGAACGACCCTGCCAAATTTCAAATTGTTCGCATGTACGATTTCTGAGAAAAGCTTGACAGGACTTTTCATACTTGTGTTCACACATTTTCATATCAGCCCAGTTCCAAACAGGAAGTAGTTGTCCGACAGGTCTGAAAGTCGCTAAGGACGTAAAACTTGTAATACTGAACCACCCTGCCAAATTTCAAATTGATCTCATCTACAATTTCTGAGAAAAGCTTGAAGGATATTCATACGGACTTACATATGGACAGACGGACAGACAAGAGTAAAACTTAATGCCTCCGACATGTTGTCGCGGGGGCATAAAAAAGGAAAATAATTATTAAGGGCAAGAAATTCTTTACGGATTCAGTGACTTATTATAGGTTTAGTCAGTGACCACATTTAATTTGTCTATTTTAGTTTCTAGGAAATAGCAAAAGATGGAAACAATCTGAAAAATAGTTATTAATGGGCAATTGAACTGTTTCAGCAATTTTTCAGCTATATCATGGCATCCAGTTTTTATAGGGGGAGGAAGCCAAGATTACCTGGAGAAAACTTTCAACCTTTGGTAGGAAAACTGGATACCGTTGTAAATTAAGATTTGAGTCGAGTACACCCTGACTGCAGTGAGAATGGAACCTGCAATCTCAGTGCTGACAGACCATGTAATTAATAATAGACAAACTACTTTAACCACATGGCCACCGATGCCCCACCAGAATTTCTGCAACAATCGTATAAAATATACCAGAATACACTCACCCTATCATTTTAACAATCTATCTATATCGCCTTTTCTAATATTATTCCAATTTAGGTTAGAAATATTAGTTTTTTTGTAACAGTGTCATGTTTATCTTGTTCACCAAAAAAAGTATTGGGTAAACAGGAAGTAGATGACCAAGGAGAATAAAATCACTATTCACCATATGGTACGATAGGGTAAAGCAATACGCAAATTATCAGGCTTCTGCATCCTATAGTTGTTTAGAAAACTGTGACAGAAATGTTTTTTGTTATGGACAGACAAAGGTAAAACAGTATAACCCATCTTCTTCAAAGAGGGCTATAATTACTATTTTGGCATTATCAAAAAAAAAAAAAAATTAAGTTAAATCTGTGTTTATACTTTTAATGCTGAATTTTTACATGAAATACATAATATATTATGTGTCACAATGATGCAATTTTATACTGCTAGTTCTAATAGTACTTCATTTATAATTTGTTTACTAATGACAAAAAAAAAAACATTTATTTTAATGAACAGTTAGATTAAATCTTCTACTGTGTCATTGTGTTTATCAAGAATTTCAATTTCATAGGATGGATTAAATGAGCAAATTATTTTCTTATAAAAGTTGGCTAAACATGACAGTTATAAATAGTAAAAGTATACTTGTGTAGTAACAACGGACAGATTGAAGCTAAATAAGTACAGACTAAAATTTCCCAAAATAGACATTTTATCGATGTGAAAATTTCCAAAATGAACAAACTCCTTTTCCCAAAATAAGCAGAAAAACCCCTGGTTAATGGTGTGTAATGTATATATGTAGTACTAAGAAAGACAACAGCAATTAAACATCATAAATACAAAAGGCAGCAATGAAATCTTCTGCAATTTTTGTTAACAAAAAACTGAATATTTTGATTAAAACATTGACCCTACACTAATTATTTCATTACATTTGATATTAAAGAGCTGTTGATCACCGATTAAATATCTGTGAATGGCAAATTATGATACACAAGGGCATAAATGCACATGGGTCACAATAATAGTAAGTTAGTTTCAAAACATTACGAAAAAAAATGTAATAAAGTTGCAATTCTTCTAAAAGTGTAAACTAGTTCATTAAATAAAGTATTACAGTTTTAAATTTGAAACAAAACTCACATTTCTCTAAAATTTGCCATAATCTACCAAGATACGCCCATTAAATCTGCCTCATAAATTCACGTAAAACAAGTGTGGACTGTGTGCGCGCTCACAAAAGCATACCCCCGGCTTCGCTTCAAGTCCAATTACTCTCCCCTGAAAAATATCCGACAGCAACGAAAATTCTTCATGCACATCTACATATGATGTACTTCCTTCATGTAAAGTTTCATCAAAATCTGTCAAACGGTTTAGGAGGAGATGTGCTTACGAGGTCTCACACTGAATACTATATTTAAAAAGGTCAAAGTCCAATTATCTCCCCTTAATAATATCCGACAGCGATGAAAATTCTTCATGCAAATCTACATATGATGTACTTCTTTCATGTAAAGTTTCATCAAAATCTGTCAAGCGGTTTAGGAGGAGAAGCGCTTATAAGGGATGTGGACAGACGGACAGACACAGACAGACAGACAGGGTGATTCCTATATACCCCCCAAACAAGTTTGCGAGGGGTATAAAAAAATATCCAGTAATGAAATGTTAAAAAAAAAAAAACTTAGAGTAAAAAAACCTGTGAGCAATGCTCACCATT
Organism: Limnoperna fortunei; assembly: GCA_944474755.1. Lineage (NCBI taxonomy): Eukaryota > Metazoa > Mollusca > Bivalvia > Mytilida > Modiolidae > Limnoperna > Limnoperna fortunei. Next base: position 48,857,561 of record OX104122.1, read on the forward strand.
GATACCCCCCGCTTAACAATTACTTTGAAAATTCAGGTGTTCTTAACTGTGAAATTGAAACTTTATCTAGTTAAACGTGAAGGCGAAATTGCAGATAATACATGTAACCCTCCCCAATCCCCCAAACAATGGCATCCCCTATGTCAATGACAAAGTCCATGTTTTTCTATGGCAAACCTCCAATAATATTCTGATCAAAATGTTTAATATCCAATGCACAATGGCAATATGTGACCAAGATTCTGTGTAAGTTTCAACAAATTACATTCAGTGGTGTAGGAGGAGTTGCACATAAAAGATTGGTATGCCATGTTTTTCTATGGGAAACCCCAAATATCATTCCAATCAAAATAATAAATATCTCCTGCACAATGGCACTATGTGACAAGGATTCTGTGTAAGTTTCAACAAATTCCATTCAGTGGTGTAGGAGGAGTTGCACATAAGAGATGGGGACCTTCTTAGGTCAATGACAATGTCCATGTTTTTCTATGGGAAACCCCAAATATCGATCCGATCAAAATGTTTAATATCTCCTTCACAATGGCACTATGTGACAAGGATTCTGTGTAAGTTTCAACAAATTCCATTCAGTGGTGTATGAGGAGTTGCACATAAGAGATGAGGACCCCTTTAGGTCAATGACAAAGTCCATGTTTTTCTATGGGAAACCCCTAATATCATTCCAATCAAAATGTTAAATATCTCCTGCACAATGGCACTATGTGACATGGATCTGTGTAAGTTTCAACAAATTCCATTCAGTGGTGTAGGAATGAGTTGCACATAAGAGATGGGTATCCCTTATGTCCATGACAAAGTCCATGTTTTTCTAAGGGAAACCCCAAATATCAATCCAATCGAAATGTTATATATCTAGTGCACAATAGCAATATGTGACAACATTCTGTGTAAGTTTCATCAAATTCCATTTAGTGGTGTAGGAGGAGTCGCACATAAGAAATGGGTATCCCCTTATGTCAATGACAGTCCATGTTTTTCTATGGGAAACCCCAAATATCATTCCAATCAAAATAATAAATATCTCCTGCACAATGGCACTATGTGACAAGGATTCTGTGTAAGTTTCAACAAATTCCATTCAGTGGTGTAGGAGGAGTTGCACATAAGAGATGGGGACCTTCTTAGGTCAATGACAATGTCCATGTTTTTCTATGGGAAACCCCAAATATCGATCCGATCAAAATGTTTAATATCTCCTTCACAATGGCACTATGTGACAAGGATTCTGTGTAAGTTTCAACAAATTCCATTCAGTGGTGTATGAGGAGTTGCACATAAGAGATGAGGACCCCTTTAGGTCAATGACAAAGTCCATGTTTTTCTATGGGAAACCCCAAATATCATTCCGATCAAAATGTTAAATATCTCCTGCACAATGGCACTATGTGACAAGGATTCTGTGTAAGTTTCATTAAATTCCATTCAGTGGTGTAGGAGGAATTGCACATAAGAGATAGGGAAATGACAAAGTCCATGTTTTTCTATGGGAAACCCCAAATATCATTCCGATCAAAATGTTAAATATCTCCTGCACAATGGCACTATGAGACAAAGATTCTGTGTAAGTTTCATCAAATTCCTTTCAGTGGTGTATGAGGAGTTGCAAATAATAGAAAGTGTAACGGACGGACAGACGGACGGACGGACACCATGAACACTATATACCCCCCGCTTTTCAAGCGGGGGGTATAAAAAAAGATGACGATTCTGAAGAGTTATTTTTACCTGTTGAATATTGGCACTGGTGGTTGCCATTTTGGTTTCTTTTATTTTTTTTATATTTTATCAAAAACTTTCCATGAATGGATAACTTATATTAAAATGATATATTTAGATGGGACAATAAAAACATGGACCAGCACTAAATCGTGCTAAGTATACCCCCAGTAGACCACTTTTGGACTCGGAAAACAGGAAATAGATAACTGACTGACCTGGAAAGGAGAGGCACGGTACAAATCATCATGTTAAAGCTGTGCACCAAATTTGAAATCAATCCTTTTACTGGAAGCCGAGAAATCTGTTACGAAAAATTTTCCTATTTTGACCCTTGAAAAAGTCCATTAAATTTGGCTAAAAAAACATGAAGTAGATAACTGACTGACCTGGAAATGGGATGCACAATACAACTCATGCAAAAACTTTGCACCAAATGTGAAATCAATCCCGTTAGTCGAAGCCGAGAAATCTGTTACAAAAGTTTGCACCTGACGGACAAACAGACAGACAGAAGGACAGATGGACAAGGTGATTGCAATATGCCCCTCTCTCTTATGAGTGAGGGTATAATTAAAACAAGCACTTTAGATGACCTGTTATGTTAGACAAGTGGCAAAAATGTTTATCTAAACACATTTTATGAATTTATCTTAAATAAGCTGCAAATTGATTTTTTAAATATTCCATTAAACAGTATTTGGAAAATACAATAAAATCTCATTTTCATTTGGCCCTTGCAGAGCTAACCTTTTTACTATATCAGAAAAAAAATTTACCTTCTCAACAGGAATTTTGTCAGGAAAACCAATATTACAATAAGGATGATGAAAGCAGCAATTGGTATAATGGTCACAACATAAATGGACTGTGTACACCGTGGTCCAACATATCCAGAGTGACATTTACAGGTGTCTGGACCAGAGCATTTACCCTGATTACATGAAAAACTGAAAAAGAAAAAAATTATCTACAGGTGAAAAGTACAGGTGTCTGGACCAGATCTATAGGTGACAAATACAGGTGTATGGACCAGAACATTTACCCTGATTACATGAAAAACTGAAAAAGAAATAAATTATCTACAGGTGAAAAGTACAGGTGTCTGGACCAGATCTATAGGTGACAAATACAGGTGTATGGACCAGAACATTTACCCTGATTACATGAAAAATTGAAAAAGAAATAAATTATCTATAGGTGACAAATACAGGTGTATGGTCCAGAACATTTACCATGATTACATGAAAAACTGAAAAAGAAATAAATTATCTACAGGTGAAAAGTACAGGTGTCTGGACCAGAACATTTACCCTGATTACATGAAAAACTGAAAAAGAAATGAATTATCTACAGGTGACAAGTCCAGGTGTCTGGTCCAGATCTATAGGTGAGTACAGGTGTCTGGACCAGATCTATAGGTGATAAGTACAGGTGTCAGGACCAGAACATTTACCCTGATTACATGAAAAACTGAAAAAGAAATAAATTATCTACAGGTGACAAGTACAGGTGTCTGGACCAGATCTATAGGTGACAAATACAGGTGTCTGAACCAGATCTATAGGTGACAAAAACAGGTGTCAGGACCTGATCTATAGGTGACAAGTACAGGTGTCTGGACCCGATCTATAGGTGACAAATACAGGTGTATGGACCAGAACATTTACCCTGATTACATGAAAAACTGAAAAAGAAATAAATTATCTACAGGCGACAAGTACAGGTGTCTGGACCCGATCTATAGGTGACAAATACAGGTGTCTGGACCAGAACATTTACCCTGATTACATGAAAAACTGAAAAAGAAATAAATTATCTACAGGTGACAAGTACAGGTGTCTGGACCAGAACATTTACCCTTACCATATGAAAAACTGAAAAAGAAATACATTATCTACAGGTGACAAATACAGGTGTCTGGACCAGGTCTATGGGTGACAAATACAGGTGTCTGGACCAGATCTTTAGGTGACAAGTACAGGTGTCTGGACCAGAACATTTACCCTCACCACATGAAAAACTGAAAATCAATATGCACAGGGGTGCAAAAGCCGAGTTGCTGTATTTTATTAACCAAAACTTTCCTTGTCTTCATTTTAAGATTTAACATAATTGGTTATTACAGGCATTACATGTAAACTGGAGACAAAGTGAGGAATGGTTTCAGCAGGAAAAATGTAAGCTTTATCAACAAATTTTCAAAGTTGCATAAAATATGAATATGTGAATCCTCTAACAGTATTGAACCATTGTGTAAAATTTCAGATATGTACTTGATTTAGTTTTTGAGTTTTGTAGACAGACAGAAGAAAGGACAAATAGCACAGGCAGGCAAAGTGAAAACTATAAGGTGTCACATCTTCGATGCAGGGTCCTAACAAGAAAAACAATTTAAGCCAACCATACAATATATCTGAAACCCACATCTATTTGATTCCTAGATAAATATCTACATTTGTGTAGTAAGAACAAACATGATAATTAAAAAACTCACACTATTGTATTTTTCAAATCTATAATCTATAATTGCAAATCTGCCCAAACATTATCTTGTGATCTGACCAATATGCTTCTTGAACTCCACAGTTGCAAATACCAAAATTTGAATAAATATGATCCAAAATTTTTGCAAATTCAACCGTTCATAAGTAGTAATCCCTTTCAATCGTTTCATTAAAATCGGTTGAGAACTTTTTGAGTTATGGTCCGGAAACCACTAATTCAAGAAATTTTCTAATGTTTTTCTGTCACTGTGACCTTGACCTTGAATGGATTTACCCCAAAATCAATAAGGTTCCTCCTCTTATGGTATGTAACATACCAAAGTTTCATTAAAATCGGTTGCGAACTTTTTGAGTTATGGTCTGGAAACCACTAATTCAAGAAATTTTCTAACGTTTTTCCGTCGCTGTGACCTTGACCTTGAACAGATTTACCCCAAAATCAATGGGGTTCCTCCTCTTATGGTATGTAACAATATCCCAAAGTTTCAATAAAATTGGTTGAGAACTTTTTGAGTTATGGTCCGGAAACCACTAATTCAAGAAATTTTCTAACGTTTTTCTGTCGCTGTGACCTTGACCTTGAACGGATTTACCCCAAAATCAATAGGGTTCCTCCACTTATGAAATGTAACAATATCCTAAAGTTTCATAAAAATCGGTTCACAACTTTCTGAGTTATGGTCCGGAAACCAATTGTTGACGCCGGCCTGCCCAGCCGCCCGCCATCATCATAACAATAGCCGAGTTCAACTTCGTTGCAACTCGGCTTAAACAGAAATACATTGTCTACAGGTGAAAAGTACAGGTGTCTGGACCAGATCTATAGGTGACAGTACAGGTGTCTGTCTGGACCAGAACATACCCTGATTACATGAAAAACTGAAAAAGAAATAAATTATCTACAGGTGAAAAGTACAGCTGTCTGGACCAGATCTATAGGTGACAAGTACAGGTGTCTGGACCAGATCTATAGGTGACAAATACAGGTGTCTGGACCAGATCTATAGGTGAGAAGTACAGGTGTCATGACCAGAACATTTACCCTGATTACATGAAAAACTGAAAAAGAAATAAATTATCTACAGGTGAAAAGTACAGGTGTCTGGACCAGAACATTTACCCTCACCACATGAAAAACTGAAAAAGAAATACATTATCTACAGGTGATAAGTACAGGTGTCTGGACCAGAACATTTACCCTGATTCCATGAAAAACTGAAAAAGAAATAAATTATCTACAGGTGACAAGTACAGGTGTCTGGACCAGAACATTTACCCTCACCACATGAAAAACTGAAAAAGAAATATATTATCTATAGGTGACAAGTACAGGTGTCTGGACTAGAACATTTACCCTCAACACATGAAAAACTGAAAAAAGAAATACATTATCTACAGGTGACAAGTACAGGTGTCTGGACCAGATCTATAGGTGACAGTACAGGTGTCTGTCTGGACCAGAACATTTACCCTGATTACATGAAAAACTGAAAAAGAAATAAATTATCTACAGGTGAAAAGTACAGCTGTCTGGACCAGATCTATAGGTGACAAGTACAGGTGTCTGGACCAGATCTATAGGTGACAAATACAGGTGTCTGGACCAGATCTATAGGTGAGAAGTACAGGTGTCATGACCAGAACATTTACCCTGATTACATGAAAAACTGAAAAAGAAATAAATTATCTACAGGTGAAAAGTACAGGTGTCTGGACCAGAACATTTACCCTCACCACATGAAAAACTGAAAAAGAAATACATTATCTACAGGTGATAAGTACAGGTGTCTGGACCAGAACATTTACCCTGATTCCATGAAAAACTGAAAAAGAAATAAATTATCTACAGGTGACAAGTACAGGTGTCTGGACCAGAACATTTACCCTGATTCCATGAAAAACTGAAAAAGAAATATATTATCTATAGGTGACAAGTACAGGTGTCTGGACTAGAACATTTACCCTCAACACATGAAAAACTGAAAAAAGAAATACATTATCTACAGGTGACAAGTACAGGTGTCTGGACCAGATCATTTACCCTCACCACATGAAAAACTTATGAAGAAGAATTGTTGTAACAGAGAAAAAAATATCTTTTTTTCTTTCAAATTTTAAAGGAGCAATAATCCTGTTCCAAGGATAATCTGAGTTTATTGAACTGAAATGGATAACAATTATATAAATGATTTGGTTTTGTTTATGTTTACTACAGTAAGTTCTGACCTGCAGATTGGAATTTCACATCTTTCTCCTGTCCATCCTCCTTCACATACACAGACACTAGGGATTAAACAACGGCCATTAACACAATTACAGGTCATAAATTGGCACTGAAGTCCATAATATCCAGGCTCACATCTGAAATATATTATATTGTCTGTAATGACCTGTAAGATTGATTTATTTGAATAAGATTTTTATTTTATAAGATCAAAATTAATTCACCCAAATCAAAATTGGGCATCTAATAGGACATTAAATGATACCACACCACGTTGCATTGTTTTTAATATCCATGAACACATTTTACTGAATTACAAATCAGCCTATAAAGGGGTAGAAATAGGAAAAGTATCTGTGGGAGTCAAAAGGACTCCCTAATAAACCAGTAAATGAGTCCTCAAAAATTGCAGGGAGTCACATACAAAGAGCATAGACAGTTGACCTGCGCGCAGTGGTCCTTATGGCCAGGGGTTTGGGGCCGCTGAAGGTGCCCAGAAGCTCTGGTGTTTTTGGTGCAAAAATATGCATTCTGGCAGTATTCTGAGGGTACATTTCCATTCTGAAAACACTATTTTTTTGTCTGAATTTTTTGCAGTTTTGATCTCACACTGATCATTTATGAAGTTCTTGTATACATCATAATATTCCTAACAGTTTGTTATGAACATGCCATGTTTATCTGACCAAAATTTCCAAAGAAGATAGACAGAAAAACATTACACTAAACCCAGAAATAATTCTTCTGATTAGCACACTTCCACTTGGACAAAGTTGTGCTGATCAAAAATGCTTCATTGGACACCCATCTACAGAACTTATCATGATGTTAATAATGGTAGCAGGTTGTTCCGTCCCCAGGTAGATCCGGCCCCAGACGATCCGTCCCCTAGTCGATTCGTCTAATATTTCTTGGTCGATCCGTCCCCAGTAAATAATTATAAGTATAGTACTATATTTAATTTTATTTTAACTGTTTTAAGTGGGAAAAGATTTACTCTGCATCCAAGCTGCCTTTAACATCAAAGGTTACAAAAAATACGACAATTTATTGATGCTGTACATCAATTTTAAAGAAAACATTCAGTGAACTCGAAGAATTTCTCAAAAAAAGAAAATATTAATTGGGACTCCAAATCGTTGGATATATAAAATGGTTTGCAACATTTATGTTCATTCTGAAAATGGAGTATCCATGGTTACACGTCGACAGCAAGCCCTTGGGTGTGACATTTGTCACAAGTGGCAACATAGGACTTGCAACACGGGAATTTCCCAGTTTATTTGTAAATGTGCCGAGCCAGTTGACTTAGATGACCTAAATGAGCCTGAGCCAGAGCCACAAGTAGACACAGTACCGGAGCCAGAACTAGAAAATTTGCATGCATACTTGCAATCAAAATAGTGAATTCCTGTGTACTACCATACTTTATTTTTATTTTACCAACTTCTTTATTCATTTTCCCTACCTTTAGTTTTACTGTGGTCGGATCGACCTGGGGACGGAACTACCAGGGGACGAATCGACCTGGGACGTATCGACTTGGGGACGGATCAACTAGGGGACGGATTGGTTTGGGGGCGGATCGTCTAGAAATCTTAATAATTATTCTTTATCTTTATTCTTTCAAGTGCAGCTCATATATTTATCAAAGAAAATTGTTAAAATACAATACACTTTGAAAGAACTCATGTTTGAAACTAATTGAAAGTGTTTGTTTATAAAAAAAATTATGATTTTTCATTATTGGCTGTTTTACTTTTCTTCGTTGTTCACTTCCGGTAATTAGTCACATCCGGTAAATAAACAAATGCTGTGTAATCCAGTTGAAAGACGTAAATCCTTTGAAAAAATGTTAAATACGCATATTGTTTGCCGTTTTTATTGGAATTACACATTTACTGATAAATTGGAAGTCTGTGTGAATTATTTGCACCAGATCATATGCAAGTATCTACTGTGAAACATCGGGCAACTTTAGGGAAATAACAGCCAACAGAGCAACTTCGAGGCGCCGTAGCCGTAGGGAGACTTCAGGTCCCAGTAGGACGACTTTGTCCTTTGTCGCCCACTTCGCCCAGTGTGGTGAGCCCTGCTAAATTTTTAAGGAGCCCGACTGGCTCGTACAGTAAACACCCAAGGAGTCTTTCCAAGTTTAATGGAGTCGCGGGCTGCCTGGCTACCGCTTATTTCGAGCCCTGCTATAGGAACAGCTGAGCATGACAACAGTCCATCTCAGAAGGCAAATTTTACCTTGAACTTGGACCTATTAAAATGATTTTAAATTGACCGAATCAAAAACTAAAAATTGGATTGAGAAAAAAATTCAAATTAATCTTCACTTTATAGTACAATGTTTTAACACAATCTGTTGATGTGGTTTCAAGTTATCATCTGGAAACCACCAACTGTTGACTAAATAAAAATTTTGAATTGGCCTAAGGGACAGACCATTTAACTTGAAAGGGGGGAGGGGGGGGGCCTTGGTTTTTTGTTTTGGTCAGAAAATTTTTTGAAGGCATCGCGACAGAATTTTTTTTTTCATTATCAGCATTCTTTTATATAGCAGAAATCCTTCTTCAGAATATTTTTTTTTTACCCTCTGCTTCCAAAATATTTTTTTCATCAAAAATCCTTTTCAAAACCAAGGTCCCCCCACCCCTCTTGCAAGTTGTCGGTCCCTAAGTCTAAAACTACAAATAGAATTCTGACCAGAGATCCAGAAGTTTTCCCTGCCCATTTCGGTCATTTTTTCCCTCTAAAGACACCACTTTAAATTCTTGGGTAGTGGATAATAGTTGTTGATTTGCGATGTGTTCCTATGATATATGCATCGTGTGAACACGAAAATATATGTAGGAGGACATTTTCCTGCCTAAGACTTATTTATTATAAAATGACATGTTGTCTATGTAACAAAGTTATGGCAAACAACATTATTTTGATGAACATCCACTAGACATTTTCATTAAATAAAGTCGGAAGTTGTTGCCTTAAATTGCGACAACAGATGTTATACAATGTTCTGTGCTGGACCACCCTTTTCACAAGTTTTTATTTATATAACAAAAAAATGATTTTGTTTTCATCATTTCAATAGAATTAAATAATTGAAATGGGTTTTCTCAAGTTTTATGCACGTCAGTAGATTTACGAAAGTCAGATTGGCGCATGCATACTGTACATTGACCATATGCTATTTTTCATTAACTTGTGTTGTAATATTTTCTTAAGCAATATAAAACAGAAACAATTTATAACATTCCATCTATATTGTTTCAAAATGTAGTTGCAATAGTATATTCTTCTATATTTATGAAAACGATCTCTATTCATAATTAGATTGTCATCACCTGTTACACCCATTACGTAATATAACCACTGGTTTGGAAAGCAATAATATGCAAACTCAATTAACAGATGTGGTCAGTGAAAGGAAACAGCCTTAGGGTAGATTTTTTAATAAAAAATATTTCTTTCTATCTTCAGAACAACAAAAGGATTTTTATGTTTTTGACCATGTACAATATGGCTTTTTAAAGTCCCATACCAATGTAAAAATAGTAATTAAAAAATTTTTTTTATTCATATGAGAAAATCAAATTTAGAAACACATTTCTAAAAACTGTTTTAAAAAAAATTTCTATCATTAGTATGATAGTTTTAATGCCCATCCCACCCCCCTTTTCCCCAAAAGACTCAATCCACGTTTTTTTATGCCCCCACGGCGACATGTGCGGCGGGGGGGCATTAAGTTTTACTCATGTCCTTCCGTCTGTCCGTACGAATTTCCGTCAAGCTTTTCTCAGAAACCATACATGAGAACAATTTGAAATTTGGCAGGGTGGTTCAGTATCACAAGTTGTACGTCCTAAGTGACTTTCAGACCTGTCGGACAACTTCTTCCTCTTTGCGAATGGGTCGATATGAAAATGTGTTGAGTATTAAAATATCCATCAAGCTTTTCTCAGAAACCATACATGAGTACAATTTGAAATTTGGCAGGGTGGTTCAGTATCACAAGTTGTACGTCCTAAGCAACTTTCAGACCTGTCGGACAACTACTTCCTGTTTGCAACTGGGCTGATATGAAAATGTGTTAACATGAGTATGAAAATTACCGTCAAGCTTTTCTCCAAAACCGTACATGAGAACAATTTAAAAATTTGGCATAGTGGTTCACTATCAAAAGTTGTACATCCGAAGCCACTTTCAGACCTGTCGGACAACTACTTCCTGTTTGCGACTGGGCCGATTTGAAAATGTGTTAACATGAGTATAAAAATTTTTCGTCAAGCTTTTCTCAGAAACCGTACATGAGAACAATTTGAAATTTGGCAGGGTGGTTCAGTATCACAAGTTGTACGTTCTAAGCGACTTTCAGACCTGTCAGACAACTACTTCCTGTTTGCGACTGGGCCAATATGAAACTGTGTTAACATGAGTATGAAAATTTCCGTCAAGCTTTCACAGAAACCGTACATGAGAACAATTTGACATTTAGCAGGCTGGTTCACTATCACAAGTTGTACGTCCTAAGCGACTTTCAGACCTGTCGGACAACTACTTCCTGTTTGCGACTGGGCCGATATGAAAATGTGTTAACATGAGTATGAAAATTACTGTCAAGCTTTTCTCAGAAACTGTACATGAGAACAATTTGAAATTTTGCAGGGTGGTTCAGTATCACAAGTTGTACGTCCTAAGCGACTTTCAGACCTGTCGGACAACTACTTCCTGTTTGCGACTGGACTGATATGAAAATGTGTTAACACGAGTATGAAAATTTCCGTCAAGCTTTTCTCAGAAACCATACATGAGAACAATTTGAAATTTGGCAGGGTGGTTCAGTATCACAAGTTGTACGTTCTAAGTGACTTTCAGACCTGTCGGACAACTACTTCCTGTTTGCGACTGGACTGATATGAAAATGTGTTAACACGAGTATGAAAATTTCCGTCAAGCTTTTCTCAGAAACCATACATGAGAACAATTTGAAATTTGGCAGGGTGGTTCAGTATCACAAGTTGTACGTTCTAAGTGACTTTCAGACCTGTCGGACAACTTCTTCCTCTTTGCGACTGGGTCGATATGAAAATGTGTTGAGTATTAAAATATCCATCAAGCTTTTCTCAGAAACCATACATGAGAACAATTTGAAATTTGGCAGGGTGGTTCAGTATCACAAGTTGTACGTCCTAATCAACTTTCAGACCTGTCAGACAACTACTTCCTGTTTGGGACTTCATTAACAGGGGCATCCATGTCCTATGACACATTCTTCAATTTTTTTCATATTAAAATAGGTAAAGTATATAGTAAGTCATTTAAATTGATAAAATGGCAATGCCACGTTTGTTTCTGCCGAAATATTGGTCATTAAATAAAATACTGTTCAAACATATTCTGATATTTTTCTTAAAAGATCGCATATCTAATACCCTGTGGACTGTTTATATTCGATATAGAAATAAATAACAAAAGTTATTCAGTAGTCTGTCTGTTGCTTCGATATTTTCATCTTCATCAAAATCGTCAGATTTGGAATGATGATGGTTCAAACATACGAGTGGTTGCACCATCAACAGTATTTGCCACCCCAAATAATCTGACTGTGAGCTTCCACACGACAGTGACTGTTCTTTGTTCATTTAATTTCACACTTGAACGCTTCCTTTTCAGATACAGGTTCGAAAAAAACCCAGTATGTATATAAATTGTAAAATTAGTACGATAGTTTTAATGCCCCACGCCCATTATCGAAAAAGATCGACTTAATCCCATATTTTAGCATTTGAAATAGGTAAATGGTCAGTAAGAAATTTAAACAAATAAAATGACATTGTCCCATTTGTTTTCTAAGAAACATTTTGTCATTAAAATTCTTTCGATCGCCATCGTCCAATACCCAGCATACTGTTTATATTCGAAAAAAAAATTAAAAAAACAAGTTTTACAATAGTCTCTCTGGTGTTTCGATATTTTTATCTTCATCAAAATAATTGGAGTTGGAATGGTATAGTTGATACGGGTAAGGAGTTATTTATTTTTTTCGTAAAGTTTTATCATTTGTACAGTGTAAATGGTGATATGGCTTTTCTCAGTCTTCAAAATGTGACGTCACACATGGTTTAGATAAAATACCGGAATTGACCAGTACGTGTTCGGGAATATTCGTCAACAGGTGCAAATTGTATGTTTGACAGTTTAATACTCTCTTATTATATAATATATTTTTATCAGACTTAATATGACCATTTCCAGACCCTTAATTCTGACAATGTGATGAAAATTAAACTTGATCTTATTTGATAGAACTTGTATGACAGCTCTTACAGTTGTGCAAAGTTTGAACAAAATCTGTTGACTCCTATGATCAAGTTATCACCTGGAAACCACCAGTGGCGAATGGGCAGACAGATACTCATATCAAAATGGAGGGTATCACATAATTTCCCTCCACTTTATGTGTGGGGTGTAAAACTGATTTAAAATATTGTTAAAATACACTTTTTCCCAGTCTATATAAAAACCTCACCTGCAAGTGTTGAACTTGTAACAGTAACCAAACTGATATCGATTGATATCATATTCATTTGTCTGATTTCCTCCACATCCTTCAACACAGTAGAAAGGCGCCACACTTCTCTCTGAAATATTTGAGATTGTTGCTTCAGCTTGACCTGATGATGGTAATGGCTCAAGTTTTAATGACCAGGCTCCTATCCTTCCTGTTGAACCCCTGTAACTACAATCAGATCATACATATTAGTAACATTATTTGTTCAAGTTGTATAGTCGGGTATATTACCTGTAAGAGAAAAACAAACATTAAATGGTAAAGCTGTAAATGAGAGTCTCTTACCATTCAAAAACAGCCAAAGATTTGGCCAGCTGTAAACAACAAGAAAGCAACAAAGGCATTACATGATATCCATGCTTATTATCTGGTTTGTTAACAGATGTGATAATAATGCAGATAAACAAAGTTCAAAAACAAAACACCCAACAATTCCAGAAAAGTTATAGTCAAAATTCAATGACCTGTCAGGCATTTTCTAGGTATTGGTCAATCAATTCTAAATACAGACAACAGCTATTTAGAAAACTGCTTCAATCTGTTTCTTTGAAGATCTTCATCAGTTATAGATGGACATTTAAATTGCAGCTACTCGTGCAATCTCAGGAAAAGAAAAACTTCCAACTTGGTTCACTTGCAGTATACACTTTGATGATCTTTAATATTGAAGCAGTTTTCTAAGCAGCCATAATCTGTATTTAGATTGATTATACAGTACCTAGAAAATACTTGACACGTCATTGTATTTTGACTATAACTTTTCTGGAATTGTTGGGTGTTTCATTTTTGAACTTTGTTTAAGAGCAACAAAAAAGAAACAGATGATTTCCTGTTAATGTTGCAATGTCTGAAGACTTTAATAATATGTTAGCGAGTCCAAACAAGCATTCCACAAACGACAAAATGGTTATAGAAGTGACCTAACTAAGAAACAGTTTCTGCCCGTGAGTCAACACTTCAGACTGCCTGACCACACTCAGAAGGATTTTGATAACATAAAAATCCTCATTATTGAGCAGAACTGCAAGTGGCGAGACTGAACGGGGAGGCTCGAGAGATATTCTGGATAAAAGAACTCTGCTCTGAACACCCCAGTGGAATAAACAAAAGACAATAAATATATTGTTCTAAATAAATAATAAATTCATAAATATCAAGAAGTTCAAGTATTTACTGACAACTGTACAGTACTTCCTTATGAAGTGACTAATAGCTGTGCTTTCAACTTTAAGTAAGTTCAAGATCGACAAAATCAAACTTGATTATGTCACAACGAGAGCCATATTTACCAATAACAAACTTTTAACACATGCATAGATTGATATTTGACACCGAAGAACGCCATCACTTGGTCGAAAATTTTTTCGTATTTATTAATATATTTATTTATTTATAATAAAAACATTTCTATTTGTATCGTCGCATAATTCTCTAGACTTACATATTATTCCTTTTGTTTATGCTGCATCGTCATGTTGGCAATCTGATAAGTAAGTGTACTGGTTATATATACACATACAAACGTCTAAGTATTGTGACAACCTTATAATAGATCTATCCAGCAGATTTCTGAAGCATATCAAATATTTAACTATCCATCTACAAATTAAGCCAGACACTGTAAGAATTCGATTTTTAACACTGTCAAATTTTTGTTTACCCTCAGCGGGATTTGAACTCGCACCGTTGTGACACTGTGGCACCAATTCGCCTGCACAATGTCCAGCGGTCTAAAAATATAGCTTCATTAGCTGGGGTGAACCGTATACATAGACATAGTACATGTGTACTAGCGTGTGATAATATATATATATATATAAGTGTAACTACTCTAAACCGACTGCCACGGGGACAGAGATTAAAGGCTGGTTTACAGAGGTGGCCAGTTTAGTGAAGGTTACTGAAATGTACAGTGATTTTCAGTTATGTCCCTTTTAGGTACTCCTTAATCATCGTTACTTTCTCACTAAGTAAAAAATTCTACACGTTGACATTTTACTGGTCGAGACTTTTTTTATCATGTTGATGCACAGTTGATTTTATTTCATTTCATTTCATAGCATGTTTCATTTGTGAGAAATTAAAACTTGCGATTCTGCTGAGAAATGTTCACTTCTCACAAAAAAACAGATAGATCACTCAAATCCTGTAATTCTGCTCGTGCGGTAAACCAGCCCAATTTCAGTAAGGTTATTTTCTGTATCTTCCAACTTTGTCTGCTACGTATGGTCAGCAGTTTGATTAAAGACTGAACAAAAAGTTATGTCCTGTTGCAAGAAACATTCCAAATGACAGCAAGCACATGTTTAAATTTTTCCAATCATCTCATTAATATGCATGCACGGATTTACAGGACAAGGTCACACACGATGTAACCACAGGCTTTGTTTATTTGCGTGGTGTCAAGCGTTGCTTTTCGTTTAAAATAAGTTCATAGGGACACAGTTCAATATCTAATTTAAAGATTAATTATACAAGTATCAAAAAGTTTTTTTTTATGTTACAGCGAATCACAAATTTTTCCTTAGGTGTACAGATTTACTAGATGGCATCGTATATTAAATAAACAATAATATTTAATGACATTTTATTGATTTTAATCAATTTTTTCTTTTTAATCCATAATTTATTAGCTTGCACTAAAATGTCATAAATTACAGTTAGGCCGTTTTTATTTAATTTGTTGGTTTACGGACATCAGCCCCCAAAAATTAGGGTAGGAGGAGGGAAAAAAAATAAATTTAAATTCCAACTTTTCAGATTTTTTTTTCAAATTTGAATTAAATTGGGTAGGAGGCAAAATTTTAAAAAAACTTGCTTATTCCATATTTGGTCTTCACAGACAAGCATTTATCCACTAGTATCGCCATGCTGTTCATCAGTTTTGAGCTCATCTGTGACATGTAACCATTATAAATTTGGTACCAAAGCTTCCCAGAACATGGATTGGGGTGGTGTCAGGTGTGACAGTCCCATTGGTTACATTTGTAGCTCATGTTCTTATTTCATCAATCGCCACTTTAAAGTTTTCTAAATGAGTGTTTATGACCTCTTCTACAGTGTAAGGGGTCACACACACACTCTAAAAAGTAGGGAGGTTTGACTTCTCTCTGATAAGGAGACTTCAGGGAGACACTTGGGAGAAGACATGGGACTGTACAAATAATTAATTTCGTAGTAGTTACATACATTTTTCATTATTTACAGCAATTTCCAGGATTTTTTCTCTTGTGTTTTTAAACCATAACACACTTATTTTCAGTTTTTTTTCTTTCTTTTTTATTATTATTCATGGTATGCAATATCAAACAGTAAATAACCTTTATCATTAATCAATGAAAAAAGCACCAGATATAACGACTATTTTTCTATCTACTTCCGTACTTGTAGCCATACAAGGCATTCACAAATAAAAATAGATCCAAAAAAAATATTTGTATATGTGTAGACCTAAACTTCATTCATGCAGCGACTATCTATACTATATATAGTTAGTATAGACTGTCCCTGATTCACGAGTTCTTGTATATCATAATATTCCTAATAGTTTGTTATGAACATGCCATGTTTATCTGAACAAAATTTCTAAAGAAGATAGATAGAATAACATAAAATTAAACCCAGAAATAATTCTTCAGTTCAGCACACTTCCTCTAGGACAAAGTTGTGCTGATCCGAATTGCTTCATGGGACACCCATCTACAGAACTTATCATGATGTCAATAATTACTATACATCTTTAATCTTTCAAGTGCAGCTCATATATTTATCAAAGAAAATTGTTAAAATACAATACACTTTAAAAGAACTAAAGTTTGAAACCAATTAAAAGTGTTTGTTGTTTATAAACAAAATTACGATTTTTCATTTTGGGCCGTTGTACTTTACTTTTCTTCATTGTTCACTTCCGGTAATTAGCCACATCCGGTAAATAAACAAATGGCGCGTAATCCAGGAAAGACGTAAATCGCTTGAAAATATGTAAAATACGCCAATTGTTTGCCGTTTTTATCGGAATTACACATTTACTGATAAATTGGTAGTCAGGGTAAATTATTTGGACCAGATTTACAAGTAACTTATGTGAATAATAGGGCGACTTAAGGGAAATAACAGGGCGACTTCGACTTCGCTTTTGAATTTGAGGTTCCTTAGGGCGACTTCAGGTCCCATTATGGTGACTTTGTCGCCCACTTGGCCCAGTGTGGTGAGCCCTGAGTGTCATTTTGATAACATTTAATAATTTTTTTATCCGACATAACAGTATTGTTTGTTACAGTTACTTCCAACTGTAAAAAGATGGATTCCGCTATTTTCCATGCTATTTTAAGTATCTGGTTCCCGATAGTCTGTGTTCCTACAAAAAGGTTACCTTTCGATCGGTATTCAGTGTGATTTCTGGTTATTGGTTTACGGTCAAATATTTGTTTATGGGCAACCAGCAGATAAATGTAAACAATGAAATTACCGTTTATTTTTTTCTGAGGAGAATCATAAGAAAAGCGGTCGGCAGAAATAATTTACAGATGAAAAAACACGTTTATTTTTTTTCACAATCTTAAAATTTCGGGTTGGCGGATCCGTAAACCAACAAAATAAATAATACCGGCCTTAAAGTCATCACAAAAACACACCAATTAGTGCTAGTTTGTGTACACAACAATTTACACTTATTTAGAGCCTCAACAGGTTATGTACGACTTTAAATTATGTTACGATGTCCTGTCCCTTCAGTTATTTATGACAGGTAAGTTTTATGACTGGCCGGTAAAGTGGGGTGAAATTTACTTGGTTAATTAAAGCTAAACTTTAGAAAAGTGGCCAGTGTCCGGTTTATAGAGGTGGCAGGTTTTGTAAAGATAATTTACTTTGACTTTAATGGGTAATGCCGGAACTTTTAAAACGACCGATTTGAAGGGGAAACCAGTTTTTTGAGGGTCCGGTTTGAATTTTGCTACATTACAAGTAATGGGATTAAATATTCTGTAATCAATCCGTTATACCATAAAACTAAAATTACAGCAGTTTAATTTGGCCTAGGGTAAAAGAAAAGGGCAAGTCAATTCTAATATTTGGTTGCCATTCCATTTGTTTTTACTTACCCTGCAGTCCGATGCACAGAACTATGCTTAAGTCTTATGGCCAAGGGTGGTATATTGGCCTGAAGCTCGATGGCAAATGAAATAATCTCCTGGCAAACATTTTCAAGTTTAAAATAACCTTTTTGGAACCTAAAATTTTTTTGGGAAAGATAAATGTAAAATTTCAAATAAACGAATTTAGTCAATTGTTGAAAACTAGTTGAAAACTAACCATTCTTTTCAATGATACACCCCTTTACAGTTAGACTATAATAGGTTATTTCTTCTAATTTTTGCTGTTTCTGTGTGCATATTCAATAAACTTTGCATTCTAAATTTTAAATGTAACAATTTTTTTTTTAAAGTTAATTTTTTTAAGATTTAATCAAGTAAATTTTGCATTTTTTTTTAAAGCATAAAGGCAACTAGAGTAAAAAAACCTGTGAGCAATGCTCACCATTGATACCCCCCGCTTAACAATTACTTTGAAAATTCAGGTGTTCTTAACTGTGAAATTGAAACTTTATCTAGTTAAACGTGAAGGTGAAATTGCAGATAATACATGTAACCCTCCCCAATCCCCCAAACAATGGCATCCCCTATGTCAATGACAAAGTCCGTGTTTTTCTATGGCAAACCTCCAATAATATTCTGATCAAAATGTTTAATATCCAATGCACAATGGCAATATGTGACCAAGATTCTGTGTAAGTTTCAACAAATTACATTCAGTGGTGTAGGAGGAGTTGCACATAAAAGATTGGTATGCCATTATGTCCATTACAATAAACTCCATGTTTTTCTATGGGAAACCCCAAATATCATTCCGATCAAAATGTTAAATATCTCCTGCACAATGGCACTATGTGACATGGATTCTGTGTAAGTTTCATCAAATTCCATTCAGTGGTGTAGGAGGAGTTGCACATAAGAGATGGGTATCACCTTATGTCAATGACAGTCCATGTTTTTCTATGGGAAACCCCAAATATCATTCCGATCAAAATGTTAAATATCTCCTGCACAATGGCACTATGTGACATGGATCTGTGTAAGTTTCAACAAATTCCATTCAGTGGTGTAGGAATGAGTTGCACATAAGAGATGGGTATCCCTTATGTCCATGACAAAGTCCATGTTTTTCTAAGGGAAACCCCAAATATCAATCCAATCGAAATGTTATATATCTAGTGCACGATGGCAATATGTGACAACATTCTGTGTAAGTTTCATCAAATTCCATTTAGTGGTGTAGGAGGAGTCGCACATAAGAAATGGGTATCCCCTATGTCAATGACAGTCCATGTTTTTCTATGGGAAACCCCAAATATCATTCCAATCAAAATAATAAATATCTCCTGCACAATGGCACTATGTGACAAGGATTCTGTGTAAGTTTCAACAAATTCCATTCAGTGGTGTAGGAGAAGTTGCACATAAGAGATGGGGACCTTCTTAGGTCAATGACAATGTCCATGTTTTTCTATGGGAAACCCCAAATATCGATCCGATCAAAATGTTTAATATCTCCTTCACAATGGCACTATGTGACAAGGATTCTGTGTAAGTTTCAACAAATTCCATTCAGTGGTGTAGGAGGAGTTGCACATAAGAGATGAGGACCCCTTTAGGTCAATGACAAAGTCCATGTTTTTCTATGGGAAACCCCAAATATCATTCCGATCAAAATGTTAAATATCTCCTGCACAATGGCACTATGCGACAAGGATTCTGTGTAAGTTTCATTAAATTCCATTCAGTGGTGTAGGAGGAGTTGCACATAAGAGTAAAGAGATAGGGAAATGACAAAGTCCATGTTTTTCTAAGGGAAACCCCAAATATCATTCCGATCAAAATGTTAAATATCTCCTGCACAATGGCACTATGAGACAAAGATTCTGTGTAAGTTTCATCAAATTCCTTTCAGTGGTGTAGGAGGAGTTGCAAATAATAGAAAGTGTAACGGACGGACGGACGACACCATGAACACTATATACCCCCCGCTTTTCAAGAGGGGGGTATAATAACAAAAATATGCAAGCTTAAAAAACAAAGATATCATGACTGGAGTATTATCAAATTATCAATAGTTATTGTCAGATTGGATGGTTATATCTGTAATTTCAAAGAGTTAAAAAAAATTTGGCTATTTGACATGTCCTTCTTCTGTCATGACTTCATACAATGACTGAGATTAGCCTTGAACCTAAATGGTTTAATCCTTGAATATAAAGTCGAACATCAGTAGCTTGGACTGGGATTGATCGAACAACCCTGGATTTCTCCAACACGTACAAAAATATGAAACTGTCCCGCTAAATTATCAATGTTGAAATGCTTCAATTTCTCGAAATCTGGAACTAAATCAGCAGTCCCAATTGTAAAAACCATTAATAACTTTAAACTAAAATTATTGACTGCTTTGGATGACTAATTGGTCTTAACATGTGAGAAGATTGAAGCAATATCTGTAAATACCAAGCTTGATCTTTAATAATGTAATCCCTAATAATTATGTCTATACGACCAAACTGTCGCCATTTGTATTTATTTACGCCTTTGTCGATAAATTTGTTGAAATAAGTTTTAATTAAAGAACCTTAGTAAGCAAGCTCACAATACCCCATGCGTTCCCATTACATCAAGGTGTTATTTGGTATTTAAATTGGTATATTGAAGTTTCATGAAAAGTCCCCCTCTGAAAAATATGGTCCCCCTTAAATAAATTTCTCTAAAAATTAATCCCATCCAAGCACCTAGTATAAGTAACAATTTCCCAAAGTTTCATGAAAATCCATGAAGAAATGAAAGCGCTATCCAGGTGACAACATTGAATATACATGTAGATGAAAGTTGACTAAGTCCCCCTCCCAAAAATATGGTCCCCCTTGATGAAATTCCTTGAAAATCCATCCCATCCAAGCACCTACTATAAGTAACAATTTCCTAAAGTTTCCAAAAGTGCTATCCAGGTGACAACATTGAATATATCTGTACATGAAAGTTGACTAAGTCCCCCTTCCAAAAATATGGGTCCCCTCGACGAATTTCCTTGAAAATCAATCCCATTTAAGCACCTACTATAAGTAACAATTCCCAAAGTGTTATTAAAATCCATGAAGAAATGAGAGTGCTATCCAGGCAACAACATTGAATATTACATGTACACGAAAGTTGACCAAGTCCCCCTCCCAAAAATATGGTCCCCCTTGACAAATTTCCCGAAAAATAAATCCCATTCAAGCACCTATTATAAGTAACAATTTCCCAAAGTTTCATTAAAATCCATTAAAAAATCAATCAAAGACAGAAATGGCCTGATTTCGTTAAACAGGAAGTAGGTGAGTGACAGACCTGCAATCACAATCCTACATTATGGGAGGCCATGCTGATGCTGCATACCAATTTTCAAGAGGCTCTGATTAGTAGTTGCTGAGAAAACAAAAATATTTTCCCCGCCTGCACGCCATTCAACATTTTAATACCCGGATTTTCACTCAGTGAAATCCGGCACAAATTAGCGCTATCCAGGCAACAACAGCATGACACACGGACAGACTCATGGAAGGGTCAAAAACATTATACCCCCAGCAACCTTGTGTGGGGTATAATTAATAATCACATATCCAAGAGATTGCAATAAAATCAGTTTGATTTATATCGAGGTCACTTATGTAATGCAATAATACCTAGTCACAGATCTTATCAACATTTATGCAAGCATAAATACATTATGTACTATACGTAAAAGCAAGATTTATATAGCCAATACAAACTTAAGAAACACAATTTTATTGATTCAATGTGACAAGAAACTCATTGAAATAAATAAATCAGTTGCGAAACAACATCCCCGATTGGAAATTTTACATAGCTATTTTACGAAAAGTACTAGAATGGAACCTCATCCAAGCATCTCTGATGAGACAGATAAGAATCATTCTATGAGGGAGCCATAGGCTCCAAGGGTTAAGGTGAACTTTAACTATTTTCCCGCCGCATGTGCCTTTTTTGCAGATAAAAATCAATAGTGCTCCCAATAGTGGTATATAAAGGAATGCACCCGTCATTCAGGCCTCTTTTTACAGATAAGCAGCACAATTCCAACACAGTCTGCAAACACATTTTTGTTGTTATAGTAAGGTAAAACTTGACAACATATCCAAGTATCGCAGCGAGGGGAGGGAACCTGGGTGGGACCTTGTAGGCTCCCGCATAGAATGATCCTCATCCGTCTCATCAGAGATACTTGGATGAGGTTCCATTCTATATTCGGTAGCCTTCGGCTATCCTCGGGTTAAGGTGAACTCTTTAAAGCATACAAAAATATTGTTTGCCAAATGTAAGACACGAGTTCCGAGGTAGGCCAAGTTTAATCTATACAGTCCGCCAAAAGTTAAGCATCACCTAAATATTTTCTGAAATAATTTTATTACAAAACGATTCATTCAGCATCTGATGCATTTATGCAATGCTTCCAAACAATACCTTTATACTGGTCTTGCTTCAAATTAACAGACTGACTTTGAATCAAATAGCCTTGTTCGATTGCACATAGATATTCTGGTTAGCTATTATCTTTTAAAGACTTCAACATGGTAAGACGAAAATTAAGTATCGCCGAACGCTGGCAAGCAATTGGAATGAAAAATGCTGGAATGATTAACTGCCAAATAGCAGCCAATTTTGGGGTGAACAACTCTGTTATTAGCAGACTTGTTGCGAGGCATAGACAGACAGGCTCAATCGAGGACAGCCCAAGATCTGAAAGACCCCGTAAAACAACCCCTAGAGAGGACCGCTTCCTTGCTTGTCAAGCCAGATTGCACCCCTTTTCAACAGCAGGCCAGTTACGAGGAATGTGGCCTTCTGGTGGTCAAATCAGTGACAGATCTCGTTTACGTGCCCGCAGGCCTTTGAAACGACCAGAACTGACAAGATGGCACTGTCAAGCACGAATGGAGTTGGCAAGACATCATCGTCACTGGAATCTAAGAAGCTGGAGATGTATTCATTGGTCAGATGAAAGCCGCTTTCTGTTGAAACCGTTTGACTGTCGGATACGTGTTTGGCGGCAAAGGAATACAGCTTTGGATAGAAACCATATTGTAGGAACAACTGCATTCGGTGTTGGCAGCGTTACTGTATGGAGATGCTTTTCACGTGACTGCAAGCTCACTTTACAGATTCTTAACGATACATTGATTGGTCTGAAATACCACGATGACATCTTGGATGGTCATGTTGGACCACATTTTGGCAACCATGCTCTTGCAGACAAGCCAATGTTTCAAGATGACAACGCTCGACCCCATCGAGCCCATGTTGTGAGGGACTTTATTGAAACAGAAGCCATTGACACACTTCCATGCCAGCCATGTCACCGGACATGAATCAGATTGAGCATGTGTAGGACTGTATCGGGTGAAAAGTCAATCAACGGAACCCAAGATGGCAAAATGTTCGAGAATTAGAAGTCGCACTTGTGGAAGAATGGCATAGATTTACACAGTACAGACTTAGGCGTTTGGTTGCTGGAATCAGAGGGCGTGTTGAACATTTACACTGGAAGCATGGAGGTTATACCCGATATTGATGGAAAATACGCCAAACGACAGTCCATTTGTTACTCTTTCACCTCAGGACTTGTTGAATGACTGTAATTTTGTAAAGAATGAAAAATTTTGTGTCAAACTAAAACTTAAAATCACCTATTGTTTTGTTG
Source organism: Limnoperna fortunei (assembly GCA_944474755.1). Classification (NCBI taxonomy): domain Eukaryota; kingdom Metazoa; phylum Mollusca; class Bivalvia; order Mytilida; family Modiolidae; genus Limnoperna; species Limnoperna fortunei. Next base: position 48,881,418 of record OX104122.1, read on the forward strand.
TTTTTTGGCCTATTTTTTGTGATCATTATTAGACCACTAGAATTTAATTTTACAATTTGAGGATTTAAATAAAGAATCTTACAGGTTCAAATTTCCTAATGATATATACATTTTCATACAAATAAAACATTTTCTCATTTGTTTATGTTATTGAAAAAAGATTAGATCCGGAAAAGAAGGTGATGCTTAACTTATGGCGGACTGTATAATTTAATACGAATCTGGTATAATCCCTAAAATCAAGACTTCCGTTCTGAAGTAAATCAGCTTCAATCTCGGATATTTATATGTAAAAATCTATTTCAATTATGTAGAACATCAGGTCCAACCTATAACTAAGAACATATTGACTATAAAAGGAGGAAATATTAAGAACCAGATTAATTGTAAAACTCAATATTCATGAGTTACTCCTGGAAAAAAAAATTCCATCCATTCAAGTTTTGTCTGATATGTGTTACACGTAAGTGTTTATTGCTCACTTCATTTGAGAAAAACACAGTACTGAAAAACAATTTATTATGTTTAAGTAAATAATAATCAAATAATTTCAAAATGTCCATTTCACATATTCATCACTGAATTATTTCAAAATGTTCACTCCACAAAGTTCATATCTGCACCATTGTACATGTATATGTAAATCTGTCTCACCCAATCCACAATCCTGAAAAAACCTTGCACTGATAGGAAAACAATCCTAAAAAATAAAATACTTGTGTTAAACATCACTAATTAAAAACAGTTTCTGTATAATTATTAAAATTTTCTATTTTCCTGTTATAGAACTTTTGGAATGTTTTAGCCAATGACCAGTTTGCCGTTTTGATTATCTTAGCTACAGAAAGGCCTGCCTTACAAGCAGCTGAAGTTGAGGCACTTCTGAAAGAATTTGCCTTGTACCTGCTAATATCAATGCCCGATAGGGACAAAACCTCGCGTAGCCATCTAGCAATAGAACATGTAGTAACTTTATTGAATGTTTTATAGGATATAAACAATTTACTTGACTTCCTTATACATTTTGTTTTGTGAATGTAGTACTTTAATGTATAAACCGGACACAACTCCTTCCTATGAAAAGGAGCAATACATATGTCAGGCAATGATTGGTTTGGCTTGGATGTCTTGATGAGCTCTGAGAGACTGAAAGTAACACCTTTTTCTGAAAAAATCATATGTTTAATGTCTAATGCTACCAGAGTCTGGGCCCTTTGTGTTGTGCTCAGTGCAATAAGAGCTACACATTTCAGAGTAATTTGTTTTAAAGATAACTCTGGAAAAGGAAACAATTCTGATAAGTAATTCAGTACTAATTTGACATCCCAGATAAAGTTATATCTTGGTAAAGGAGGTCTAGAATTAAAAAGTCCTTTCATAAATTTTGTAACCAACATTTTTGTCAAAATTATAATTTCCTAGCGTTACGAGAGTCTGGCAAATAACACTTTTGTGAGAATTAATACAGCTTTACGATTTTTCAGCTTAATGTACATACCTGACAAATAATCAATCAGATCTACCACAGATGGTGCAGTGGGAATCACACCAAATACACCAACTTATATTGCTTATTTGTTGAATCTCTCCAAGAATAAATAGAGATGAATTTTGAAGCTTCTTGCGAAAAAACCTTTTGCTCTGAGATCAGACCTGATATATGACAAGCGGTTAAGAACAGTTTCCGCTTGTTCATAGGATGCAATTACAGATTGTGAGGTAAAAACAGTAGGTCTCTGCAAAAGGGCAGCGCTACTGGGTAATCTACTAAAAGTTCTAATAGTTTTGGAAACCAACTTTGAGTTGGCCAAAACGGTACTATTAATAGTACTGCTCTTCTCACCTTGTTGTCTTCTATTTTCTGGAAAGCTCTGTTCACCAAACTGAAAGGAGGAAAAATATATGGTTCAAACATGTGCCATGACAAAGAAAAAGCATCAGATGCAAACGCATCAGGGTCAGGACACCAAGTTACATAAACTGGTAATTGATTGTTTAATCTAGATGCAAAGAGATCAATATCTGGAGTAAAAAATTGTGAACAAATACGTTCAAAAATAATTCGTTTTAGTTTCCACTTGGAAGAATCATTTAAAATTCTTGACAAATTGTCTGGCTCTATGTTTTCTTTACCAGGAATGTGTATAGCAGAAATGAAGATTTTCCCATCAAAACACCATAGCCATATTTCTTTGACTATTTTCAGAAGGGTTTTCACAGAACCACCCATGTTGTTGATGTAGGAAACTGCAGTTGAACTGTCAGTTTTGATTAAAATTTGAAGATCATTCAAATTCCTACAAAGGGATTTCAATGCAAAAAGAATAGCTTTCAACTCTCGAACATTAATATGCAATAATGACTCTTTAGTTGACCAGCAACCTTGAGTCTGACTTGAAATCTCTGAACAAGTAGCTCCCCATCCATGTAATGATGAATCAGTTTGGAGAAAAATTGTTTTTCCCTCATGACGAATAATTTTACCATTTACCGTTTTGATATTTTTTAGCCACCAAGAAATTTCTTCACGACTCTTTTCAGACAAATTCATACAAGACTCATAATCATTGTTTGAAGAAAAAAGAGCCCTAGTTTTGTCAATGTCTAAGTATCTGTGGAATAGGGGAGCTAAAAGAATGCTTTATCGTGCAGCATTGTATAACCCTATTAACTGGGCGATAACTTTAATTTTTACTGTATGACTGTTCAAGCAGTATTTTGACAGGGTTATAATTTTTTCTATTTTATCATCAGGTAGGAAAACCATAAATGCTACTGGATCAATTATATAGCCTAAAAAGTTAATACGCTGACATGGTATGACAACAGATTTTTCATTATTGATGGAGAATCCAAGTGATTCTATAAATTTATATACTTTCTGTGTGTTTGCTAAACAGTTGTTATAAGATTTATCTTTAAATAAAGAATCATCTATGTAAAAGAATGACGATACGCCCAATCTCCTAACATGGGAGAAAATTACTTTAACCACTTTTGTGAATACTCTGATAAAAGGCAAAGCACAAAATTCGTACAGAACTCCTTTCCAATTTTAGATATTTTCTATATTTTTTGTTTATTAATATAGAAAAATACGCCTCTGACATATAGAGGGAGTTAAAGAAAAAATTCCTTCCTACACTTTTCAGGACCATGTCTGAATTTTCCTGCTTAAAATGGTGGTATTGAATAAACTTATAAATATTTTTCAAATTAATTACCGGTCTGAATTTACCATTTTTCTTTTGACCAAAAATAGGTCAGATATAAATTGACCTTTTTCAGATCTGAAACAGCAATAGCATTTTTCTTTAACATTTCCTTCACTTCGTTGTCAATCAAATCAATTTCATTACTTGAAAATGTCCATTTACTTTTAGGAATATATTTCTGGAATGGTTCTCTAATGAACTCTATTTTATAACCTCTTATAGTTTGCAAAACCTATGGGTAACTTGTGATTTTTTTCCATTGTTCAAGATGTTTTTATAGAACCTGCAGTAAAAATTTTGTCTTTACATAAATTTGAATCACTAACCTTCAAAATTTTTTCTTCCTGTTTAACCCTTGTGAGGCTTGTAATCTGCAGTTTCTCTGCGTTCTTGGCCCTGGCCATGGAGATGACCTTGCGCTGCCCCTGTTGCTGCCACCTTTGTAGTACAAGATTCTCCCTCTGTTTGGCGCCTGTGGTTTTTTGAATTCGTCAAATTTCTACTCAGTTTATGTGCTTCGTTTATTTTACATAGTCTATCAGAAACGTCACCAAAAAGGCAATCAATGCCTACAGGTTCATTTCTGTTGATTATTATATAGATAGAGATGAAATATCGAATTTTCCGAGTGACAGAAATCACGGTAAATCACATGTGAAAATTATCGTTTATTTTCACTCTCTGGTTTTTTCCCGCCAAAACTGTGTGGTCTCAGAAGCATCTCTCTACGAAAGGACATTTAAAAAAAACTTACACAGAATGGCTATTGCCCTACTGGTTAAATCCTTCAAAACTTTTGGATCTAATGTCTTAGTTTTCAAGAGGTTGGCTATTCTTAAATTGGCACAATACCTAAACCCAACAGTTTCTGAACTGTTTGAAACATCAATTCTTGGGTCCTAGCTCTCCTATCCAAATTCTGCCATATTTCAGAATTAATAGCTACAGGGCTTAATCCCTTGCAATTGGATGGATTTTTTTTGTCCTCAATTTTGACTATCGCAGACATGTCTGCTTTTTTCCTAATAATAGTTTACACTAACTTTGCAATGGACTCATCTACCTCTGAGCCATATTGCTCATTATCTTCCTATATATTAGGCATTTCGAATTCAGTATCATCGTTACCTTGGTCCTCATTACAGCCGACCATAACAGATCCAGAACCTTCCTCTGTATCAGAGTCAAATAAGTCATCCAATTGGATACGAGTGTCTTCAGTGGAAGTTCCACTAATAAAAGGACGGCTCTGATCCATCTCATTCTCAACATTAATCGTTTCTATTCTGATTAAAATTTATTGCAGTCATCAAGTTATCTGTAAATTTGGAGAACGTGTTCTGCATTGACGCTGAAAACTTGTCAAACTCGGCTTTCCTTTTCGAAATTTTAGGTTTCTTTGCCTTAACAACTTTATCGGCAGATTTCTCGTTCAATTTTCTCTTCGTAGAAGTTACGTCCTTTTTTATTTTCACAAGGTCCCTTTTCCTTTACTAAGATTAACAGTTTTTGTGCAAGTGGCAGTTCCATTTGAATGATCGTCACCATCTTTGTTTACAATGTCATTGACATGCTCCGTAGTTTCTGACCTTTTGTGGCACTTAGACCGAGTATTGTCTACAAAATTTCTAGGGGAGGAAATTTCTTCCTCAGAAGTGAATATTCTCATTGCTTGCGTGCCCGAAGCTTCGTCGGACTCGCTGTTTCCAGACATCGTATGTCAATTATTCAACTAAACTTTAGTACAGTATAATAAAGAATAGTTAATTCCAAAATGACAAACTGAGTCAGTTTGAAAATAAATGCTCTTCACTAAAACAAAGCATGCTGCCTTAATAGTTAAAGAGGCCTGAATGACGGGTGCATTCCTTTATATTCCACTATTGGGAACACTATTGATTATTATCTGCAAAAAAGGCACATGCGGCGGGAAAATAGTTAAAGTTCACCTTAACCCAAGGATAGCCGAAGGCTACCGAATATAGAATGGCATTTATTTCTAGTTAGACTCATATTTGTTAAGTATAATTTTTATTAGCCTAAAATCTACATAAATCCAGTAGAAAGCTTGATTTATATAGCTATTTTCTGGAAAGAAGTGTTTGTTCTCGAAACTGTCATCACTCTTTAATTTTGACATGTGTAATTTTCGGTTATCTTTCTTATAACAGTAAAATCGCAATTACGGGTTAAGTTTTGTGCTCGTCACTTGGGCATTAAATAATATTTGATTTTGTGACAGGTAGACACTACTACTTTGTCATGGTAACATTTTTACATTTCCCAAAAATAAAGGAATGTATAAATTTGCAGCAAAAAATATATCCATCTAACAGTCAATTATGACGTATTCTTGTGACATTAAATGTTATCTATTGAAAGGGATTTGCTGGTAAGAGTTTAGTTATGTGCCAGAGAGCGATTTTTTTATTCTCCTAACAATTTTAGAAATACTCAAAGTTATTTTGTGTTGAGTGTAGGTATTTTGGGAATACATTAATACTGTTTACGTTATTTTAGCTACGTTTAGTCACCAAGCAATGAAGTTCCTGAGCTAAAATATCAGTTGTACTGTTATGCTATTTTTACATTCCAGAGATTTGTCCTTGCTAAATTCATTTACTGATATTATCGACTTATTTTAGCGCTATTTATACTTAATCTAAATTACATCCCAGAGTTGGATTAAATTGTTTGTTGATGAGTGTGAATTTTGCCAGATATTTTGAATACTGTTATAATTTTTGTGATATTCTCGTCAGTTAATAAATTAATTGTTGAACTTTATCAGAGAATTGTTAATGATGCCACTCAGTTTATTCAAGTATATTTAACTCAAAACCGCTCGGATATACATGTTCTGCAATAAAATTGATGTTGATATCAGTTCGCTCATGATCCATTTCCAAATATCACAAGACTTCTCAAACTCTAGATTTCTTGATCACTTTTCAACTGCCCCTTAGAGTTCAAGCCATCGAAGTTAGACTGTATGTAACCACAATCAAATTCAATAATATGATAAGATTTAGCTCGGTTAAGACTGCATATTTCAAATTGTATTCTGTTCTTTACTACATTGTAGTGAAATTAAAGTTGAAAGAATAATGATTCTATCAAATTTATTTATAATAGGACTTTTTTTTTTTTTTTTAAATATAAGCTAACTTACGTTCTTTTGTTTGTATATTTATATTCAGCATAAGCTATAGTATAATTAGCGACTTCCAAGTTATACGGGGCAACATCCATTGGTCTTTTTGCCTGCATGCTGAATTCCAGCTGATCAGTAGCTTTGTCATTCTCCATAAAAATCATTCTACTGAACATGGCAATCTATATAAAGTATAAACATAGTAATGCTAAAAAACAAAAATCTATTAAAAAATATCATAGAATGAATGTACCATTTTACTCTCCATGTCTAATACCTTCAACTGTAAAACGAAGGGCACCAGTTACACAGATTATTGTCAACGATTCTCCCTTTTACATACTGAAAGCTATCTACTTTTAAAAACATAATAGATGAAAAGTGTTTTATATTTATTCCTGCAAGTGTATAACTTATAACGAGTGCCAAAGTGCCACAAAATAGGCCTCTCGAAAATTTTCCATCTTTGTATAAAGAGCCATAACTCTGAAGTGGCTGAAGCAATATGGCTGGTTATTGAACAAGGCTGAGAAATTATGCCCATACATTTTTTCCCCCAAGTTTCATGAAGATCGGACAACAACTGTTTGAGTTAGAGAGCGGACAAGGCGAATTGGACACCAATGGTCCATTTGCCAGCCATCTGTGTTCCCATAATACGATCTGTCTTCAACGGGCATATAAAAAAGGGGTGATAGAAGGCAAGTCCTGTCACAATTTTTCACTTGGAAAAAATGCAGGGTTTTGGACTAGGCATCAAAATTTATCCGTTTGCTTACTGCTTAAACCAACCTGGTATTAATTAAGAGTTTCATATGACCTTAAGAAAATGTATCCCCAAATCATATCGTACCTCCAGATTATGTGTAAAACTATTCATCCAAAAGGCTACCGAGTCATTCATTTTATAATTTTCCCAGGATATTTTTCTTTTATTTATTTTTGGCTGCACAGCATTTGTGGAGAAAGACTCAGAAATTTCTGGCATCCTCTCTTTTTTTTGTTGCCAGAGATTTAATAAACAAATTACAAAGATGTATCAATTGAATGTAAATTTAACTTAATATCTGCACTTACTGTAGGTGGGTTGGCACTGGCATGACCTGGCCAAGTAAATGGATGTGGATTACAAACAACAATCACCCCAATATAACCTGGTCTTTCACCCCTTGAGTCAAGTTTGAGATATCCTGTTAAACTTTCATTCATTTCAATCTGTAAAAAAAAATAATTAATTTTGAGAGGAAAGTTTACAACATGTAAATGGATTGGCACCAAGTCGGCTAAAAGGAATTTCCAATATAATAAAAGCATAAAAAAAAACATTCTTATGATCGCTTTATTAAACTTTGAACCAAAAAGTGCAACTAAAGGGATCTTAAAAAAAAAGAAAAGAAAAAAAAGGAACAAAACACAATAGTGGTATGCTTTTTGGATCAGAGTCATCCATGAAAAAATAGGCACTAATTTAGTTCAATGGAACCATGCATAATATACAGCTGTGCGATGAGGCCAGAACTAAACTAGAGACTGTAATAGCTCACCTGTAACACAAATGATTTCAACTATATTTAAACTTTTGCAATTTACATTTTCAGTCTAGTTGTTTTAGCTTTTAAATTACTGGGCAAAAAACAACATTTCTTCAAAAATTGTAATCAAGTCCAATAACTTCTATAAGGTGACATCAGACAATTTCTGAAGATTAAATGATTTGTAAGCCTAATCCTTTAGGTTAATTTAATAATTTACAGTTTTACTCTAGGTGTTAAAAAATTTAATTTATAACACAAAAATGATTATTTTGTCCTAATTCATCATTAAAGGGTAAGAACTCCTACAATGAGGCATCTAAGGCCAATATTATTTATTTTGTTGGTTTACGGATCTGCCAACCCGAAATTTTAAGATTGTGAAAAAAAATAAACTCGTTTTTTCATCTGTAAATTATTTCCGCCGACCGCTTTTCTTATGATTCTCCCCAGAAAAAAATAAACGGTAATTTCATTGTTTACATTTATCAGCTGGTTGCCCATAAACAAATATTTGACAGTAAACCAGTAACCAGAAATCACACTGAATACCGATCGAAAGGTAACCTTTTTGTAGGAACACAGACTATCGGGAACCAGATACTTAAAATAGCATGGAAAATAGGGGAATCCATCTTTTTACAGTTGGAAGTAACTGTAACAAACAATACTGTTATGTCGGATAAAAAATTTATTAAATGTTATCAAAATGACACTCAGGGCTCACCACACTGCCACTGGGCCAAGTGGGCGACAAAGTCACCCTAATGGGACCTGAAGTCGCCCTAAGGAACCTCAAATTCAAAAGCAAAGTCGAAGTCGCCCTGTTATTTCCCTTAAGTCGCCCGATTATTCACATAAGTTACTTGTAAATCTGGGGGTCCAAATAATTTACCCTGACTACCAATTTATCAGTAAATGTGTAATTCCGATAAAAACGGCAAACAATTTCCGTATTTTACATATTTTCAAACGATTTACGTCTTTCCTGGATTACGCGCCATTTGTTTATTTACCGGATGTGGCTAATTACCGGAAGTGAACAATGAAGAAAAGTAAAGTACAACGGCCAAAAATGAAAAATCGTAATTTTGTTTATAAACAACAAACACTTTTAATTGGTTTCAAACTTTAGTTCTTTTAAAGTGTATTGTATTTTAACAATTTTCTTTGATAAATATATGAGCTGCACTTGAAAGATTAAAGATGTATAGTAATTATTGACATCATGATAAGTTCTGTAGATGGGTGTCCCATGAAGCAATTTGGATCAGCACAACTTTGTCCTAGTGGAAGTGTGCTGAACTGAAGAATTATTTCTGGGTTTAATGTAGTGTTATTCTATCTATCTTCTTTAGAAATTTTGTTCAGATAAACATGGCATGATAACAAACTATTAGGAATATTATGATATACAAGAACTCGTGAATCAGGGACAGTCTATACTAACTATATATAGTATAGATAGTCTCTGCATGAATGAAGTTTAGGTCTACACATATACAAATATTTTTTTTGGATCTATTTTTATTTGTGAATGCCTTGTATGGCTACAAGTACGGAAGTAGATAGAAAAATAGTCTTTATATCTGGTGCTTTTTTCATTGATTAATGATAAAGGTTATTTACTGTTTGATATTGCATACCATGAATAATAATGAAAAAGAAAGAAAAAAAACTGAAAATAAGTGTGTTATGGTTTAAAAACACAAGAGAAAAAATCCTGGAAATTGATGTAAATAATGAAAAATGTATGTAACTACTACGAAATTAATTATTTGTACAGTCCCATGTCTTCTCCCAAGTGTCTCCCTGAAGTCTCCCTATCAGAGAGAAGTCAAACCTCCCTACTTTTTAGAGTGTGTGTGGTGACCCCTTACACTGTAGAAGAGGTCATAAACACTCATTTAGAAAACTTTAAAGTGGCGATTGATGAAATAAGAACATGAGCTACAAATGTAACCAATGGGACTGTCACACCTGACACCACCCCAATCCACGTTCTGGGAAGCTTTGGTACCAAATTTATAATGGTTACATGTCATGAGCTCAAAACTGATGAACAGCATGGCGATACTAGTGGATAAATGCTTGTCTGTGAAGACCAAATATGGAATAAGCAAGTTTTTTTAAAATTTTGCCTCCTACCCAATTTAATTCAAATTTGAAAAAAAAATCTGAAAAGTTGGAATTTAAATTTATTTTTTTTCCCTCCTCCTACCCTAATTTTTTGGGGCTGATGTCCATAAACCAACAAATTAAATAAAAACGGCCTATTTATGTTTTAGATTAAAAATGATTTGTAGGCCATTCTTTGCTTATCATTTATGAAATTTACAATTTCAATCTAGCTGTTCCAGTTTTTAGGTTACAGGACAACAATGGAAAATTTCATAAAAAATTATCATTCAAGGGCAACAACTCCTATAATTAGTCATCTGACAATTTCAGATCAATTAAGTGGATTGTAGAAATTGTATTGCTGATCCTTTCTGCAATTTACAAATTCACTTTAAGCTGTTATAGGTTTTAGGTTACAGGAAAAAATGGAAAATTTCATAAAAAATTCTCATTAATGGACAATAACTCTTATAAGGAGTTATTTAACAATTTCAAACCAATTAAGCGGATTGTAGAACATGTATTGCTAATCATTAATGCAATTTACAGTTTTAGTCTTGCTGTTATGGTTTTTAAGTTAAAGGACAAAAATGGTAATTTCATTAAAAAAAATCACATTAAAGGGCAACAACTCCAGGGGTTTATCCAGGACCCCAAGGTATATCTGGGAAATTTTTCGTCACCCTTTTCACGGTTTTTGGAGAAAAACACTTAAAACATGGTAAATAAAACAAAACCAAACTATCAAATTATTCAATGATTGATTTTTTGGTATTCTAATTTACAGTTTTGAGCTAACTGTTATAAAAGCACACAATTAAAACAAAAATGGATAAGATTTTCATCAAACAAATATGAATTTTTGCATTTAAGTTGATTGAATTGTCAAGTTTGTTTCTGCTAAAAATCTAAATGGAAAGGGAGACCACTCAACCAGAAACTTATAATATATAAATGCTAAAACAAACACATACCCACATTACCAACATAATTTAATTCTAGGTTTGGTGGACAATCACCGTAAATAAAATAAGATTCATTCTAAATTTGGCTATCCTTGCTCCACATACCTAAAAATAGTAAATATATACAAAATGTTTTTTAATGTGTTGATGGTGGTGGTGGAAAAGGGAAGGGGGGGTGACGAAAATGGAACTTTACGATGCTAAGGGTCGTTGTCATACAGCTTAATTAAAAAATAGGGCATCTAATGGGACATTAAAGATACCCCGCCACGATATTCATCAATAGTTAAATATATTTGTATATACTAGTATACTTACTGTATATACTATACATCCACTATATACTAGTATATAGAGACAGAAAGAAATGAGTTATCTTTCCTAGACCAGAAATTTCATTATTGTCAAATTTTGAAAGTTTATAAAGTGGCAAAACTTCGATAATATTTTTCGGATCATCCTGAAAATTGAACTTGACCTGTATTTTATTGTACAGTGGTCGACTTAACCGCTGGCCCGCTGGCCCGTGGCCAGTAATATTTTAACCGGGCCAGTCGGTTTTGAAAGCACAACAGCCCGACGGGCCAGTTTATGTTGTGGGGCCAGTTGGGCCTTTAAAATTTATTTTTGTCAAACATTACTCAGGGCTCACCACACTGGGCGAAGTGGGCGACAAAGTCGCCCCACTAGTACCTGAAGTCGCCCTAAGGCGCCTCAAAAGCGAAGTCGAAGTCGCCCTGTCATTTCCCTTAAGTCGCCCGATGGTTCGCATAAGATACTTGTAAATCTGGTCCAAATACTTCACTCTGACTACCAATTTATCAGTGAATGTGTAATTCCAATAAAAAACGGCAAACAATATGCGTATTTAACATATTTTCAAACGATTTACGTCTTTCAAATGTATTACGCGCCATTTGTTTATTTACCGGATGTGACTAATTACCGGAAGTGAACTACGAAGAAAAGTAATGTACAACGGCCCATAATTAAAAATCGTAATATTTTTGATAAACAAACACTTTTAATTGGTTTCAAACTTCAGTTCTTTCAAAGAGAATGTACTTTAACAATTTTCTTTGATAAGTATTTGAGCTTTACTTGAAAGAATAAAGATGTATAGTAATTATTGACATCATGATAAGTTCTGTAGATGGGTGTCCCTGTGAAGCAATTTGGATCAGTACAACTTTGATAAATGATAAAGGTTATGTGCTGTTTGATATTGCATACCATGAATAATAATGAAAAAGAAAGAAAAAACTGAATCTAAGTGTGTTATGGTTTTAAAACACAAGAGAAATAATCCTGGAAATTGATGTAAATAATGAAAAATGTATGTAACTACTGCGAAATTACTTATTTGTACGGTCCCCCTGACTTCTCCCTAGTGTCTCCTGAAGTCTCCCTATCAGGGCCTGACTTCTCCCTGTTTTGCTGCCAGGGAGAAGTCACTTCTCCCTACTTTTTTAGAGTGTGGTGACCCCTGTTACTATTACAATTTTTCTGAGGGAAAACCCCATCATGATCCCCTTTCAGTAAGATCCTCTCAATCTTCTCGGATCTCTCAGAAAGTTGGGCCAGAGAAGTTCTGGAGGGGCCAGTAAATTGTCAAGTTAGCTGGCCCTGTGGGCTTACAGGTCATGGTTTATTAAGTCTACCCCTGTTGTACTGAACAGCTGTGCAAAATATCATTCAAATCCCTTGAGGCGTTTTCAAGTTATCATCTGGAAACCTTCGGGGGACGGACGGACAGACAAACACCGAACGAAACTGAGGGTATAACATAATACCTCGCCACTTCGTGTGGTGGGATATAAAAATCAAAGAATGTGTCCATGGGACACAGATCCCCCCGCTAAATGAAGTCTGACAGGTCTGAAAGTCGCTTAGGACGTACAACTTGTGATACACCATGCCAAATTTAAAATTGTTCTCATGTACGGTTTCTGAGAAAAGCTTAACGGAAATTAGTACGGACGGACGTTTGTATGTATAAATGAAGTGCCAAACAGGAAGTAGTTGTCCGACAGGTCTGAAAGTTGCTTAAGACATACAACTTGTGATACTGAACCACCCTGTCCAATTTCAAATTGTTCTCATGTACGGTTTCTGAGAAAAGCTGGACAGAAATTCGTATGGACGTACATACGTACAAATGAAGTCCTAAACAGGAAGTAGTTGTCCGACAGGTCTGAAAGTTGCTTAGGACATACAACTTGTGATACTGAACCACCCTGTCAAATTTAAAATTGTTCTCATGTACGGTTTCTGAGAAAAGCTTGACGGAAATTCGTACGGACAGATGGACATGAGTAAAACTTGATGCCCCCGACATGTCGTCCCGGAGGCATAAAAATATAGGTGGGAACTATATTTTATTTTCAATTCTATAGTGGTTAGGTCTCAAAAAAAGTGCCGTTCTGGGGGGAGGGGGGTAGTGTTTTCTGGAACAGCACTTAGATCAAGTAATCGTAATGGTAAGAAGGACCTTTGGCACCATTAATCCAATTTTTGTCTAATTACTAAAGACTTATGTGACAAACAAAAAAAACCTCATACCTTTCTTATCTCTTCAGTTAGTCTATCTCCAGTTATAGTTTTATTATTATTTATTAACTCTGTTAAGGCTATCCCAAATAGTCGCACTGCATCATAGGCTAATGAATACTCAGCAAGAATCTAGAACAAACAAAAGTATTTTTTTTTAAACTAGTATGGCCCTGCAGCTGAGAATTAAAGGTTGATATGTTAGTGGCAAAGGTTTTTTTTCAGAAAGTGTCTGTAAGACACAAATGATGCCCCCGCCTGACCAGCAACATAAGCACTTAATAACCTCAGATAGCCCTAGGCTAATGAAATATAATAATAATCGAACTATAATTTATTGTTATAGTTTTCCTGATTCTTTGTTGGCTGTAACTAAATACTACAAATAATATGTTGTATATAATAATGAAAATTTTGCTAATTTTGTATGAACTGTATTGTGGTTTTGTTACTTTAACTTGCCAATTTTATATGACTGTATATATTTCATGAAGTCTGATTAGCAACACAGGAGGAATGCATCTTTGTAAATGTCTATTATACAGCTATCCTTCAATGTCACAATCCATTATTGCTTTTATGTAAGAGATTTTTAAATTTCAGTCTCAAAAAGGATTGCCCCAGCAACCAGAATTCCAAAGTAGTAATGTAACAAATACATGTACTAGAAAGGAAATTATATAAATTACGCCTTCGGCAGAGGATATTACATAGCATTATGTTCCCTGATCAGCGGCAAGGCACTTAGAAAGATCAAGATTCAAAGAGGTCAAAAATTAGTACGCTCTCGTGTAAATATTGAGTCACATGACTACGTACTGTGAATGTAACGCCACATATTCAATATTTGTTTTCCGAGCAGTATGGAACTCTCACACGGAAAGAGATATTCCCGAGACGTTGTCCAAACAAATAAAATTATTTTTAACTGAGAACGTAGTTCCAGTGTTAAATTCGCTATATCATACAATACTTTTTTACTTGAGAAGTTGTCCAAGTGCATTATAATTTAAGGTTTGTAGTCACATTTAACTTGGTGTATATTTTTGTTTTTGTTTGTTTGTTTGTTTGTTTGAATGGTGTTTTAACGCCACTTTCAGCAATTTTTCAGCTATTTCATGGCGTCCAGTTTTTATTGGGGGAGGAAGCCGGAGTACCCGGAGAGAACCCCCGACCTTTTGTTTTTGTAAACAAATATGGCTGACGATAATGACGATGTGTTATCATGATCAAATTCTGGCTGTGAGGATAACATTGATTCCAATGTGCAGACTCAATTAAACACTAACAGTGTAAGTACATGTGCTAAGAGCATAGAAGCAGAGAAAACAGGCCGTGTAGTTAAGGGTTCCTCATTACCAACTTCCAAGAGGAAATTGATCACCCCCAAAGATAAGGCTTCAAAGGCCAAGGTACGAAAAACTAGTACTAACAACTCAGATGTTGATGACCTGAGAAATAAGTTAGGTAGGTATTGATACTATTTTACAAAGTATCACAACACTCTCACAGGTTGTCAATAAACATCTAGTTTCTGATCAACAAGCAGGTGATACTTTGGTAGTTGGAAACAGTAGTATTAATAATAATTCACGTAAAGTTGATAGATATAACAATATTAAGGTTCGGAATGATAATATATCAGTTGGGGTGATAATGAGGTGACTTTGTTGATTACTTAGATGTCAGTGTGAGAGATAATTTGGCCAGAGATTCAATTAATGATTTTTATACTTCTCTGGTTTTGATGATGATTACTCAGTACACAGTGGTTCTGGTATGAACTGTTTAGGGCAAGACCTAGGAAATTTGCCCGAGTCATGCCGGACATTTTACTGCTCATCATATAAAAGTACAAAGTATTTTAAAAAAGGCAGCTAAGTAAGGTTTATCATTAATGCTAACTTTTTATTGTGTTTGCTTAAGCTGGGATGTGTATTTGCTTCTCCTTTAAGTTCAGAATTAAGGTCTTTTTAATTATTTTCAAGACCATAGTAGATATTAGTTGTTGTTTTGTGATGGGTTCCTATGATATATGCATCGTGTAAGAAAGAAAATATTTGTAATATAACATTCTTCTACCTAAATTTTTATAATTTTTATTATAAGATGACATGTTGTCTATTCAACAGAGAAATGGCAAACAAGGTTTTTTTTTTTTTTTATAAACAGTCATGCAACATTTTCATTAACCGAAGTAGGAAGTTGTTACAAAAATACAACAAGTTCGGAACAGAATTGAATTTATACCATATTCTGTGATGGACCACATTTTTTTACAAAATATTACTTATAGAATGAAATATTCATTTTTTTTTTAATCATTTCAATAGAATTTTTTTTGAAGTAATTTTCTCCAGATTTACGTACGTATGAAAAGGTACATTGGCGCATGCATGATGTACAATTTTGACCACACTTGTTTTTCCATTACAAGTCATATTTTCTAAGCAATATAACATACAAACAATTCAATCTCTATAATGTTTCAAAATATTGTTGCAAAAAAATCAATATGCACAGGGGTGCAAAAGCCGAGTTGCCGTATTTTATTAACCAAAACTTTCCTTGTCTTCATTTTAAGATTTAACATAATTGTTTATTACAAATTCAACCGTTCATAAGTAGAAGTCCCTTCCAATCGTTTCATTAAAATCGGTTGAGAACTTTTTGAGTTATGGTCCGGAAACCACTAATTCAAGAAATTTTCTAACGTTTTTCTGTCACTGTGACCTTGAACTTGAATGGATTTACCCCAAAATCAATAAGGTTCCTCCTAATGGTATGTAACAATATACCAAAGTTTCATTAAAATCGGTTGAGAACTTTTTGAGTTATGGTCCGGAAACCACTAATTCAAGAAATTTTCTAACGTTTTTCTGTCGCTGTGACCTTGACCTTGAACGGATTTACCCCAAAATCAATAGGGTTCCTCCTCTTATGGTATGTAACAATATCCTAAAGTTTCATTAAATTCGGTTCACAACTTTCTGAATTATGGTCCGGAAGCCAATTGTTGACGCCCGCCCGCCATCATCATAACAATAGCCCAATTCAACTTCGTTGCAACTCAGCTAAAAATGTTCTACAAAATGGATGAAAAAGATCCGTACTCATTATTAAGTTATTACCTGTTTTCATGTTATTACGTAATTAACACTTGACTGGAGTGAATGTGAACTCAATAAACACGCGTGTCAGTGACAGGAAATAGCCTAAGGGTTGTTTTTTTAATAAAAATATTTCTATCTAGGGGAAATGAAAGGTATTAAAACCAACAACAAGATATTTATATTATTGACCAAGTAAAAGATCTCTTTTTCAGATGTCCGATTTGACTTAACCTTAGTCGGACATTTGAATGTAAATGTTGGACATGTCCGGCAAATATGACCATTTCCAGACCCTTGGTTCAGGGGTTAACCCATCCTTAGCATTTCAAGAGGTTTTTGATGACGATTCTAACCCTGACTTTGACTGTTTAGTTGGCACTAATGAACCCCCTGAATGGGATGTTGAACAATTGAAAACTGATGATAAAACTGGACCCAAAGTTGGCGATAAGTTAGCCCAGGCAGTAGATGCTGCAGTTACGGTTAGGTCCAATAAGGAGCCAATTCAAGAACTTACAAAAAAGTATCTAAGGCCAGAAAACTGTAAACTTTTAGGGGTACCAAAAGTCAATAACGAAATATGGGAAGCTATCCCCAGAACAGCTCACACTATTATTAATATTGCTAATCAGATAAAGAAAAATGAACCTTTGGATCCTCTGACAACAAGGGCCAGGGTCAACTTTCTGCCTCACTTAGTCTATTTGGTCATGCCTTTCATAGTATTTCTATGAAACACAGATATATTAGAAGGTTCCTAAATCCTAGATACCAAAGAATTTGTAGTCACCATACCCTAATTAACACCAATTTATTTGGTGATAATATCATGTCAAGGATTAAAGAACTAGGTGATCCTAACAAAACCCCTTTAGGTGCATATGGAAAAAACCAATATGGTAAAAGGTCTGGCTTTAAGAGGTCTGGTTCTTTAAACTACAATCACCCAGCTGCGTTGGGCAGATCCCAGTTGGGAATGATCAGAAACAGGAACCCATTTTGGGGCAGGGGACACCCTAGAAAGCAGATGAGCCAAAAGTACCTATAAAGAAGGTAGAAAAGTTAAACTATAAGGCTTGGAAAGATGTTACTTGTGACAGATGGATTCTTGAAGTTATCAAAGGGTACAAAATTGAATTTTATGAGCAACCAGTCCAATGCTTTGTTCCAAATCAAATTTAATTTAATTTTGATGAAATAAAGCTTATGGATCATGAAGTACAAACACTCATTAAGAAAGGTGCAATTAAAAAAGTTGAAAAGAATAATGACCAATTCATATCCAATCTGTTTTTTTTTGTCCAAAAAAGGATGGGAGTCTTCGTCCTGTTATTAATTTGAAACGATTAAAACAGTTTATTGAATACCACCATTTTAAACAGGTTTGGTACAGAAAAATGATTTTTGTTGCATATTTCAGGCAGAATTTAGAAAGTTTTTTGTTTCTTTGGAAAAACACACTGTACCAATTTCGGGTGCTGCCTTTCGGAATTTCATCAGCACCACGGGTCTTTATAAAGGTTCTAAACCCTGTATATGCACTCTTTAGAAGAAACAACATTCTATGTTGTTATTATATCGACAATTCATTAGTTCTGAATGAAAAATTTGGAAGTTGTGCAGAATTGGCTATGTAAATGACAAATAAAATTTAAGAATTGGGATTTACTGTAAACCAAAAGAAATCAGTTCTTGTACCAACACAGAGAATAGTGTTTTTTGGTCTTATTATTGATACTATTGAATTTAAGGTCTTTTTGACTGAAGAAAAGATAGAAAAAATAATAAACTTTGCCATCCATATTCTCAAAGAGAAGGTAATTAAAGTTCGGATACTGGCATCATTCATTGGACTGATTGTTCATGCATCAAATGCAATTTTGCCTGGTCCATTACATTATAGAGTTCTTCAAAAAGTTAAATTTTAGGCTTACAAAATACTCAAGACTATGATAAAGATATGATTTTGTCAGAAAAGAGTAGATCTGAAATTAGTTGGTGGCTTCAGAATGTTAGAAATTTAAATGGAAAATTAATAAGACCTGATCCAATTTAATTTTATGTTGAAACTGATGCATCTAATAAAGGCTGGGGTGCCTGCTTTGAAGACATTAAAGTAGGGGGTCAGTGGACTAAACAAGAATCCATATGCCACATAAATTATTTAGAACTATTATTTGTGTTTTATGCTTTGAAGGCTTTCTTTGCAGAATACAACAACTGTCATATTGGTGTTAAAAGTGATATTATTATATAGTAATATTTTTTCCCCATTGTATTTCATATAGCAATCAAGTGCAGTATATTTTCATATTTTACACTGAATCTCGGCTTTTTATGTAATTTCCGGGAAAAGTACAGATGTGTTCCGAACATCGGCTTATATTTTACTGTTGTTTGGTAAACAAACATGGCCGAAAGTGACATACATGATCTGCTCTCGAGGGTTAAATTAGCAGAACCGCTTGAACTGAACAAATAGAAGTGAATTTGATTGTAGATAAAAGTAAATTTCATAGACCAACAAGGAAAAAATCAAGTGTAAACTGTACAAAATGGGATTTAAATATCGTGTACAAGTGGCTCGTTTCAAATCAGGAATTTATGCTAGTGGTAGTAAGTACACTCAAATTTAGGCGATGAAAGTTTAATTGTCGCTTTAACAGACGTTAATTTAGATGAATCGGATTGTATTTTATTATTAAGGAGTCATTTGGTTAGAGCAATAAATGCAAGATATTTTAAAAGTAATTTAGCCTTGGGATCATTGTTTACATTGCCGAATGAAGGGTAATCCCCGAATATCGAGTACGGACGAAATTCGAGTGTGTGGCCTTATATTTACAACAATAAGGAGCAAAAAATAAAATAAATCTGTTTTTATTATATGTAATCTAAATCAAAATCTATATCTGTAATATTGACCAAGTGAAAATATGATAATATTGGACCTAGTAAAATATTACAAAATAGAAAAGATAATGAATAATCACTTAAAAGCACAAAAAAATTATTACTATATAATAAAAGGGTTATTGCATGAATATTGGAAAATATTGTCCCTCGCATGATACTATATTGCCCTCACAAGCTCGTGCAATATAACACTTGCTTGGGACAATATTTCCCAATATTCATGCAATAACCCTATAATACCACAACAGTTGCCTATATTAATAACATGGGTGGTATGACATCAGAAACACTTAATAAGTTGGCAGTTGAAATATGGAATTGGTGTTTAAAAAGAAACCTGTATATATCTGCTCAACACATACCAGGGGAGACAAATATATTTGCTAACATTCTGTCCAGACAGTTTTGTGATAATTTAGAGTGGAAACTGAAAATTTAAATTTTCAAACGAATTTGCAAACAGACTTTTTATCCTAATATTGATTTGTCTGCCTCACGTCACAATACTCATATGACCAGATGCTACAATAATTGATGCTTTCACTGTGCCATGGACAGATTATCAACCCTATTTGTTTCCACCTTTTTGTTTAATAAGCAAAGTATTACAAAAAATTACTGTAGATAAAGTAGGAAAAGCTATACTTATTGTGCCATTTTGGCAAACCCAGAACAGGTTTCCATTACTTATATCTGCATTAATTTCTTTTCCAATTAGACTCTCAAAGCACAAAGATTTGATGACTATGCCACTAACAGGAGAGGTCCATCCATTAACAAAGAAAATTGTCTTAGTCGCCTGTATTGTATGGGGCAATGTCTCAAAAAAGAGGGTTTTCAGAAAAATCTATTAAAATTATCATCTCCTCTTGGAGGTCAGGAACTAATAAACAATACCAGTTATGCTGCCAAAAATGGTATATTTGGTGTCGCCAACAACATATTAATCCCTTTTCACCAAATGAATTAAACTCTATCCAGTATTTAACTTTTTTGACAGAAAGTGATGTCTCACATTCTGTAATGAATACTCACAAATCAATGTTAATTCAAACATTAGTACATTTTAATGTTTCCTGGGTTAAAAACCTTATTTTTCTGGCAAAATTTCTAAAAGGCTATTATAATATAAACCCACCAAAACCTAAATGTAGTCAGACGTGGGATGTTGCCAAAGTTCTAACTTATTTAAAAACTCTGATGCCTTTACAAAGTCTTTCTCTTAAAGCACTGACTTTGAGACTTATAGGATTAGTTGCCCTAACAACAGCATCCAGAGTTCAAACTATTTCTTAACTTAATATTAAATACATGAATCAATATGATGACAAGATTGTATTTTACATTCAGAAAGTAGTAAAAACCTCTAGGCCTGGAGTCTCCTTGCCTATAGTTACCTTTACCAAATAAAGTAAACCAGAATTGTGTGTCGTTGACACATTAAACGAATATATAACAAGGAATTCGAACTAAAGGAAGTCAGAATATTTATTGATTTCATATAGAACTTATAATAAGGTTACTACAAGTACTCTTACAAGATGGTTAAAGCTTATCTTACAACTTTCAGGTATAGACCATCAATATTCAGCCCATTCTTTTAGAGGGACCTCTTCAACTAAGGCATTTATGCATGGACTTTCACTTCAAGAAATTATGAAAACAGCCGATTGGAGGTGCAGCAGAACTTTTTATAAACATTACTTTAATAAGGAGATAATGACAGACGTCGATTCTTTTGCTACAGCAGTGCTACATTGATGGTGGAATTATGTTAAATATTTATTTTTGCTCTAAGTCTGTGAATAATTTAAATAACTGTGTTTAAATTTGATGAAATGATGTTTTAAGCTTAGAACTGTTTAAAATAACTGATTAAGATTTTCTTGTAATATTGTGGATTTATTAATATGGTATTGATAATTGATAATGTAATTGTTGGTTCATTATTGGTGATATTTAATATAAATATTATACAATTACTGCACTTGAACGAGATCAATATGAGGTTTTATGGAGCAGGGTAGAATAATATTGAACGAGGCGAAGTCAAGTTTCAATATTATTCTACCCTACTCCGTAAAACCTCATATTGATCAAGTTCAAGTGTAGTTATTGTTTTATTACATAATTTATTGAGTCATGAAATGGAATATACACGATTTTTTTTATTCCCGAAAGTGACTGTCTTTCATAATGGTTATTTCTTTTTTTTTATCGATAAAATATCGACATAATCCATGACGAAATGTTTGCAGTGATTATTTCTTGTATAATGTCCCATCCTCAGTCCTTGCTTCTGCATAAAATGTCATAGATTTGAGTACAATTCCTGAGGGTCTGCCATTTGCAAACTAACTGACATCTCCTTTTCACGTAAATATTTCGTAAAATAACTCATCGCTTGATCTTTCGATTTCCGAGTGTTTACAGCATCTCTTTTCTTAATGATTTCATTAATTTCCAAGTTAGTAATATCTGCAAATCTTCGCTTATTAGCGTAGAACTATCCGTAATACGTTCACTCGATGACGTTACCATGTTAACCAACAACATCATAATCCAAACATCAGTCAGAACGACAATTTTGATTGGTTTAGGGGATTAAAGAAGGACGATTTGATTGGCTATCGTATTTTCGATGGGGGGAAACAGCACGTGCTAGGTATTTTCATTCATAAATTTCTCACGAGAGTGCAATATGGTTTTTTATTGAGTAGAATGAGTGTTTTGCAAACCAATATGATAGGAAATGGAAAGTCACGTGTATTGGTTTAGGCCAATAGGAAAAAGGCAAACATATATATTATGTAATAATTGCATTTATTTAATCTTTATCCTACTTTTGCTGCCATTTGTCGATCATTTTGAAATGAAATAATATAGCATAGGGCATTGATTTTTTATTTTTAGTTTTACAGACTTTTTCCTAAAAATTCAAGGGTAGGAGGAGGGGAAAAAAAAGTGACAAGAACATCGTTGTAAACCTTCAGAGACACCTTTATTGCACTGTGTACTTTGCCACTAATGTAGCTATAGGATCCACTCCAATGAACAGGTGCAAATATAATCTGGTTTATCCTCAAACTTACACTCATTACAAAGTAACTGGCTGACGGTTGAGAGTATACTCCCCTTCAAAATTCATTTGCTCCCAACTTCCCAATTGTGGTTCAAAACCACCAACCAAATTCAACATGCCATAAGGTATGACACTATAACTTATGCCCTTTGCTTTCAATAGATTTTCCAACCATTTTTCATATGCAGTCTTGGCACCTGGGAATCTTAAACTACACAATTAGGAAAGAATTGTTTGATGTCTAAATAAAGTTATAAAATATTGCTTTTCAACACACATTGTATTTACAACGACAATTTTCTTGTCCATTCACTTTTGAACAGTTAAGGTTTAATCAGAAATATCTTGTTGTCCCTACATGATCATACTCTCAATGTGTATATAGATCAGGCTAGAGCTTTCAAGTTTCAAGGTATGATTGTGCAATGACAATGGTCTTGTCAATGGTAAACAAATACTGAAAGGATTTAGAATATAATAACTTTTTTCACTATCATTTTCATTTGGTATCTCAATTTACTTCAGTAAGCAGCATTTATGTTATGTACTTAACAAAATACAGAAAAAACCTGGTCAAAATGTTTTGAGAACTTGGACCACTTTTTGTTTTGTCCCAAACAATTAAATTTTATCCAATACGTGGTTTTGTTACACCATTAACTTTCTTAAAGCCATACATTCAAGTTTGTGGCACTTAATGTCATGTTTTCCTTTGATTTTCTGTATGTCAAACTTGACAATATTGCGCGAGGACATTTTTCTATTTACTAAACTGTCACGCTCATTCTATTGACATCTTAAAATGCGGTTGATTCTTTTTTTGCGAAAAAAACGACAAAAACAGCTCTGTTCAAACGTTTTGACCGGAAAGAAAAAATACAACTTGACGATCTAAATTGGACATCAGATGAAAAAATATCCGGAATTTCACAAATTTTATTTTTTTTCCGAATTGCCGAAAATTACGGTCGGCAGGTTTAAAAAACCTAAAACTCAAAAATCAATGTCCTTACTGTGAAGTAACTATAAGCTGTACAACTTTCTTTCAGTTGCAGACTATTTATCCCATAAAGCATTCAAGATAATTGGACTTTTGATTGAGTAACTATACACAAATTAACAAATGATACATTTATTATTCTGGTGACCATAGTATCCAGTCATTGTTAAAAATACAAAACAATATCATTTTGCTTAGTCTATACATCTTGTTTGATGCAACTCTTTAACTATGCTATGTAATATCCTCTCCCGAAGAGATCTTTCGGAGTCCCTAGCCGCTGATAGGCAAACATAATGCTATGTAATATCCTCTTGAGCCTCAGGCTCCATTCATATAATGCTCTCATCCTTCACATTCCAAGTAATGCTTGGATGAGAGTCCTTTATAAGGAACATCTTAATTTCTGTTCAGAAGTGTTCTCATAAAATGGGAATGTTAAGAAAGACAGATGCCATATATTGATGGGAATAGCTCACAAGCAGACAAGGTGACCTAAAAAGGAACAAAAATCATCTCTGTTTTCTATAATAACTACCTCTGCAAATGGTAACTTTGGTATAGTTCCTAAGTAGTCTTTTCTGAAAGAATGACGGTGTTTTTCTACGAGTTTATGCCACACATCTGTATGCATTGTCAAGTCATATCCTACGATCCACCCCATAGCTCCAACAAAACCTTGAGCACATGTAATATTACCCTGTACATAAAAAAAAACATTTATGTCTTATCAATAGTCGTGAACAATAATATGTAGGTATTGATAATAATAAACACATTAAAAAATCAAGATTTGAAACCAGTACATGTTTAAAATCAAAAATTTTAAATCTTAATTTTATGAAAAAACAAGTAGGGATAGTACTGCCTATGCAATAGAATGTCCAGTGCTCTTGAACGTTTTTTTAAGAATAGGCCAATGAACCCTTCACAAAAATGTCAATGGACCATTTACAAATTTTATGGCCATCTAATCAGGTATCATACGAGATATTTTTTGTCTGACGTGACGTCAGATGTTAGTCATCAAAATCTCAATTTGATCATGAAAATGAAAATAATTTGAAATGAAAATAAATCCTTAAAAAATCCAAAAGTTAACGGATTTCAACGAAAATTGGAATATAAGTAGAGTATGTTATTCCGCACCATATGACCCATATGTTGACTTTTTATGGTGGCCATTTTGAATCCAAGATGGCCGCCATATTTCAAAATGATCGGAATCGCACAAAACTTGGTTTTTAGGTAGATTACAATGTTGCAATCAGATGTTAGTCATCAAAATTTGAATATGATCATGTCGGCATCTTAAAATGGCTGCCATTTTAAAATGAAAATAAATCCTTTAAATCCAAAAGTTAATGGATTTCGCTAAAAATTAGAATATAAGTAGAGTATGTTATACCGCACCATATGGCGCATATACCAACTTTTTATGGTGGCCATTTTGAATCCAAGATGGCCGCCAAAAATTCAAAATGAGCGGTACGCAGGAAAATCGGTTTTGAGGTAGATTACCATGTTGCGATCAGATGTTAGTCATCATAATTTGAACACGGCGGCCATCTTAAAATGGCGGCCATTTTGAAAATGAAAATAAATCCTTAAAAATCCAAAAGTTAATGGATTTCCATGAAAACTGGAATATAAGTAGAGTATGTTATACCGCACCATACGACACACATATTTACGTTCTATGGCTGCCATTTTGAATCCTAAATGGCCGACAAAAATTCAAAATGCTCCGATTAGCACAAAACTTGGTTTCCTGGTAGATAAAGTTGCTGTGAATGGATGTCTGAACTCGAGTGTCCTGGGGGGTCGTTTGGGAGCCAGTTATGATCCATTAGATCATAATCATGTTTAATTATTGTTTTTGTTTTTGCTCCGTTTCTTATTATTATTATGGCTCCCAAACGAAAGTTTGGGAGACATATTGTTTTTGCTCCGTTTCTTATTATTATGGCTCCCAAACGAAAGTTTGGGAGACATATTGTTTTTGCTCTGTTTCTTATTATGGCTCCCAAACGAAAGTTTGGGAGACATATTGTTTTTGCTCTGTTTCTTATTAAGTCGCCCAAAAGGAAGTTTTTGCGACTTATTGTTTTTGCACCATTTCTTATTAAGTCGCCCAAAACAAAGTTTTGGCGACTTATTGTTTTTGCACCGTTTCTTATTATTATTAAGTCGCCCAAAACGAAGTTTTGGCGACTTATTGTTTTTGCACCGTTTCTTATGATTATTATTATGTCTCCCAAACGAAGTTTTGGGAGACATATTGTTTTTGTCCGGTTTCTTATTATTATTCTTCTTCTTTCTTTCTTTCTTTCTTTTTTCTTTCCGTTCAATATTGTCCGCACATTTTCTCAGAGATGCAATGTCCAATCAAGATGAAACTTTGGGAACATGTTAAGGGTGACCTGAAGTTGTGCAATCCACTTTTGAAATTTTCAAAATGGCCGCCGTTGAAAAAAAAGACGGCCGTTGTCAGATCTCAGTAATTGCCAAAGCAATTTCAATGAAAATTGGTATACTGATACAGCTAACTATCCCGAGCATTTTTGCAAAAAAAAAATTGACGCGGCCGACATTTCAAAATGGCCGCCATCCGAACACCACCCCCCTAAAAATGTAAAAATTTAAACGTCATCCGATTTAGACGAAATTTGGTATACAGGTAGCTTATGATACCCTGAGTGTGCCACTATTTAAAAATTTTTTGTCCGACTTCCGGTTTCAAAATGGCGGCCATTTTACTGCAGGAAAAAGTCAACTTTGTCCGATTTCAACAAAATTTGATTTCTAGGCATATTTAAGTCGCCGACCACGAAGTGTCGGGCGACTTATTGTTTTTACTCCGTTTCTTATTATTATTAAGTCGCCGACCACGAAGTGTCGGGCGACTTATTGTTTTTACTCCGTTTCTTATTAAGTCTCCCAAACGAAGTTTGGAGACTTATTGTTTTTACTCTGTTTCTTATTATTATTATTCTTCTTCTGGTTTCCCCGTAGAGATTTCCGACACTTTTCTCAGAAACCGTAAATGGGATCAATTTGAAACTTGGTAGGATGTTAGACCCTATTGGCTAGATGTGCAATCATCTTTCGGAATTTCCAAGATGGCCGCCACTTTCAAAATGGCCGCCATTTAAGTTTTCCCGCCAAAATGCAGTTCCCGGAGAACCGCCAGATGGATTTCGATGAAACTTGGTATGTAGGTTCAGCATAGTGGTCTTGATTTATTTTTGGCAAAAAATAGCGCGCGAACCGGCCGCCATTTTGAAAATGGCCGCCGAATCGCCAAAAATTCAAGTTTGTCGGATTTCAACGAAAATGGGTTTTAACAGTAAATTTGGTATGCCGAGTCCAATGGTCAACTCAGAATTTTTATACGACGCGCCATTTTTTGTAAAATGGCCGCCAAAGTTGCCAAATGGGCAAAAATTCAACATTGTCATAATTCAACGAAAATAGGTTCTAAAAGTAAATTTGGTATGCCGAGTTCAACGGTACACTCAGATTTTTTATACGACCCGCCATTTTTTTTAAAATGGCCACCAAAGTCGCCAAATCGGCAAAAATTCAACATTGTCGGAACTCAATGAAAATTGGTTCCTAAAGTAAATTTAGTATGTCGAGTTCAATGGTCAACTCAGAATTTTTATATGACGCGCTATTTTTTGTAAAATGGCCGCCGAAGTTGCCAAATCGGCAAAAAATCAACAACGTTGGAATTCAGTGAAATTGGGTTCTTAAAGTAAATTTGTTATGGCGAGTTGAATGGTGCAATCAGAATTTTCTTACACTATTTCTTCGTTTTCCCCTTCTTATTATTATTAAGCCCTCTGAATGTTATAAACTTAATTATAACTTGAAAAAGGTAAAGTCAAATATAAGGTGATTCACAGGCTGCACAGGACTATCAGTAACTTCGTTTGGGAGACTTCACGTTTCGCGAAACGTAAATTTTAATTATTATTATTATTATTATTTTCATATTTCTTATGTTTTCCTTTTTCCCCTCGCAATGTTGTCCGCTCGTTTTCTCACAGACGCAATGTCCAATCAAGATGAAACTTTGGGAACATGTTAAGGGTGACCTGAAGTTGTGCAATCCACTTTTGAAATTTTCAAAATGGCCGCCATTTTCAAAATGGCCGCCGTTGAAAAAAAATGACTACCGTTGTCAGATCTCAGTAATTGCCAAAGCAATTTCAATGAAAATTGGTATACTGATACAGCTAATTATCCTGAGCATTTTTGCAAAAAAAAATTTGACGCGACCGACATTTCAAAATGGCCGCCATCCGAACACACCCCCCTAAAAATGCAAAAATTTAAACGTCATCCGATTTAGACGAAATTTGGTATTCAGGTAGCGTATGATACCCTGAGTGTGCCACTATTTAAAAATTTTTTGTCCGACTTCCGGTTTCAAAATGGCGGCTATTTTACTGCAGGAAAAAGTCAACTTTGTCCGATTTCAACAAAATTTGATTTCTAGGCATATTTTAATGTACTGATTTGAATGAAATACTATCCATGGGGATCAAAAGTGCGGAACGGGAGGCGACTTCAACGTTTCGGGAAACGTAAATTTTAATTATTAAGTCTCCCAAACGAAGTTTGGAGACTTATTGTTTTTACTCTGTTTCTTATTATTATTATTCTTCTTCTGGTTTCCCCGTAGAGATTTCCGACACTTTTCTCAGAAACCGTAAATGGGATCAATTTGAAACTTGGTAGGATGTTAGACCCTATTGGCTAGATGTGCAATCATCTTTCGGAATTTCCAAGATGGCCGCCACTTTCAAAATGGCCGCCATTTAAGTTTTCCCGCCAAAATGCAGTTCCCGGAGAACCGCCAGATGGATTTCGATGAAACTTGGTATGTAGGTTCAGCATAGTGGTCTTGATTTATTTTTGGCAAAAAATCGCGCGCGAACCGGCCGCCATTTTGAAAATGGCGGCCGAATCGCCAAAAATTCAAGTTTGTCGGATTTCAACGAAAATGGGTTTTAACAGTAAATTTGGTATGCCGAGTCCAATGGTCAACTCAGAATTTTTATACGACGCGCCATTTTTTGTAAAATGGCCGCCAAAGTTGCCAAATGGGCAAAAATTCAACATTGTCATAATTCAACGAAAATAGGTTCTAAAAGTAAATTTGGTATGCCGAGTTCAACGGTACACTCAGATTTTTTATACGACCCGCCATTTTTTTAAAAATGGCCACCAAAGTCGCCAAATCGGCAAAAATTCAACATTGTCGGAACTCAATGAAAATTGGTTCCTAAAGTAAATTTAGTATGTCGAGTTCAATGGTCAACTCAGAATTTTTATATGACGCGCTATTTTTTGTAAAATGGCTGCACAGGACTATCAGTAACTTCGTTTGGGAGACTTCACGTTTCGCGAAACGTAAATTTTAATTATTATTATGTTTTCCTTTTTCCCCTCGCAATGTTGTCCGCTCGTTTTCTCGCTCATCTTTTAACCGATCGAAATGAAACTTTGGGAACATGTTAAGGGTGACCTGAAGTTGTGCAATCCACTTTGAAATTTTCAAAATGGCCGCCATTTTCAAAATGGCCGCCGTTGAAAAAAAATGACGGCCGTTGTCAGATCTCAGTAATTGCCAAAGCAATTTCAATGAAAATTGGTATACTGGTACAGCTAACTATCCCGAGCATTTTTGCAAAAAAAAATTTGACGCGGCCGACATTTCAAAATGGCCGCCATCCGAACACCACCCCCCTAAAACTGTAAAAATTTAAACGTCATCCGATTTAAACGAAATTTGGTATACAGGTAGCTTATGATACCCTGAGTGTGCCACTATTTTCAAAATTTTTGTCTGACTTCCGGTTTCAAAATGGCGGCCGTTTTAAAGTTTTACAAAATGGCGGCCGTTGTCAGATCTCAGTTATGGCCAGAGCAATTTCAATGAAAATTGGTATACTGATACAGCTAACTATCCTGAGCATTTTTGCAAAAAAAATTTTTTGTCCGGCTTCCGGTTTCAAAATGGCGGCCGTTTTAAAGTTTGCTCGTTTTCTCGCTCATCTTTTAACCGATCGAAATGAAACTTGGCCAACTGAAAGCTCATGTTATGAAGTTGTGCTCTTGACTTTTAGTTCCCTCTACTCGGTCAAAAGTGCGGAACGGGAGGCGACTTCAACGTTTCGGGAAACGTAAATTTTAATTTAATGTACTGATTTGAATGAAATACTATCCATGGGGATTATAGTGGCAATGGGGGTTCGTTTGGGAGACATTCTGTGTTGGCATCCCAACACAATCAGCACTAGTTATTATTCTTCTTCTTTCTTTCTTTCTTTCTTTCTTTCTTTTTTCTTTCCGTTCAATCTTGTCCGCACATTTTCCCAGAGATGCAATGTCCAATCAAGATGAAACTTTGGGAACATGTTAAGGGTGACCTGAAGTTGTGCAATCCACTTTTGAAATTTTCAAAATGGCCGCCGTTGAAAAAAAATGACGGCCGTTGTCAGATCTCAGTAATTGCCAAAGCAATTTCAATGAAAATTGGTATACTGATACAGCTAACTATCCTGAGCATTTTTGCAAAAAAAAAATTGACGCGGCCGACATTTCAAAATGGCCGCCATCCGAACACCACCCCCCTAAAAATGCAAAAGTTTAAACGTCATCCGATTTAGACGAAATTTGGTATACAGGTTGATTATGATACCCTGAGTGTGCCACTCTTTAAAAATTTTTTGTCCGACTTCCGGTTTTAAAATGGCGACCATTTTACTGCAGGAAAAAGTCAACTTTGTCCGATTTCAACAAAATTTGATTTCTAGGCATATTTTAATGTACTGATTTGAATGAAATACTATTCATGGGGATTATAGTGGCAATGGGGGTTCGTTTGGGAGACATTCTGTGTTGGCATCCCAACACAATCAGCACTAGTTAATTAATTATTATTATTATTTCGTCTTCCACTTTTTCTGGATCATGAACTTGTCTCAGAGATGCCTTAATATAATAAAATGAAACTTGGCACAGTTGCAGATGGACATATTGAGGG
This sequence comes from Limnoperna fortunei, assembly GCA_944474755.1. NCBI lineage: Eukaryota > Metazoa > Mollusca > Bivalvia > Mytilida > Modiolidae > Limnoperna > Limnoperna fortunei. The sequence goes on from OX104122.1 coordinate 48,912,126, forward strand.
GTGCAGTCAATAGTCAGAGTTTTGATAATGGCTGCCATTTCAAAATGGCCTCCACTTGACAACACCCACCCAAAAATGGCTAAAAATTTCCCATGGTCCGATTTCAACGAAATTTGGTATGGAGGTAGATTTTAGTATTTCGAGTGAAACGCTACCTTTGAAATATGATCGATGAAATTTAATGTTCTCCGATTGCAACAAAATTTGGTGTGGAGGTTTAAGTGTCCCGACTGGAAATCGTGTCAGTTTATAACATCTATAGCTGCTGCGCCTAGCATGTAAAGACAGAGGTGTAACCTCTAGACCAGATCCGTCCGCTATAAATTGGAGTTTTACATATATATATTGGATCAATTGATTCAGGCATACAAAGACATGAGATTCAATTTCAAAAACCATAATTTTGTAAAAAATCAGACCAGAATGACCTTCAAACATGATCTGTAATTGATGATGGTTGACTCGCATATCACATGTCAGCTCAATAAATGCAATAGTTTCGAAAAAAAGTCTAGAAAACTGTCATTTCATAATTCTCTCAAAAATCATTGCACCAGAACAAATTCAAACCTGATCATGACTGTACTCTCATCCCAAATATCAGCTCAATATCTCCAATTGTTTTGAATAAGGCAAGGAAAATGTGTGTGATGGACTGACAGATAGAGTATAGTACCTCTAGTCCCTTTCTGTGATGCAAGTAAGGGACTATATTAAACCATTTATTACAAGGTATTTTACCTGCATGCATGTTGGTCCTTGGTTAGCCCAGGGAAATGCCCAGCCAAACAATCCAACCCAATTCCACTGCCAGCCATCAATACCACCCATTTTAGCACTGCAATTGATGAAGACAATAAATTGCATCTTTTTAGAAATCAACAGAAGTCAAAGTAAATTGCATATTTAGGTAGTTCTTTACCAGTCTGAGGGCAGTTTTCATTTTATTTTTTTTCAACAAGTAATTAAGGTGTTGCAAGCATTTTGGGTCTTAGCAGTTTTTTAAGAACAGCTAAATATTGATATTCTTTGGTAGGTCCAATATTACTGATAATCAAAGCAGTTACAATTAAATATTATTTCTGGCGGCATAGTCATACACAAAGTGGAGAAGCAGTTTTTGGACTGCTGAAATGTATACTTTAATTAAACTAATTATAAGAACCGGAAAGGAGGTCAGTTTCCAAGTACTATTTTTAATTTAAATCATGCATTAGCTGATACAGCTAGATCATGAAAGCTAGGTCATATTAGTAATTACAATTTAATAGCAAAGTAAATGTCTCATAGTTTATGTTTTATCCTTTCTCAAAATGGATATTTGTTGTTTGTATGTGTGTAGCTTTTGGTGATTAGTTGTAAATCTTTTAATTATACATTATTTTTTATTTGTGATTGTATATGGTTTTTGATAAACCTGTTTATATGGCATGTTTTTTTTATTTGTAAAAGCAAAAGAATATGCTGTAGACAGTTTATTAAAGCAGGCACAAATGAAACCTTTCCTGAGAACATGTTGGTGTTGGTCAGGGTATTTAAATTTTTGTAAGGTGAACTGTTCCATTTTATAAATCCAATCTCTGTGGAGTTCATACAATGGAAACTTTATAAAATACAACGACCTGTTTTTACTATTGGTCAAACAATTATGCATACAGATAACAGCTGTTTAGAAAACTGCTTCAATCTGTTTTCTTGAAAGCTCTTCATCACTAATACAGGGATTTACACTAACAGTCGCCCCGTCGCCCAAGGCGACTAAATAATTGCATTGGCGAGTAAAGTTTGCTTTTCGATCGTCCAGGTGGCGATCTGTGATTATTTGGTTGATATCCGTTTCCACGAATTTTACCCTGTCATTCTGAACAGTAGCGGTATGTCTCCTTTCAATTTTATTTCCATATTGGTAAGAAATATGAAATATTTTTGTTTTGCGTCATGTTTATTTTACGCGACACACAGTGTTAGCTGTCCCGTTTGGCTTTTACCATGTTTACTTTGTACATAAAGGTTAGTAAAAATGATACCGGAAACCAGTTCAAAGCAAAAAAATACCAAAATTTCCGGTGCCGGAGATTGCAAATACGATGCATCTTGTGATGAGTATTGCATGAATGATTTAAACAACATACAAATTATTACTTTTGCAGTTACTTTCAAAAAAGTAAATTTAGATCTTTAAATACTTTTAATAGTGCATTTTATGTTACATAATATTATTTGTTTCACAGTTCTATCCTATGATTTATTTCAAGTTTTAATTTATGGAAGTGTATTCGTTTTCATTATAAAAAAATATGAAATGTGTTGGCGCCTAACTTTTTCACTGCCCGCCAAAATTTTTTAAGTTAGGAGACCAGGTGGCAACCATGATAAAAAAGTTAGTGAATATCCCTGTAAATTTAAATTGCAACTACTATTGCACAACTCAGGTAAATGAAATCTGACTTGGTTCACCTGCAGTACACCCTAAATCATAACAATTTCCCAAGTTAGAAGTTTACATTTACCAAAGTCATGCATGAGTAGCTGAAATTGTATGTCCAGCTATTACTTACTATGATAAAATGGTACTAAAATTTACTCAACTGGTTAATAAAAGTGTCCCTACATTAAATGGGTGTTTTCATATTCTACATGTATTATGTCCTCGGGAAGCGGTATAGGGACTCAAATAACCGTATTAAATACAGCTATTCTCAACCCAATACAGCTTCCCTTGGACATAATACAGCTCAAATATGAAAACACCCATTTAATTACACTGCAGTATAATTGAACTGCAGTGTAAAATACAACAATATAAACTGCTTGAATGTTATATTGCAGTAACAAATATATGTAACACACTATCGAAATATAAAAAGCTTTGGGCACTTTAATTGACTACATTGTTTATCATTTCGATTAGTTTTAATATACATCAAAACAAACAGCAACTGAAGCTTATAAACATGCAAACAAGGAGGTAGACAAAATGGCAAGATCAGACAAAAGAAACTATATGATTAAGTAAGCTACAGAAGCAGAAGATGCAGAGAGGCAAAACAACATGAAGGCATTAATATACAACACCATCAGGTTATTAACTAGGAAATTTAAAAAAAGTAGTTGATCAGTGAAAACCAAGGATGGTGACCACATAAATACACAGGAAGACCAAATAAATAGATGGGTAAAACATTTTAAAGAAATATTAAACCAGCAACCTCAGACAATACCTGTTGATATACCAACAAAATCAGAAAAAAGAAAAGCTGTATTGTACCTCAAAAACTACAAGGCACCTGAACCTGACAACATACTAGCAGAATCTTTGAAAGCAGATGTGGAGGCAGCAACAGAGGTTTTATATAACTTATTTGGAAAGGTATGGGAAAGTGAAGAAATACCTAATGAATGAAAAGAAGTAACATAATAAAACTGCTTAAGAAAGGTGATCTGAGCATACGTGACAATGTATCATGCTATCAGTCCCTGGAAAAGTGCTAACAGAATTATTTTAAATAGACTAAGAACAGTGGTAGACCCCAAATAAGACGAATTTTACTGCTGTTATAATCCGATGTTAGTTTTATGATTTGTCAGTTTAACGGCAGAATTTAGTCCCATTACTCGTAATGTACCAAATAAAAAATTCTAACTTCGATCTATCATAATTGAAGAAATTTCTGTTTTCGTCTTTGAAAATGCACGTGGAAAATGATATGTTGATCATTTTTCCATATATGGATAATGTGACCTAATTTTAGTAAAATCGTGCTAATTTGCATTCTGTAACAACCATTACATAGTAAGAATCCAGTAATTTACATACGACACCTTCCTAATATGCAACACACAATTTTTCGGGGTTCTCAATGTTTCAATGTAGTAAATGTAATTAAAAAGAGACACGAATGTCAATTAATACACAACGGACAGCGGGTTTTTGAAAACGGCAATACTTATCAGAACGTATCAATAATGATCGATTTTAAACACGTAACATATAAAAAATTACTTTTGGACAACAAAGTGCTGGGAGTGATTCACTCCCGCTCTGCTACATTACGAGTAATGGGACTAACTTCGTACCATCAACCAAAAAAAAAGGCAAGGGTACGATTATTCGTTCTAGACCCCAAATTGGGAGAAAATCAAGCAGGCTTTAGACAGAATAGATCTTGTACAGACCCAACTGCCACATTAAGAATTATATTAGAACAGTCAGAAGAATTCAAATCGTCAATTTCTGTAGTATTAATAGATCTCAAAAAGGTATTTGATATCTTAGATAGAAAGATATTATGGAAGATAATGAGACACTATGGCATCCAACCAAAAATTGTTAACATAGTGAGAAACACCTACACTGGTATGCAAGGAAAAACCATTCATGAAGGACAACTTAGGCAACCTTTTAGAAATAACTAGTGCTGATTGTGTTGGGATGCCAACACAGAATGTCTCCCAAACGAATCACCATTGCCACTATATTCTTGAGCATGTTGAAAACCCCCAAATAGACATGATATGTTTAGTTTGTGCATTAAAATCAAATTTCGTTGCAATCGGACTTAGTTGACGTTTGGGGGGGGGGGGGGGAGTGTGGTGAAATGGCTGCCATCACAAAATGGTGTAGTTCGCGTCCAATCTTTTTTGGCAAAATTGCTCAGGATAGTTAGTTGTATCAGTATACCAATTTTCATTGAAATTGCTCTGCGTTTTTCAAGACATTAAGTAATTTTTCATTTTGGGGGGGGGGGGGGGGGGGGGGGGGGGGAGGGCAAGACCCACTCCGACCCTCACATGGTACCAAATGATTCGTCTTATCATAAGGAATAAGAATATATATGGTTACAGGGTGGGGATCCAAATGATTTTCAAGATATTAAGAAATTTGTCATTTGCAGGGGGCAGGGCATGACCCCCATCGGAACCCCCGATGGTACCAAATGTTTCGTCTAATCATGAGTAATAATATATATGGTTATAGGGTAGGAATGTTAACTATTTTTGACATATTAGAAATTTTGACAATCAAATTGCGTGTTTTAAAATAATTGTCCCATTGAAATGTTAACTAAAAAATTATAGATTTCCTTCACAACACAGCGTGAATCCTGTGCAAACAAGTCGCCTTATGGTGGTCCAACTTCGTCCGTGTTCATCATAACAAAAAGCGAAATTACCATGTCTTTTTTAATAGTTATCTATGTCATCTTTCAATTTTATTCCCATTTTGGTCAGAAATCTACTTTATTTTTGTCATAGCGTCATGTTTATCATGTTACACATGGTTCTTTAACAAAGGGAATAATTAAACATTGCAAGCTGGTTCCCGTCCGACTATACTTTGTACATAAAGCATCACGAGAAAATACAAGTGGAAATCAGTTCAAAATCTAAAGAAAATATTAATTCTTTCCAGGGCGGATATGAACTTGGTGCCGGAGATTGCAAATATGATGCTGATAGTATTGAAATGAGCATCATCGCAATAAAAATGAGTCACTTAAAAAAAAAATTAATTTTTCTCTGATTAAATATTTGTAATGGTGCATTTTTATAACATACATGATATTATAAATGTTGACAATGATGTCATTTTCTACTTTTAGTTCTACTTTATTTATAATTCAATCAACTTGTGTACTTATGACAAACTAACAGTTATGTGTTGAACAATTGTGTAGCAGTTGATTCTTTTTCGTTGTAATGTTGAATATATATGGAAATGTTTGATATAAGAAGACTGATAAGTTAATCATTCTGTTCTTGTCATTTGTTGGTACTTTATCCCCATTAAAAAGGACAAGCTTTTCCCTCTAATTCTGAACTAGCATGAGCCCTGTCCCTTAAATAGAATTGTGGACATAAAAGCTGTTGGGTAGATGACAAACCAAAATAATAAGGGTTTAAATGTTTTGCTTCCCTGAAGTTAACGAGAAAATGAATCGTATCGAGATGTATTGAATCATCACCCTTGTATCGTGATACATATCGTATCGTGGGTAGGTATAGTCTTCACGAAATCTTTCCAAAGAATGGTAGATATTCAGTCCACCAACTTCCCCAGAAATGCTGGACTGAAGCAGCTTTTGCCGGACCAAATTTGTCGATGTTGCCATTGTTTACATTTAACTAGCTACCTTATAAAAGTTATTGTAAACATCATACTATTTATAACTGTTATAACAAGCTGTGGATATCTGGACAAAATTCAAAAGAATATAAATAAAATAACATTTTATTATACACAGAAATAATTCACAAAGCTGAAAGCAACTGCTTCATGGGAAACCCATCTATAGAAATTATCATTAGGTCATTGATAACCATTTATTTTTATTCCTTCAATTTTAGCTTACTAGTATATATTTTATATATTATCAAAGTCAATGATTAAAACAAAATATGTTTTAAACGAACTTTTGAGTTTCAACCCCATTTTAAAGTGTGTTTATCAAAAGTTACAATTTTTCATTAAAGGCCGTTGTAGTCTACTTTTTTCTCATTTCTAGCTGTTGGTAATTAGATGTATCCCGGAAATAAAGGAATGGCGCATAATCCATTTGCCAAACTAAAACGTTTCAAAAATGAGTTAAATACGCAGGATCTTCGCAATTTTTATTGGGTTTTACATATTTACTCAAAAGTTAGAAGTCTGTGTGAATATATAAGTATTTTCTGTGAACGAACCATCACGGCAACTTGAACTTCGATAATAACAATGTCGGACATTCAGACCAACGAAACACGATTTTTTTACCGGTCCAAGCGTTATTATATCGGTTTTGTCCGTCGGACAGATGCATTTCGTGAAGACTGTAGGTGTATCGTTACAGCCCTATTCAGAGACATGGAAAACAAACAAATCACTGCAGAACAAACTTCAAACCTTTATCAACAACTGTTTAATGGGAATTCTGCATTAACTGCCCTGAAAAGATCAGAAACGAAGAACTATGCGAGTGAACACACCAAAGCCCTAATACAAAAGGAACTTAGAAAAAGGAAATGGAGGTGGATAGGACATACTCTACAAAAACCTAAAGATGCCATCACTAGATATGTCCTGCAATGGAAACCTCAAGGTAAAAGGAAAAGAGGAAGGTCAAAGAACACCTGGCAGAGAAGTGTAGCAGATGAAATGAGAGCTAATGGGTACAAGTGGCAAGACGTGGAGAGACTGGAGGGATGGAGGAGTACCACTGATGGCCAGATACTCCTCCATGGAGTAACAAGGCTTGTTAATAAACACGTAAATGTCTATATAATTTACATTCTTGTAAATGCAAGCTACAATGATTGTATGTGGTTGCATGAGAGAATGAGAGTGTGTGACCAACTTCTCTGTTGATTTTCAGAGGCTATATATGAATATGTATTATTTCCTCACAATGTATAATATACCAAAGAAGATTGTTGTACAGACTAGCGGCTCAGTGAATATTACATTTTGTTTGGTTGAGAAATCCTGATAGTGACCTATATCAAAGTCAATTATTGCATAATAATAAAAATATGTTACATGGATTCTGTTAGTTAAAAAAAAAACTTACTTGATCACTTCTCTAATCAAATAATAGCTGGCAGGTGGCATGACAAACATCCAAACAATACGAGTTCCAGCATTCCTGATCTGTGCTAGGGCATCAGCGTAAGCATTTGGAGTGTAAGTAGCAGAAGTTAATGGTAGAATATTAACCTGAGGATACAATAGATTTAATAGATTTGTTCTGGTGCAATATGCACATTCGAACTATAAATACAGTGATATCAAATAAATTTGTAACTTTTTAAGACTGTATAGTGATCTATTACTGATTAATTTGAAAAAATTCATAGTATTAAAAATCATCTGATTAACATTTTTTAAAATGAGATACAAATTATGTGTTATATATATGAAAGAACTAGCGACATGATACAATAGTGAAAGTACTAAAATAATAGATTAAACAAATTCTGTCCACTGAAATTTTTTAATTTTTGATATAATATCAAGCAACTGGTATACATTTTAGTGGTGGAAAGAAAAATAGGGTTTCGGAGTTTTGTCTATTGGTAAACAACTGATTTATAAGTATTAAAAATTGGTAACCTCCACTGTTAAAAAATTTGTTCTCATTACTTTTACCTTACAAACATATTCATGCAAAAACTTAATCATTAATAAATTGTAGCAATACAACTAATACTGGTATAAGACCTTCTTTATTATTTTTAATTGTAAGTTATGAAAGAAATTATTTTTCCATAAATGTGATATTTATATATATTGAGATTTTCACATAAAAATGGTGGATCCGGTGCCCTTAATCAATTTAGGCCAAGCTGGCATGTGTCTTGTATCAAAAAACAATATACTTTGATTTTTTCATTGAATGATTTAATTGGACGTTTGCTTTATGTCCAGCAAGCAGTATGTCAGCTATATTCAGGACAAACTTGATTTTTTGCCTATCCAACAGGCTTCAACCAAGTTAAAATCATATATGGGTTCTCATGCATAACATTTATTTTGTTGCATCATTGAGGGGTCAATAATCTGACAAGACAATTATATAATAAATCTACATCTACTCACACTGTTTGCATCAAAGAATTGAGAACCAGAATTTGCTAAATCTTTGCTTATTTAATTCACATGTCTGTGGCTCAAAATTGTTTTAAAATAAAAAAATTATGGGACGAGTTTTCATAATGAAATCATACTAGCCAACACAGCAGAACAGCAGGGGTCAGGGACACACCCCCACCCCACCCCCTCCTCGTCACAGATTGTTTTTTTTTGGGAGTTAGAGAACACTCAGTGAATAGTTATCTATAAAACACTCCAACTGTATTAACTATGACACATTCTACTGGATGAAACAAACAAATGTTTTCATTTCACATTATGTTGGGGGTGAAAACTATGTATTTTCATAAATGGTGAAATCATGATTTGCAATTTTAAAACATGCTGTCATCACAATCTTGTTTGCGCTTAACATTAAAATATTTTAATTATAACAATTAGCTCACTAGTGATACCCTGCTTTCCCAACTATGTGTAAAAATCCAAGTATTCGGTAAACAGGAAGTAGATGCCCAATGAGCATCAAATTGTCATACACCATATGGTACTATAGGATAAAGCAATATACAAATTGTCAGGCTCAAGACAAACAGAGGAACGGACAGACAAGGGTAAAACAGTATATCCCCTCTTCTTCGATGCGGGGATATAATTAAACTAGAGGCTCCCAGGAGCCTGTATCGCTCACCTGAACCTGAAACCAAACAACCCTTTTTTATCCAGCTTTTCGTTGCTATAAGGAATTGCCCAATACTTCTGCAAAAATCATTAATTTTGACCTTTTAAGGGAAATAACTCCTATAAGGAGGAGCTTTTGATGCTAAGAGGGAGAAGGGAGGTTCACTTCAAATTTGCTGTACCTGTTATACTTTTTTAACTATCAGTCAAAAACTCTCTCGACTCCCACACCCCCCCCCCCCTTTTTTTTTCATTTTTTCTATTTTAAGCCAATGTAGCTATGTAGGTAGTCAGGTGTCATGATTTGCAAAATTTTGGTAGAGGACGTCCTAAAGATGATGTGTGCAATGTTTCAAAGCAGTCCTTTCATTGGTTAAAGAGGAGAAGATTTTTTAAAATCAAGTAAAATTGATCAAAAAAATGTTCAAGGAGAATAATTCCTAAACGGTTCATCAGACAATCTTGACCCTAAAGTCATTTTTGTAGCCCTCATAGAGCAGAACAATTAAGCAATGCTAACTTTTTCTCTAGTTCTAATAATTTTTAAGATTTTGAGGCAAAAATGTCAAAAATAATCAATTTGGACAATTAAAGGGCAATAACTCCTATAAGGAGTCATCATACAACTTCAACACAATGGAGTGTTTCGTAGAGCTTTTGATGCAGATGAAGGCATGTCTCTTCAGTTTTCCTGTATCTGTTACACTTTTTTAAATATAAGCCAAAAACTGTATTTTACCCCCCCCCCCCCTTTCCGTCCAATTTTTAGCCATGGTGGCCATGTTGGTTAATCTGCAGCCATGGTTGGTACAAACTTGGTTGAGGACATTTGACGGATGATGTGTACAAAGTTTCAAAGCAGTACTTTCAGTTGTTACAGAGGAGATTTTAAAAAATCAATTAAAACCGATTAAAAAAAACAGTTCAAGGGGAATAACTCTTAAACGGTTAATCAGACAATCTTGACCCGTGAGTCATTTTTGTAGCCCTCATAGAGCAGAACAATTAAGCAATGCTAATTTTTTCTCTAGTTCTAATAATTCTCAAGATTTTGAGGCATAAATGGCAAAAACCATCAATTTTGACAATTAAAGGGCAATAACTCCTACAAGGAGTCATCATACAACTTTGACCCAATGAAGTGTTTTGTAGAGCTTTAGATGCTGAAGAAGGAAAGTCTGTTCGGTTTTCCTGTATCTGTTATACTTTTTGAACTATAAGCAAAAAACTGTATTTTGACCCCCCTGTTCTATTTTTAGCCATGGCGGCCATGTTGGTTGGTCTGAGGCTAACTTGGTAGAGGACATTTTACTGATGATGTGTGCAAAGTTTCAAAGCAATCCCTTTAGTGGTTTTGGAGGAGAAGATTTTTGAAGAAAAGTTAACTACGACGACGACGACGGACGCCAAGTGATGGCAATAGCTCACCTGACCCTTCGGGTCAGGTGAGCTAAAAACTAGAAAAACTGTGAGCAATGCTCACTAATTGACACCCCTTTATTTCCAATTTTCAAAACATCCCAAATATTTAATCTGATCAAAATGTAAGATGCACAATGGTACTCTGTGACAAAGAATCTGTGAAATGTCTATCAAATTCTATTCAATGGTGTAGGTGGAGTTATACTGAGGCTAAGAGATGGGTACCCTTTATGTCAATAACTAAGTCCATGGTTTTTTGTTTTTTGTTTTTTTTTTTTTGGGGGGGGGGGGGGGGGGGGGGGGGAAACCCCAAAAATCTTTCTGATCAAAATGTAAAATAACAGGTGCAAAATGGGACTATATGACAAAGGTTCTGTGAATGTTTAATCAAATTCCATTCAGTAGTGTACAAGGAGTTGCGGATAAAAGTGTAACAGGCAGACGGAGATAAGGACACCCCAATCACTAAATACCCCCCAGCGAGAGGTATAATAAAAACTGTAAGAAATTCTTGTCATCACATTTGGTGATGCAAGAGCATGATTACTGACTGTGATTATAATCCTCTAAAGTTGAACCAAAGTAACAAAAATATTTAATGAAGTCTGTAGTCTGAAGTCTGCAATTCCTTCGCAAATAAGAAAACAGAAAAAGACCGCTAACAATACACTAACTGTTACAGTAGCTATACGTATCTGCAACTTATTTGAATGTACATGTGAACAATTTATAGATACAATGCATTTGTAACTTACCTCTGCAGAAATTGTGATTCCAAAAAATTTGGCTTTCTCGTAGAAAATGTTATCAACTGTAAAGTCTACAGTTTTAACAATAGTCTGAAATGAATAAATGGCACAGTTAAACCAGCCTGTATAGTTACAACTAAAGTTTTCACAAGTCTGAAAAAAATACAAGGCACAGTGAAACCAGCCTGTATTTTAACAGGTTATAACTACTGTTCACACAATAGTCTGAAATAAATACATTAGGCACAGTTAAACCAGCCTGTATGGGTTAAAACTACAGTTCTCACAATATTCTGAAATAATTACAAGGCACAGTGAAACCAGCCTGTATGGGTTACAAGTACTGTTCACACAATATTCTGAAATAAATACAAGGCACAGTGAAACCAGACTGTATGGGTTACTAAACTACTGTTCACACAATAGTCTGAAATAAAGACAAGGCACAGTGAAACCAGCCTGTATGGTTTACAACTACTGTTCACACAACACAATAGTCTGAAATAAATACAAGGCACAGTTAAACCAGCCTGTATGGGTTAAAACTACAGTTCTCACAATATTCTGAAATAAATACAAGGCACAGTTAAACTAGCCTGTATGGGTTACAAGTACTGTTCACACAATATTCTGAAATAAATACAAGGCACAGTGAAACCAGACTGTATGGGTTACTACTACTGTTCACACAACACAATAGTCTGAAATAAATACAAGGCACAGTTAAACCAGTCTGTATGGGTTACAACTACAGTTCTCACAATAGTCTGAAATAAATACAAGGCACAGTTAAACCAGCCTGTATGGGTTACAACTACAGTTCTCACAATAGTCTGAAATAAATACAAGGCACAGTTAAACCAGATTGTATGGGTTACAACTAATGTTCACACAATAGTCTAAAATTAATACAAGGCACAGTTAAACCAGCTTGTATGGGTTACAACTACTGTTCACACAATAGTCTGAGATAAATACAAGGCACAGTTAAACCAGATTGTATGGGTTACAACTACTGTTCACACAATAGTCTGAAATAAATACAAGGCACAGTTAAACCAGCCTGTATGGGTTACAACTACTGTTCACACAATAGTCTGAAATAAATACAAGGCACAGTTAAACCAGCCTGTATAGGTTACAACTACTGTTCACACATTGTCTGAAATAAATACAAGGCACAGTTAAACCAGCCTGTATGGGTTACAACTACTGTTCACACAA